>VXBN01005873.1:23972-60300 GCA_013397395.1 Sinosuthora webbiana | reverse complement strand
TTTTTTTTTTGATTGTTTCAAGATGAGTCTCGAAGCTCAAGCCAATTCCTTTCTGTTGAACTCAGGGTTGTAACTTTCTTTTTACTCTGTTTCCTCCTCTTAGGGTCCTGAACTCCACCATCTCCATGGAAATGGTAATCAAAGCTGCCTTTGGTTTTCACATTCCTAACATCCTTCCTTATGTGAGAGCATGAAAGAGTACGAAGCACCTCTACACTCTGGCTCCTTTCTCACTTGAGTCAGGAAATTGTCACTTCAGGAATGTCCCATATGGTTTATGTGCCATGCTGTGCTGTCCATGTTCCAGCAGATATTGGTGTGATTAAAGTCTGACATGAGGATCAGGACTTGTTAAAGTGAGGCTCCTTCCAGCTCTCTGTAGAAGGTCTCACCTTGTTCTTCTTGGTCAGGTGGTCTACAATAGACACCCCCTATCACACTGTTACCCAAAAGCTCTCAGTTTGTTCATCATCCATGGCCAGGAAAAGCTCCATGCATTTCAGCTGCTCTCTTAAGTAGGGGGCAGTTTTACCTCTTCATCTTCCTGCTCCGTCCTTCCTAAAAAGCAGCCCTAATAACTCATTTGAAGTCCTCCAATCATGTAAGCTGTTCCACTGCATCAACTTGATTCCAACTAGGTCAAAGTTCTGCCGCTCTACACAGATTGTTAGTTTACCATGTTTCTTCCCCATACTACATGCATCGGTATACAGGTACTTCAGACAGGCAACCCTTCTGATTTCCCAGAAGGTGCTTAGGGGGAGGAAAAATATATTGTGGTATTTCATATGGTGTTTAAAAAGTGAGTCATGACATAAACAACAAGTTTAGGAAATTTTTCCCAAAGTTCTTTTGAAATAAACAAAAATTCAATTGGATAGACATACAACATAAGAACAAATAATCATTATTTCCAAATCACTTAACAATTTTTTACTCTATTTATATTTTAATTTCAGGAGGAACAGAAATTTTGTGAACAGTAAAGAACTACCTTTTACCAGAACATTTCAAATATTTATTGACCTAAATCAACACATTAGTAGTGAGTCAAATTTACAGATTAGTTTGTTAAAATTTTTTTCATAAACATCGATTCTAACTTTTCTCTCTATATCCATTCAGTCACACAGCAATGTTATTTGTACAACAGAGATTATATTCCTAGTTAATTTTGACTCATGAAAACTTAATGAGTAAAATGTACACTAGTTACGCCTCATTATACAGGAGCACTTAAGACTAAACTCTAGATACAAGATGCAAGACGAAAATGTCCACTTTGGCCAGAGTTAGCTTACAGAGTAAAGGTCAAAGCCTTATAAGCAGCAGAAGGAAAAATTTCTGTCTGCTTGGATCTTGGAGGTAATAACAACCTTTGTCAACATTTCTTGGAATTTTTGCAAAGTAAGCTGTGAGCATAGACTGGAAGCAATAAGACACTCCTGTCTCATATTTTGAGTGGTGAACTGCAAACATAGCTGAAGGCAGATAGAAATTAACTTTAATTAACTTTTGTCAAGTGTAAATATTCCCATGAAACAGTAAATGAAAAGTCAGGGTTCTGCACAAATCCATTTCACAAGGAAATGCATTGGGTTAACGTACTTTTGAACCAATTTTTATGCTTAGCAAAAAGTACTGAAACAGATAGAAGTCTCTTCTATAACTGGATATTTTCCTGTTATCTTGTTAGACCTAATAGTTCAGACACTTTCTAGAGTTTAAAAAGCAAGTAGAAGAATAATTAAGACTCAAGAACTGATGACAATGAACTGCAGGTCACACGAACTTAACAGAATGGAGAGCGTTCTTGAAAGTAAGTCTGGACAGGTTGGAAGAGAGTGCTATGAATAATTTTGCAAAGTTCAAATTTCTATTTTAACAAAACCAAATGCAAAGTCCTGGGATGACATTACCAGAGGGCCCAGCCCAGAATAAAAAGCATGTGGCTGGGGAGAAGCCTTGCTGGAAGGGAGTGGACAACAAGCTGAACAGAGTCAAAAAAGGCAAATAGGATGCAGTACTGCATCTTCAGGGCCATTACTAGCAAAGATAGAGACACGACCATCCTACTCAGAGCTTGTCAGGCCATGCCTCGAATACACTATATACGGTTCTCAACCCCACTGTTCAAGAAAGACACAGCCAGACTGGAGAAGCTCCAAAGGAGGACCACAAAAATTATCAAATGGATGGAGAATCTGCCCTGTGAGGAAAGACTAAAGGACTTAGGTCTCTGGTTCCTGTAGAAGAGAAGACTCAGGGGGAAGCTGATCACAGCATTCCAGTACTTAAAGTATGGCTAAAAAAAGATGAGAATTTTATAAAAATCAATGACGATAATTATCACTTGTTAGGGAACAACAACAAAAAAAGTCTTTATTTGTTCTCAAGTTTAAGTTACCATTTGCAAATCAGTTTTCTGTGTAACAATGGTATATTCCGGCAGATGCAGAAAGTAAAATAAACCAGGACTACTTATTTCCCAGTTACCTGCAGCAAAGTTATATGTGTTGCAAACCAATTGTGCTGTGAAACTGACTCAGTCCACCACAATGTGGTCTAATAAATCTTATTGGTTCAGCTACAGCTTAGTACTTAAGTGTAGTTAAGCGAACATGCAGAATACGTATATCCACACAAGGAGCTCAAATTAATAGTTTCTCTATGACTCAGAACTCCGCAGGTAGAAGAATGCCAAATGGATCAGAAAATTCAGACTGGTTGGATCTTAGAGGTCTTTTCCAACTTTAATCAATCTATTACTGTGTAAGAATAGGACAGACCTGTCAGTGAACTGAGCTGATAGTTCCTGAGCTGATGCTTGTATCACATTCCATGTATTATTTAGGATTCCTCTCTTCCATACCTCATTATTGTTGTTGTTGTTGTTATTATTATTATTATTATTATTATTATTATTATTATTATTATTATTATTCAGGGCATGAGATCCTTATGACTTCAGTCAAGGGAGCTTATAATATTTCATATCCTATCAGAAACAAATAAATCCATTAATGGAAAACCTCAATTTTGTCTTCTAAAATAGGCTGCATGCCTCAAGATAAAAAATACCTAAATCTAATTCTAAATATCTGATATTAATAATTTTTGTCATATTGGAAGAGAAACTTGTGACCATGTTCTGCTTACACAAAACAAGAGTTTACATAGCTGATTTCTCACGTAACCTCAGTAAGAAATAAAAATGATGGATCTTACTGCAGCAGATTTCTCTGATGACAGTTAGCTAATTTTCAGTGCTTAAGAACTTAAAAAATATTTTGACAACTAGCAGTGAAAGCTTTCAAGCCGATTCCACTTCCATAAAAAGTGTCACAATTTTGTATTATGCGTTCATTATTATGGATGTTTAGGTTGTCTATGAGAAGAAATTTTTTACTGTGAGGGTGGTGTGAAACTGCAATACATTGCCAAAGGAAGCTGAGGATGCTCCAGTCCTGGCAGTGTTCAAAGCCAGGTTGGGTAAGCCCTTTAGCAATATGGCCTAGTGAAAGTTGTCCCTGTCCATGACAGGAGAGTTGGGATTAAATGATTTTAAGGTCCCTTCCAACCCTTGACATTCTATGATTCTATGACTTCTTTACATTAAGAAGACTGAGCAAGCCTGATTTATTGCATAGTACTGTCTGGTTTCTAAAATACTATGTTTCAGCTCTAATTTCACTTCAGTACTAAATAGTAATGAGTTTATATTCAAATAATCACATAATAATTGGGAAGGAATAGTAAAATCTCTCTGCCAAGAGATACGTATTTTATTTAGTGTGAAAACCAGCATCCACATACTGTATACAATCCAAGATACTTGGATTTTCACCAGACAAATTTTCACCAGACAAATATTCTGATTGATTTCAAGGCTTACATCAAAACATAAAGGCTGATCTTAAAGTTCTACTAAAGCTCAGACTTACTGAGTTACCCCTGCTACTACATTCTGCAGTTTCACTCCTTGTAACAATCCAGCTCAATAATGCCTTGAGCAGTCAGGCCACATTTCAGGCACTAAGTCAGACTCTGATCTCTAACCTCTCACTAAGTCAATTGGATACCTGCAATATATCTTCCTATGACCATCTGTACTTACATATAAATGGAACTCCAATGCATATAAACACTGATGGAAAATTAGTTCTCATTTCTCATTTCCTGATTCCCAACCTGTTTGTTGCCTTTGTTGCTTTCCTCAGTGAGAGCTGAAGCAAATTCCTTAAAATTAGACATTCTGTTCTGTTTTGTAACATCTAATACTAGCCATTTCAGTATATTGCTCAGCAATCAATGATTTTGAGGGTTTTGTTTAGCAGTTGCCTGCATTTATAAATATATATGTCACTAGAATACATCAAGCCGTATCTTTTGTATAGTGTAATCCTGGGGCCTTCTATTACAATTTTCCTGATGTGGAGAAAAATTACATTTTTTTATGATTCTGCAGCATGAGGTCTAAAGTATTAATTCACCTCACACTTCTTAATGTTCCAAAAAATGTATGTCTTCAAACAGGAAACATGTTTTATTGAAATCCTTCAGAAATATGCTGATAACTTAAATCAATTCATCTTTCATTCAAGCTGAGAATCAAAAAAAAATTAGTTGTCAACAATCATGCCAATTTTTTTGTTTTCAATTTGGTAAAATTGGAGGTTTCTCATTTTTATTTTCACCCTGAAATTGAATTGTACTTCAGACCCAGATCAGACTGATTTTCAATATTGGGCCCCAGATGCATGCAACTTAACTACCAAGAAGCATATTTGAATTAAAATATAATTTTTTAACAGAGTATACATTAGTTTATTGATGATAAATGCAGTGATGCATCCAAAATAGCAATTATGATTTAGTTTTTGCTGTTTAAAGTTATGGTGATGGGAAAAGAATCAATAGGCTCAGACTGGTATGAAATCATGTTTCACTCCTAATAGATACCTAATTAACGATTTACATACAAAAGTGAAAACTGTGGGAATGATTTATCTGAAATTCTTATTGGCACCTTTTCCAGTCATTTATAACAAATTGTGAGTATGTCAAAATAAAACCTTCATATAAAAAATTATAATGCTTTAGAGCAATAATCCATTTTTAGATATAACCACTTGAAGTCCTTGCATACCCCACAACTACTATTTATGACAACACTTCCAGAGGACTAAAAACCCTGTGTTATCATCCAAACATATATGACTGGTTTGGTCTAGGAAAAGTACCTTTCAGGTATTCTGAAAACTGATTACCATCTGTCAATATATGCTGCCAGCTGAGGTTACAGTTGAGATTTTCTTTCTAAGAGAAAATAAAAACACACTGTTTACAAAAATAAAATTCAAGGAAGCATTGATATTGAGAGGTGAAGAAGGTGTCAATATTTAAAATTTGAAGATTTTAGTAATAAGTAATTCTATTAGTTTTATTATATTCAGTATTAAAATTGAACTTAAAAAGTAAGATGAGTCAATATTCTGATAGGTCTTGCTGAAAACCTTGTTGAAGTGAAATATGTATGTACACAGGAATATGTCTTCATGACTGTAATTTCAAATGGAAAAAATTAATTGGACATCATGGGACAATATCAAATCCAAATGGGGGAATAAATCAGAAGAAAAAAAAAAAAAAGAATTAAAACAAAATAAGTTAGACTTCCAACGATCTTTGGTTCAAAAATTCAATCCCCTAGAATCAAAAGTAGCCACAAAACCAGAATAATTCAAAAAGGCATTATCATCTTAACCCCTAGGCGGGTTTTGGATTGCACTACATTTTGTTAGAATACTGTTCCAGAATTTTTCCAAGTTTTCTTTATCAAACATTTATTGCTTTTATCAAACGACCTGGAGGAAGGGATCAAATGCACCCTCATCAAGTTTGCTGGTGACACTAAACTGGGGGCAGTGCCTGATCCACCTGAAAGCTCTGCTGCCATTCCCTGGGACCTTGATCAGCTGGAGGGTTGGGCAGAGAGAAACCTAATGAGGCTCAACAAGGGCAAGTGCCGGGTCCTGCACCTGGGGAGGAACAGCCCCAAGAGCCAACACAGCTGGGGCTGACCTCCTACAGAGCAGCTCTGTGGAAAAGGGCCTGGGACTCCTGGTGGATCACAAGTTGTCCATCAGCCATCAGTGCCCCTGTGGCCAGGAGGGCCAATGGAATCCTGGGGTAAACTGGGAAGAGTGTGGCCAGCAGGTTGAGGGAGGTGACCCTTCCCCTCTATTCAGCCCTAGTGAGGCCACAGCTGGAGTGCTATGCCCAGTTCTGGGCTCCTCAGCACAAGAGAGGCAAGGAGCTGCTGGAGAGGGTCCAGTGGAGAGCCACAAGGATGGTCACGGGTTTGGAGCTTCTCTCTTATGAGGAGAGAAGTGGTCATTTTAGTCTAGAGAAGAGAAGACTGAGAGGGGATCTCATAAGTGCTCATAAATATCTCAAAGGCAGGTGCCAGAATATTTTCAGTGGTGCCCAGCAACAGAAGGAGTAGCAGTGGCCACAAATTGAAATACAAGTTCTATGTCAACATGAGGAAGAGCTTCTTTACACAGAACAGTGTAATTGCACTGGAAGAGGCTGCCTGGGGATGTCATGGACTCTCCCCTTCCGGAGATATTCAAAACCCACCTGGATGTGTTCATGTGTAGCCCACTTCAGCTGATCCTGTTTTGCAGCAGACTTAGACTAGATATCTCCAGAGGTCCCTTCCAAATGTAATGACCATGTGATTCTGTGATTCTTTTTATTCTATGCAAAATCCATTAATGGACAGTATGTTACTTCCTACAGTAACAGTGTCCTGTTGTTTATATTGATTTTTTTCTCTATTTAATATTCACATGTACTGCATCCTTTCTCTCTAGTACTCCACTGTCTCCACCTCATATCAAGAAAGAAATGGTCTTAATAATTTGTAATTACTTAATTATTTTGTTTTGTTGTTTTAACTATGTAGATGTTTTCTATTTTTTTTTAAATAAGCAAAACTAAAAATCATCATCTGGATCCATTCTATTTTGATTTCTTTAAATTTATGTTCATTTAATTTCATAAAAGTTTTTCTCACAGATGATGTTATCCTAGAAAAAGATACTAGGGATTCCAAGAGTTACTTGGTATTTCAGCAATACTGACAATATGAAGCATTTTTACCAATTATTTTACCTAATTTAGTTTGTAAGATGCCAAAATACTCTTATGTCAATATGATTATTTACTGGTCTACTGAGCAGTGAATTAGTACAAGAGTTAGCTCAATCACTACACATTTCAGTCTCTCAAAAATATTCAATGAGTTTTGTTTATGCAGCAAAACTCCTGAAAACTCAAAAGTTTTCATGACAGAAGAAACTCATCCTCCAGAGAGCTCTTTTTATAGGCTACAGGAGCCATAAAATCAGACTCAACATTAAAATATGCATTTAAGCAGAAAAAAATATTATCTTGTTAAGAAGAGCTCTTAATTATAAAAACAGCACATACTTTGAAGACCCATATAACTGATCTAACCTTTAAAAAGCAGCACTGATTTATCTCTCCACTATCACATTTTAATAATGAATCTCTCTGATAAATGTGCATCTTTTTAAAAAGACACACAAAGGGCCATACGTGCTTACCTCGTGTGACTTCCACTATTGATTTAATGACATCACTTACAGAAATAAAATGGATAGGACTGCAGTTTCTATATATAAATGCTGAGCATTTATTTTTTAGAGCTAGAACTGGTTTAAGATGCACTATAATGAAGGAAATATATATATATTGAAAGAAACAGTACTGACCTACTCTCTGCACTTTTCTCAAGCTATTTTCAGCACCTTTCCACATTTACATTTCATAAGCAGGAAGGGAAGATTTCTCTACATTGCTTTATAAAAAATTGGGGCTGACTTTGGTTTCTGTCTGTCTAGAAGCATGCTTCATTGAATATAATTGCAAAGTCTAATCATTCACAACTTGTCTTTTGGCTTGTGGCAAGGATATGGCTTAAGTCAAACTGCTTGTTTGGGGGGGCTTATTAGCAAAGCAGTATCATGTAAAAAAAAAAAAAAAAAGTTGGAAACAGTTCACTCTTTTGTAAATCTCAGAAATCCTCACACAGGCCCTACAAACACATACATATTGGTTATGTGCAAATCCATACTAAGCGGAAGAAACAAGGTGATGTTTTCCCAGGTAATAAAATGTAGATGTTCCTTATGAAGGTTTATGTATCTTCAATATATTTCCTATGAAAAAATATTGTTCTGAAGGTTGTATCTTTATCAAGTATGCTAATCTTTTGGGGATTTCTTGCACAATCTTTTAAGTGATCTTGATATTATTATGGTCTGTTTCATATTATATTATGTCTTTACACTGCTAACCAGCAAGCTCAAGTTATTTGACTAAGTAAATGAAGCCTTTTATGCAGCAATGTGACTGGACTAAAATCCAATCAGACAATCACTGTAATCATAGAAGGTCAATTGAGATGAAATACGGCTCACACATAGCAGAGGAATAGAAGAGGCTATAGAAGTATCACAGCAGTAAGTGATTAACTTCAGCTCAGGTGCTGATAAATTTCTCATCAGCTAACACAAAGCCTACATGTAAATACCATGATACAAAGAATAACCTTAGATCTCATCCAGTTTAAAATTTTGAATATGATTTTAAAAAGCACATAAACCAAAAAAAAAATGGCATAAATGCAATAAATGAAAGAATTAATTAAGTGTATGAAGGCATGATACAAAAATGGATTACCTATCAGATGAGAACCCATAGACATAAAAATTCCAATGGACTTAAATATAGTTCATAGTACACAAAAGAGAAAAAAGAAAGCTAAAATCACAAAACTAAGACAATTAAGAACACTAAGACATAGAAAATTAAGAAAAGTACAAACTCTCCTTCACTCAATAATCATTCTTGTAGCACTGGTACCACTTCATGAGTTAAAGATAGAAAGATGCATCCTGGACATTAGCTGACTATTATAATGAAACTACTTAAGAGTATCATTAAAAGACTAAAACTTGGTAAGAAATATAACATCAGTTTTCATGGAAGATATGTAATGTAAACAAAAAGCTTGTAAAAATTTTGAAAGATATATCAAAATGAAGAGGTAGGATTATTATGGCATGCTAAGTGAAAAAAAAACCCACACCAAAACCAAAACCAGAAGCGGATATATCATCATGTATAAATACAAAAAATATGTATAAACTTGTATGTAAGCATGAAATTTTAATACAAATATTAGTGTGAGTAAGACTATACTTCTGAACTGCTTTAAAGTCAGATTAAGATGTCAAAGAAGAAATGAACCCTGTATTATGTTCACTGCAAGGTGAACTCACTTTGTCATGTTATTTATATCTGAACACCTGTTTAAGATTATCCTGTGACACTGAAGAGTCAGAAAATAATTTAAACAAAGGTATTAACTTTAAACATAATTTTACTTGCTTATTTTCAGAGACAGGTGTGATGTTCAGACTCTTATTAGACCTATACATAAGCATGTTCTATCCCTATTTATCTCTGAATTTCAAATTGTATTCGCAAACACTGGAGAAAAGGTTCATCTAATGTATTCTTAATATGCTTCTGTGTAGCCAATACTTTTTATTAGAAGGTGATGACATAAAATCTGAGAAAATGGATGCTTGAACCACTATTTTTCTGGGTAAAACCTTTTAATATCTCAAAGAAATGCAACAAGACAGGGATTCCTTGACAGTACTATTAGATGCAGAAAAAAAACCCCATGTTTATATATCATCTTATAAGGCATAATTTCCATAATATTATACAAGATAAGGCAAATGAAATGACCATTCAAGAAGATAATAATGTTTTAAAAGGTAGTTATATAAATTAAACTTCAATAAAAACTGCAGTGGATTGACAGTTATTGCTGTCCTTTCATCTTCCTTTGGGCACTAAATTATTGCAAGACAACAAATCAGCCAAAATAATTTTTTTTCTCTTTAAAAGCCATGGATGAATTTCATCTAAATCAGTGAATAATGCAAAATGAAGTGGTCTGAATGTCTGAGAAGAACTAGTAATTCTCATTGCAGACCTTATACAAAATGCAATATTCATATAGATGACAAAATTCTGATATAAAAGCTGTACACTCTTTCTCTCCCTTAAAAAGGAGTGGAGGAATCTGTAGATTTTCCAAAGATGAAAGAGCATTCTGGAAGACACAGACAGTTCAAAAATAAAAAGATAAGTATTTCAAGAACACTTGACCTACTGTCAAAATATAGACAGGAAGGAAAAAAAGAGGTACAAAAGAGATAGATTGTGGAATATGTTAAGAATGCAATAAAAAATTAAGATTAAATTAATCTTAAAAGATTAAGATTATTAAGAAAAGCACAAACTGTTCCTTGAAAAAGAAAAAAGAAAAGGTATTGCATTACACTTTCAACCCAAAAGAACAGAAATATAATCAGAAATTTATCCTCATACTGCAGTAAAGCTTAAAATTGCTCTAGGAAAATATCTTATTGATAAGATCTCCTGCTCACAAAGAATTTAAAGGTTGGGGTTTTTTTTGTTGTTGTTTGTTTGGGTTTTTTTGTTTTTGTGGGGTTTTTTTGTTGTTTTGGTTTTGGTTTTTTTTTGTTGTTGTTTTGTTTTGTTTGGTTTGGTTTTGTTTTTTGTTTTTCTTTTTTTAATTTCTAGTTTTTAAATTTTCTTAATAGAAATGGGTCTTATTTAGATTTTTTTAAAATTTATCTTTCCATTAGAAACTTTTTTTTTTNCAATTTTTTTTTTTTTTTTTTTTTGGTTGTGCTGGTTGCAGATGTGTCAGTCTTAATTTTGTCTGAAGTTACTCCAACTAGTCTTAATTTATGGTTTTAGGAACATCTAATGTCCGGCTACTTGCAACTGGGAAATGCAATGACATGCTGCTTTTTGTCAAAATTAAAGTGGAAACTCTGTCTGGTTGGTATTCTGGTGCCCTGGAAAACTTAGTCTCATTTGAGCCATTTTACATACCAGAGATAATGCTGGAAAAATATGGATTTCTTAAAAAAAAAAAATTAAAAAATCTTTATTAAGAACTTTCAGCATTCAGCATATTTTTTCACAACTGCACATTTTAAGAACAAGTTATTACAGGAAAACATATATTTAGAGAGGAGAGACCATAATTTGGCAACAAAAATCCTGCAAAGAGCTGCATTTTTAATGAGGAGCTGCATGTGAAAGTGCATGTCACATTTAGATCCTCCATACCTGGCTGCAAGAAAAACAGGANGTTTGGTTTGGTTTTGTTTTTTGTTTTTCTTTTTTTAATTTCTAGTTTTTAAATTTTCTTAATAGAAATGGGTCTTATTTAGATTTTTTTANGAAGTTACTCCAACTAGTCTTAATTTATGGTTTTAGGAACATCTAATGTCCGGCTACTTGCAACTGGGAAATGCAATGACATGCTGCTTTTTGTCAAAATTAAAGTGGAAACTCTGTCTGGTTGGTATTCTGGTGCCCTGGAAAACTTAGTCTCATTTGAGCCATTTTACATACCAGAGATAATGCTGGAAAAATATGGATTTCTTAAAAAAAAAAAATTAAAAAATCTTTATTAAGAACTTTCAGCATTCAGCATATTTTTTCCCAACTGCACATTTTAAGCACAAGTTATTACAGGAAAACATATATTTAGAGAGGAGAGACCATAATTTGGCAACAAAAATCCTGCAAAGAGCTGCATTTTTAATGAGGAGCTGCATGTGAAAGTGCATGTCACATTTAGATCCTCCATACCTGGCTGCAAGAAAAACAGGAGGAAAAGGCTGTCACTAACTGGGAGCAGGCTGGCAAAGTAAATCAAATCTATCTGAACCTGTAGCGACAGAAGATCTGTTAAACATACCCCAAGGGGCATGACTCTGAACACCTTCACAGCAGATAGAACAGGTTGATCTTGAAATAACCATAAGAAACTGTCAACTAAGATTAGGTCTGTAGCATCTGTTAGGCAACTTTCCTATAGTCAGTGCTATTCACAGGGTAATCTGTACTGAAATTATACTGGGAAATAAAGGAGGAGGAGGAGGATGAAAACATATACATCTGTTTTGTTTGTAAGTCAGAAACAAAGAATTATTGTTTTGCATGCCAGAAAAATTAAGCTCAAATTACTGTACAAAAGGATTTTACTGTTCTGGGAAACTTTAAAATAGTTAGTCCAATGTCAGTCTAATAAGGACAAGGGTAATTGGCCTGGTTTACATGAATAATCCTATCGATTTCAGTTGAACTACTTGTGTGAGTAGGCTAATTGTAATTTTGCTTACACTGAGTATTCACATGCCATTTCTCTTGAGTCATGTAATAATTTTGGAAGCTCTTAAAAATTTGTCTACAATTATTTCTTTTTAATATTATGTCAATATCCACATTCTATATCTTCAGGATACCTGTTTCTTTTTCCTTAACTATGTTAATAATCTGTGATATGTATAAAATGATAGCCATAACCCAAATCATGTATATGTAAATACCAAAATAGAATACTTATTAATATAGAAAAACTAAACGTATTGCATTACTTTTTAGTACAACAGACTTTTATTCTTAAATGTATCAGTTCTATGTCCTACCATTATGACTCAGTTAGAGTCACAATACATGAAATCTTGCTGTTTTCAAATACTGTCTTTGTCATTTTCTTCCCACTGTTTTTTAGCACTGCTTATTCAAGTCATAACGCAAATCATTTGGGTTGTTTTTTTTTTAAATAATAGTATGGTACACATTTTTTATGAACAATGTCTCCTTCTTTAGTCAGCAGATGACTTCTCCTCAACTTTTAAAAAATGTCCAATAAGGAATACAGTATTAAAAATGGGACTTTTTTTAAGCTGTTCTATATTTTCCATGCAGTTATACTAAATAATTTTATTGGAAGTAATATTATTTATTGAATAAAAAATAGGCATCAAAGAAAAAATTATTAGTCACTTACTGTGAAGTGTGTTACCTTTGATTTGATATTACAAAATTTCATTGTTATTGTTATGTCTGCAATCCAAATTCTACATTCTTACAATCTTGAACTAGATTAACAACACAGTGGTTGTGAAGATGCTGAAATGCATTCCTTGCACAGTGCTTAGCAGGGAAGGAAGAAGGTCACTGCAATTCTCTTGTTTTTAAAGTTTGGACATCTGTGCTCTTGTTTGCTCATTTGTTAGCTACTGTAGGAAACATAAAATTCTGAATCAAGGTGAACTGCTGGAGCACAAGTATGCTTGATGAAGTACGTGGGGAGTTTTTTCACAAGCAAAACTCTTACTAATATATAAAGACCTTTCTTTACAAGCAAATTAATAGCCACAGTCTCATAATGTCATTTGTTTTATCCACAGACTGTCATACACTATTAAATTGCATTAATGCAAGCTTAAAGCCTGATTTATTATAAACATATAGTAAACAAGATTACATTGTCTTTTATTTCTTTGCAATGAATCAGCATTTATTTTGTGTAAGTTGATGAATTCATTTCAACCATTAGGAATGACCTATGGGCAAACATATCTTAATAGCAGAACTTTCTTCTATATTCCTTCACTGGAAAGAACAGCAAAAGCATTGACAACAAACTGCTATAGGACTACATTTCATGGTCTGAAATTTAAATCCGAAAACAGAACCCCATAGCTGATGTATCTTCTGTTCTTGGGAGAACACCTAACAAAAATCAGCTAAGTTCACAGTACACAAATTATTCCTAGTTTTTATTGTACCTATACAAGGAAGCACTGTCTAATTTTGATCGTTTTGCACCTGTCCTGCAGGTAAAAACAAGAATATCACTTCACAGCTGTAGAAAATTAGCAGTGCCCATCATCCTTCAATCAATTCATAATCATATAAACACATACGCAACAAAACACTGAACAAACATTCTGAGCCCATTGAAGTTTACAGTCATTTCTGACATCAGCTCTAGCAGACCTACAAATTTATCTATAAAGATCAGTTTCTTAAGACAGAAAGAGAAAAACAAGGGGTTGAAAACAGTGTAGGATATTCCACAGGCTTTTGCCCACACATAATGGACTTCCTGAGCAATGAGTTAGTATTCTGAGATACACTGAAAACTTTATATAGCAATTATATGTTAGATTTGCATTACACATTAGATATGAATAAGGAATCTAATAGTACCTATCTTTATGCCTCTTTCCTTACATAATATAAAAACTAACAAATCGAGAAGAAGCTTCATCAAAGAACAAAGTATGAATAAAGACATCTATGGCATAAAAAGAAGCTTGAAAAAAATCCTTTCTGTTTTAAAATGTAATACCAAATATATGGCCTCAGAGATGGAATCTTAGCATCATAAATGTGTATTAAAAGCATATGGTACCACAAATAAATAAATGTCACTTTTACACTGTTTTTTTGAAGGCCTTACAATGCTATTTTCCTTAGACAGATGTCCAGCATTTCTGTGTATGGTAAACATGCATGAGCTGTCAAACAGACAAAGAATAAGCAGGAATAAAAACACTGTTACCAAAACTTTTAGTGAGATGTATGCATTTCCAATGGAGCTTTAGTCCTTTCTCCATCGATGTCTAAATGAACCAGTATGAGAAAACTATTTTCTGAACTTATTCTAGATAATTCTTACAATTCATGCTTTACTTCCCAATAGTTACAATAATTTGTAACTATTATCATGTTACAAATATATCACATTTCAAATGTCAAAATATTAAAAAAAAAANAAAAAAAAGAAGAAGGAAAAAAAACCCCACTCCCCCGCCCAAAAAAACACAAACAAAAACCCCCCCCAAAAAACCCCAAAAAACCCAAACAAAAGACCCAACACCACCAAAACCAAAACAACAAAAAACCCAACCATATTTGTTTTTAGAAGACAAAGCCTATTTCCTGTCATTATACTTTCTCCTTTCAAGTAGTCCAAGACAATCTCTTTCTCTTCTTCCTAATTTATCCTTCCTACTAGTTTTTCTTCACACTGAGAAATCTGCAAAGAAAAATAACAAATCACTATGTGTACTGCAATTAATTACAGGAAAAAGATTCTTAATACTCAATATTCCATCATACTTTTTTGATATAATGTAACAAAGTTTTAACTACTGCTTAAAAAAACAAACAAACATAATACAAACCCTGCAAGATATCTAAAATTGCATATGTGAAGGCATTATTCTTCACTAAAAGGGTTCTGCACCACTGATCTTGCTGGGATTAGTTATTTGTACAGATATATGAAAATTCTCTCTACATATAGAGTAAAATATAAAGTCTTTATATTCTCAGTGGATACTTCGGACCGTGACTGAAAGGACTTTATTTCCCAAACAGAGTCTCTCCATTGACTACGTAAGAGGTCTGCATTGATAAACTGGCTGCCTGGAGTACTAGCAGGAAAAGCAGTAACCTTTGCTCACTTCATTTAACATACACCTGTTTGCACAACAGTGGCCCAAGTCCACACAGAGAACTATTCCATCAAGGAAACCGAGGATTTACTGTTTATTTCTTTTTTATTTTTTGGCCTTCAATGACAACATCTCCTCAGCTTTCTGTCTACTGGCAGTGTATAGTTGCCTACATTAGATGCTCACACTTGGACCACTGAGGTCACATCTATACTACCATGTCAAACAGCTCTAGTCTGTAGAGAGAAACACTGGGTGCTGAAGGTCTGGAATTCATAGTAAACACATTTCAGATATTTTGTCTGACCATTTTCCCTTTGGATTAAGTAAAATTCTGGTACTGTAAAGCCTTTCAGCTTTGTATCATAAGGAAAGAATCCAGTTTGCGCTTTATACTGCACCTGAATTCAAAGGGACCTAAACTGATCAGGAGATTTGCTTTGGAAGGCAGACCTGTTATTAGATATGTATACATATTCTTTATTCTTTTCATCCATAATATAGTTGATCACCTGTATTCACTGAAACAAGAAAAAAGTACTACTGTTACTAGTAGTTAAGTACTATTGACCTTAATAATGTTAAGACTAAATAACTTTTTGGACACACCCACTGAATTTATTTGATCTTAAGATGATGCAACATATGTATTTTTCAAATACATAAAAACTGAAAGCCTAAAATTAATGGAAAAGTAAATTAAATCAGCCAATTCCTAGCTAAAGATTCATAGTAACATTTTCAAAAGATAAGATTTTTTGTTTATTTTAACTCTGTCCATTAAAAGAAAAAAATCAAAGTAATATTGCTCAGTATAAGATTTTTAATAATAAAAAAGTGAGCGTTTTCACTACTAAAGGGAAAAAAGTAATCTTAGAATAGAAAACAAGTTTATACGTAAGTGAAGACATAATTCAGTTTTGTTTCAAACCAAAATATTTCACTGTATTTTTACACTTGCATTCACACAAAATGGGAAAATGAATTCATGTGATGGTTTGTTCAGATGTATCTATCTTTTTCAGCAGAAAAATAAAATACATTTCTCATTTAAAAACCCATAAAACATAAAAAAAAAATATAAATCAAACATACTTAGATACACTTGTGTCCTGGGTTGTAGTGTATGATGTGCACAGAGTATTCTATCACCACCTTAATGAACTGCTGAATTCAATTGTTAGAGCCATGCTCTTCCTGGAACCCTTCCCTCAGGGTTATCTTCTGCTAATGGCCCATCAGATGCCTTGCCCATGATTCATAGATAACACCCTCTGGAGTTATCTCTGTTTAATGAGCCATCAAGGACTCCCTGCATGACTCACTGTGAGATGCTCCGCCCAGAGGGAGGAACAAAGCATTCTCACCTGGATATAAGCTGGGGTTTGAGACAGTACAGGGGCTTACCCACTGGATTCCCAGAGGACTCGAGCTACCAGACCTTTCTACGGGATAACTGCTTCAGGAAGACCACCTCATCTGGACTGCTTCCATCACCTTGATCAGGTTGTATTCTGACTCTGTCAGTGGTTTTTTTTGTATTTCTTTGCATTTATTTTATTTTACCTTTTTTTTTTTTTTTTCCTTTCTTCCTATTAAATTGTATTTCTGACTTGGAGCCTCTCTTGTTTTGCTTTCAAACCACTACAACTTGTAAGTGCAAACAGTTTACAGTGATCCTGGAACATCACAAAGTAAAAGCAGTCATATTAAAGGCCTCTTTTAAGTAAAGAATGACTCACATAGAAATCTAACTAAAGAATGAAATAACTTTCAATAATGAAAGGGTAAGGCACCATACTTGTCTCTTATTTAGTTTCTTACATTCCCCTTAATCCATATCATCAATGTAGTTTGATGGCTAAACTGCATATGGGCCTAATGGGCAGTCAGCAAATTAAAAAAAAAGCAAAAAAACATTTGGAATAAAAATGCTTCATCAGCTGCTTCTGCTGAAGACCGTCTATTGTTTGTTTTTTGGCAATAGCATTGTTCTATGTAATAATGTGAAAACCAACACATTTCGTCTGAAAAGAGATTTTCACATTTGAAAATAATTATTTTCATAGTATAGGACATCAGTAACCCATTAATTGTACTGAAACATAGCAAGAAAAACGAGTGCTTCACATCACCAAGAAATTGCTATGCAGTAGTTTTGGCACAGGCTAAAGTAACACCAACAAAACTGAAAAGCTGTGTTTTGGTTAAATGCTAAAAAGAGATTACTAAGGAATGAAGAATTTGACAGGCCTTATATAAGTGATTAAAACCACCTGTAAGATGAGAAGGAAATATATGTAGACTGAATTTTTCAAAGTTGTCTGCCAGACTTTAGAGGGAGCTAGGTATCCAGCCTTGATTGGAAGCTTTGAAAATTCTGCTCTTTGTGTTTCCCTGATTTTTTTTTTTATTTTTTTTTTTTTAAAGGAGGGAGAAATACCTCTTACCGTGTTTTGTACTTTTGATACAAAATAGAGGTAAAGTAGCTTTCGTGTACAAACGTGATAACTCCCATGGAGTTAGCTGCAGCAGGGGAAAGAGACTGTTGATGTCTGCTTTATGAGATAGAATATATCCAGTGTAAAGCGAAAATGTAAAATGTGATGGTATGCTTCTTCTATAGGAAACAATGCTGTGTGCTACTGCTAATTTTATCACAATACAAACAAAGCAATTCTATTTCCCATGTGGTGTGGAAGTGTTTTCAAGCAATGCATTGTTTTGAAATATAATAGATAAAGCAGAGAAGAAAACATAGAAAAGTACTACAGAATACATTTCAGTGAAAGGATAGCTTTGGAAGCAGTTATGTGGGCTGAACAAAGCCAGGTTCTTAGATCCCAATAAATGAAACAATCTTTGTCTTCATCACATTTGTCATCTCCTTTATTAATATCAGTCAAGTCAGTCTTAAGATTGTTTGTGGCCTATGTCAAAGAACAAAGCCATTTTTATCAGTTCTATTCTCACTTATTATGTGCAAAATCAAGTAACTGACTTGATCCTATCTAACTGCATCTTACCTTATTGTCAGTTTAACCTGGCAATCAACATGGCAGACTTGGATTCCTTAGGAAGCAGAGAAGAATATCACCTGCCAAAATGACTTAGAAAATAAAGGAAAAAAATTCTAAATTCCTGAGGAAAAGTTGAGTGCCAGCAACAGAGCACTAGGCATAGGCTGTGTTGTTTCAGCAAATGATCTGAAATCTGGGTAGAGGTACAGAAGAAAGACTGTAAGCACAAGGAAATATTTGGACTTCTACCATTTCAAGGAAGTACCTCAGAATTCTGAATTTTGAATAAATCTAAGGTATCTTAATCTTCCTGGGACTGACATTACAACCATCATTCAGTTCTGTCAATATCCAATCATTTTTTGAAATGCTATATAAACTATCATTTTTCCATCATCCTGTATGAGGCTAATTATTTTAACACTCACATTTTCCCAACTAGCTGTGTGTCCTGCAGAATGCCTTGAAGATTTAAGTGCTGATGAAGAAATTTTTAAGCTATTTGATAACTCTTGGCAAGACCTGTGACCCCATGAAGAGGGGAATCAACACTGGAGTGTGTTTGCTGGCAGGACTTGTGATAGTGCAATAGGGGACCCACATTGGAGCATCCTGTTCCTGATGGACTCTCTCCTGTGCAAGGGACTCAGGGTGGAGCAGTTAGTTAAAAACTGCTGTCTGTGGGAAAGACCCACACTAAGATCATGGAGGACTGTCTCCTGTTGGAGATACACCACACTGGAGAAGGAAAAGAGTCTGAGGAATCCTCTCACTGGAATGAGGAATGAGCAACAGAAACAATGTGTGATGAACTGGTGCTAACTTCCATTGCTCATCTTTGTCACACAAAGAAAAGAGGGAGAGAAATTGGGAGCTCAGTTAAGCCTGGGATGTTGTTTTCAAGATTTGGGTTAATTTCCCATTACCCTACTCTAATTTGATTGGCAATTAACTAAATAAATTCCCCAAAGCAGAGTTTATTTTGCCTGTGATAGTAATTGATGAGTGATCACTGCCAGACCTTATCTTGACCCATGAGCCTTTGATTACATTTTCTTCTGTGTCCAACTAAGGAGTGGAATGTTTGAGCAGCTTGGTGGACACACGACATTCAGCCAAGGCCAACCCACAATAAGTGGGCCTATTTTTAAGACTTTTTATGAAAGAAAGCCTATTAGCAACAGTAACGCTAAAGGTCCAACTGTACCACCACCATCAGTTTACCAGCAGTGAAAAATAACTGCTTCAATAAATGTCTTCAAAATACAAGTCTTATAAAAGCATAACAGAAAGGACTGGAACTGTGAAATAATAAAGTGGAATAATACACATCTGTCACACCAACTCTTCAGTATAAGCAGTTCATACTATATTGTGGATATGACGCTGTCTTTCATTTAATGTTTAGTTATCATATTCAAAAGAATTTCTTGACAATTATGTCTGTTAACCAAGACTGTCTTTTTTAATCTCCAGTATATGGAGTCTATGGAAGTACTGTGTTCTTCTAAGCTGCAGAATCACAAAACACTCACTTTAACAAGTATATGATTAAGGAGTGTGACCAGAAAATTATTCTTTTTTATTTCTGAATTATTATTCTCTTTCCACACCAGAGATTTATATCATTTGAGCATATTGAAACACTATCTTAAGATGTAACAAATCCATGAATAAGGTTCATATTCACATACTGAAGAGAAAAATCTCTAATGACAAAAAAAGCAGAGATACTAAGTATATTGGGTATGAGCCTGCTGTCATGTGCTGAACAATAAAGAAAAATAGATAATTAAAGATAAACCTTCCTTTCAAAGTCCAAGAATAAGAAAATTTTAAAACATAGATGGAACTCTAATACTGCACAGTATAATTAATACATTAAGTTAACATAATTTATTTGTAATTAAGTAAGTTTTTAAAAATTTTTATTTATATCATATGTGTACCTTTAGTTAATTATATCACACAAGTATACACTTAGTGATCTCACTTGGTGTGCCAATACAAACATAAAAAGTACGTGAATATAAAGAAATTTTTCAGAAGTACCAACTCAAATAAGACACCTTCCTTATACTACAATACCATTTTCTGGTTTTTGTCAGTGGGACATTAAGTTTGTACTTGTTTGTGCCTGTGTAGTGGTTTCATATTTGCCAATTTCTGTTTCCCAAAATTAGTGTAGTGATCTGAGTGTCCATTAGAATTATTTATTTTTTTCTCCTGTGAGATAGGATTAGGAGAAAAGCAAAGCAGGCTCAAACCTTAAAAGGTATATAGATTTATTAACAGAACTACAAGAAAGACAAAATTATTAAGAAACAGAATAAAACCTTCAAAACACTTACCCTCTCCCCAGGCAACTTATTTTCTTTCTCACAGACCAAGTATAAAGACAAAAATCGTAAGTCTAGGCTAGTACCACTTACAAAATAGTCTTTCATCAGTCCATTTAGAGAGAGAGAACTCTCTTTTGGTCTAGTATGGTAACTTTCTGCAAGAGAGAACAGTCTGCTTGTGGCTTTAACTCTCACAAAAACAGCTGCCCAGGAAAATCGGCAGTAGTGAAAACCCTTCCATATTATGCAGCCTTTCCCGCAGCTGCATATGGGCCATGAAGTTCATTGGGGTATTATTTTAAAGATGACAGTTTCAAAATGCAAAGGTTTTTCTTCATTTCTAGGAGCAGAGGTCTTTTCTCTTTCTAGGGATAGATCTTTGTCTTCATGTCATCTCTCTCTCTCTCTCAAACTTCTCATGAGATCACAGCTACTTCAATATTTACTTGGTCCATCATAAATACCTTTGTTTATCTCTACAATTTAAATACTCTTGTTATCTCCCCAATGCACATTTTCTATGATTTAAAGGGATATTATAATATAATACAATCTGTTGCCACACCTCAAAAAAGACTTTCAGCCCAAAACAAAGGCATCTTTTCCATCCCCTCATCTAAGATGCAACTTCTCCTTCATTGACCCTGATATCTCTTCTTATTGTTTCTTTACATGTCCTGCTCTGGCTTTCCTAAAACTCAGAGAAAGGTTAATGCTTTGCAAGTTTCATCTGTGCTGTGAAAGAATTAAATTCTTGCCCGGGTCTCTCCCTCTTAGACTGCGGCTCAGGGTGTTAGATTTCAAAGCCAAGCTGATGGGGGGAGGGCTCAGGAACCTGGGCCAGAATATCAGTAGCTAGGTAAGTGGTGCTCCCAGAGACCCGGCAGACATCTTCCTCAGTGGAGCAGGCCTCAAAGTCGGCTGAATGTTAGTAGCTGCAGCCTGTCCTTTCTCTGCCGGCAGCTGCTTGGGACCTGGGGCCTGCCAGCATGGTGGAGGGGCGGGGGCCTGGCCCAGCTCTGCCTGCTGCACGGAGTGGGCCAGGATGGTCTTTACCTGCTGGCAGGCTGGTAAAGAGGGAAATTCCCAAGATTCTCTGATTTGTAACCTGTGTAGTCCAGGGGCATTGCTAACACACTAATTGGTCAATCAAGCTGTCAACATTTTGGTATTACTTCCTTGGAAAAAAAATCACTTCTATGCTAAACCAAGACAGCCTGTTATGTTTATTACAGAAATAATTCAATTATACCTTATTTATAATGGAGGGTAATCTCATGGTAATTTTTAGATGTCTTCAACATCATGCCTGGATCCTTATTACAATGCATGTGGCATAAATATATGCTCTTTGCCCTTGTAGTTTTCTGTTTCAACTATTTTCAGTACTACATGCATATGCAGGTGTCTGATGGCTTTTGTAGAAAATTTACCTATGCTAGGAAACAGACAGAAGTTCAAATGCAACTCTTTTATTTCTCAGTGCAAAATATCCCTTATCATGTAATTATGATTCTTTTTCCAATTGAATACTATCCAAAAGTTTTCATGGGTAAATGCCAGTTTTTCCTTTGTCTAGGAGCACGAAACAGAACTATGAAGAAGTTTTTGCTTATTATTTGAGCTCCAATCACACTTTTCTCAACTGAATCTTTAGCCAGACAGCTTGCAAAGAGTGTCACTGCACCAAGTTGCTTACATTAGTTGATAACAGTAAACTAATACAAACTTGCCTCAAAACAGTTGTTCAATCCTCTAGATTAATTTTACCTCTTGTCAGTTTTGTATTTTCACTGACAAGAGTATTTTCAAAACCACATTTTCACAGTAGCAAATAATGCCCCACATGCATTCGGTCCATTTTGGGACCATGATCTTCTAAATGGATGTACCACTCTGTTTATGAGAAAACACAAAAGGGAAAGCAAGCGTACTTAGAGCTAACACATCTTCAACTTAAGAACCAGCTTAAAGATATCAATTTATCACTTTATTATGATGCATGAATAACTTTATAAACAGATTAGTGGACTACAGATGTAAATAAATCGATTTACATGTAATCCTTGCAAATGAAAACTTCCCTATCACACTAACTAGCTATGCAGTCAGATCTTGAAAGACAAGTCCCCTAAATGAATGCATAAACCCAAGCATTTTTTTTCAATTACATGTTGTAATAATTTATTACTAACTACCAAATAATAAGAAATCAGCAGAATTTATAAATGCATTAACTAAATGGAAAACAGATGGTAATATTTATTGGAGGACCACAGTTACCTCTTGGGTTTACAAAGCTTCTGTGGATGCTTTGCAGACTTTTTCATCTCATTTTAAGATTAATCCAGCTTCTGGGAAATATTTCTATATACAATATAAAGAAATTATAAAAATGTATAACATACGAAGTGTATAATCAACCACACTGATATAGAAAAAAGGCAATTTTTAATTACCAAGCTACTCAATGTTTATAAGAATTTAATGCAAACAATTATTTAGGGAAATCTACATAAGAAAAAACCCTCAACTGATAAGCTGCTGTTTTCTGAATTTTGGAAATTTTTAAGATAATTTTTTTCAAGACTCAGCTTTTTTTCAGTACAAAGAATTTTTTATATATTGAACAGATAAACACACACACACACACACACACACCACTACACAAATCTGCCCCAGCTCTGAATCTCTTAATGAAGCAAGATAGTATCAGCTTAGTCTTTTTTCACAGGACTCCACACCTCCCTAATGGCCTACCACCAATTCTCCAAAAGCCAAACTTTTGGTATCTAATCACTTTCCACTAAATACAAGGGGAGTCTTTCCAATATTTCCTCTCTTGGTGTCCTGTATTTCCCTGGATAGATTTAACTTTCCTCCTAGTAACTGGTATGGTGCTGCATGCTGGATTTAGGATGAGAATAATGTTGATAACACAATGATAAGTTGCTGACAAATAGTGCTTACCATAAGACAAGGACTTTCCAGCTACTCTCACCAGCCCTCCACCAAAGAGACTGGGAGAACACGAAAAGCTGGGAGGAGACATGACCAGATGACCCCAACAGACCACAGGGATAGTCCACAATATAAAGTGTCATGCTCAGCATCTAAACTATAGGAAAAGTTGTTGTGGGGGCTGCTGAGGAACTGGCTGGACATCCATCAGCATCGGAGGTAAGCTGCTGTGGTATCCATCCTTTGTTTTGATTATTATTGTTACCATTTTTCTTGTTATCTTTATTATTATTGCTCCTATTATTGCTATTATTATTATTATTTTCCCTTCCTTTTCTGTCTTATTAAGCTGTCTTAATCTCAGTTCACAGTTTTTTATTTTTGTTTATTTTACAATTCTATTTTCCATCCCACTGGGAGAAAGGGGGTAGTGAATGGACAACTGTGTGGTGTTTATGGCTGCCTTGCCAGTTAAAGCAATGTCACTTCTTTAGTCTTCTCCTTCTTTGTCCAGACAGCAGAATCACACAATTTGTCATTCTTATGAGAAGGAAATGTCACTGCTATGTGGGTGCCTTAGCAAATTTAAGTAATATGTAGCCATTGTTATCCTTTGGTCTCAAAGCATCTCCAAACAAGCGAAAACATTCATATACATTAATATGTATGCAAGTCTACATCTATATCCATATATAAAAAATCTACACAAAAACGTTTCTTCAGAAATAGAATAACACTCAGCATTTTGTGAAGAATAAAAAGATACAACTGAAACTTTGTATTAACTCTAATTTTGCCTTGTCTTACCAGTCAATAGCCAGTCATCTTCAGATTTTTTTATGATTAGGTAATTCTACTTGATTCCCAAAGGGATTGCTCCAGTTTTCTTCTCTTTGTAAGAAAGGTTTTCAAACTTTGAAGTTGAACTGAATGCTGACAAGGTGCTTAAAAGGCCACATTAGTTATTGAAAGACCCTGTTAGTCAGTTGAGACTTTTTTTTTTTATACATGAAAAAACATTTGTTACAGGATACTCTGTGAGGAATTGCTTTTGTATATGTTTGCATACAGGAAAGTACCTCTTTGTATTGGTCTGCATATGGGTTCGTTCAAGCATTCGTTTTTTTTTATTTTATATCAGTTACTCTCACTTTGTTTTGTATAAATTCTTCTTCATAAGAACACCAGAACTGAAAATACCTAGAGCAGCAGTAAATTCATTAAGGATTTTATTAAGTCAGCTAGTCGTCAGGTACAATTCATCATCAATTGCACACAGCTTTCTGTTCTATTTTTGCTAAATGCATCTTCTTTGGAATTTAAATTATTACGAAAAAGTAGCTGACTAATCTGAATTTCTCAATTTATTCATGTTCAATAAAAAGCTGTTCATCAGCTTAAACTCAGCTATGAGTTCAAATCAAATTTAAACCACCTGGGAGTAAACAAAATTGCTCTTCTTCCCTAGCATGTCAGCCACGGATAAAAATAACAAGCATATTTCCAAGGAGCTGAAGATTCTAAACCTCTGTTTCTACCAAAGATTTTACTGAAATGATTTAACAATTAGAAAGAAGCACCCTGGGTGCATTTTAGATTAAATATTTTGATCCATGATTAAAGAGAATAAAAAGAAAAAATAGATGTAGGGTCCTATTTGGAGATTACAGTGTTTTCTCTTCATTAAAGTCAGTATTAACTAAATATTCATTGCACGGAAATTTTAGACATGCTGTCACATTTGCTTGACTACCTTTCAGTACCTTCATCATCCTCTCTCTCTTCTATTTTCCTTTCCTTTACAGAGTATATACAAAACTTTAACCGGAAGAGCAAGATTACTGAGATTATTGGAAAAGCCACATGTGATATGTGAGGCCTTGGCTATAATATATACAATTTAAAATATTTTTTAGCTAGACACCTATCTAATTAAATACTATTTTGCCTGAGTTCTGTTTAATTTTGACAAGACAGTTCTGTTTAAAACCCTAGAAAAAGGCCTCTGGGATTGGGAAAGCAGTTGTCAGGACCATTTTAGGCAGTTAAATTGCTTTTTCATCCAGACACCTCTGATACAGTGCAGCACTCTACACTGGATTATTGCTGCTAGGAAATTGTTGTGTGTGAAAGAGGCAGGAGGTGCTCACTCACTGCAGGAGCTGCTCTCAAGCTCAGACCATTATTCTTGGGACTTGCCTGAGCTATACTGAAGGTGTGCCTGTGCTCTATCAGTCTGAATTGACACAGACAGCTGAACTGTTTTGAGGCTTGACATTGGATCTACTCTGTCTCTATAGAACTAATTGGCACCAAAATTGTCACCAGTCCTGCTTTGCTCTGCATTTGGATGTTGTAGAACTCTACCCCTGACCTTACAGGTATTGTCCTTCTGTCACTACTTGCTCCTGCCTTACCTTCACTTCTTAGCAGCCATTCTTACTGCTCATATATTGCAGATTGTTACATTACAAGTAATGTATTTTTAGGTAAAGTGTTGTGATTATGAGGTTATGTTCTCGAATGGAATACACATGTGATGAGAATCATTCCATCTCATCCGTTGTAAAAGTTGGTTTTGTTTGTCTCGGTATAGGTAATAGGTGATAATGAAGTCCACATCTGAGCTGCTAGCTAGCACATGAAAAGCTGCTGAACGTGAATTGCAGAAGACTCTCCTATGTGACCACACTCCTTCATACCTGACAAAGATGTAGTGCAATATTCTTTGTTTTTATCTGGAAGGCTGTATCTGCCTCAGTTAGACAGAATTTTTCTTTGCTGTGTAGTCATATTCTTATAACAGAATACAAAATAAATTGCTTTCTAAAAGCAAAAGATGAGCCAAAGCTGCAGGAGCTTTGGCCCCTATCTTCTTGAATGAGAACTCAAGAAAGGAATAGGATATACCACTAGGCAGATTATATGAAAGATGGTATGAAATGAAGAAGACTCCTTTTATTTTTTTACCTTTTATGAAATCTTCCTGCTTGAAAATTCTTTTAACAAAGATGAAATCTGCTATGCTAGAGATGTAAATCTGTATTTCTGATGAAGTTCATAATACTGCAGCTCTGAAGGTTTCTAGTAAAGATCTCAAATCAATATTCTCTAACTAAATGCTAACGGACATTGACTCTTATACTGGAGAAAATACACACAAGGGAAAGAAAGAGAATAGAAAAATTCAGTGACCCATCAGTTACCTATCATATAAATGGCAGAGATAGAATCAGAATTCATATGATACTAAGTATAGTTAGTCGAGAATTTAGATAAATTATTTTCTTTCATCCAGAGATAATCAGTGTCAATAAAATCTTTATCAGGAGTTTTGCAGTTAGTAAACTGAAAAAAATTATTTTGCAGTTACACAGTATTATTGTCATCAAAACCAACTACCCACTGGGGACATGAGAGAGTCTAGTCATTAATGCCCTGGGTGTTTCAGCTCCAGGTGAGAATAACATATAATAGATAGATTTTGCAAATTAAGAATGTGATGCCAAATGACATAGCAGCACTTATTCAAATTGGTAATGAGTGTTTCAAGTGGATCAAATAGCAAGAGTTTTAAGGAAAATCAAATAGCATTTGTTTCTATTCATCATTCATCATTAGTTTATCAAAATCAAGTATTAAGAACATGCATGGCATTAACAATGTCTACGTATGTGTATATATATAGACAGATGCAGCAGTGTCATTTTAATGACTGAACATGGAAGAATTTTTAGCATCTAATTTATATAACACCATTTATTCTGCTTATTTACTTCAGTGTTTTTATGACAAATTTAAATAAAGACCTAAATATTTATTAAGGTCTGTAAATTATCTCGCTCATTATTTTAAAATAAGCCAATTCTTTATGATGTTTAACTATTTTAAGCCCAGAAACCAATTAAAAAAAAATTAGGTACATTTTTTTGATCTGAAGAAGAACTCTTATTTTGCAGATAACTGGAAGAACAGCTACCATTCTGTGGATATTCAGCAGTTTTACATGATTTTGAAGTTAAACCTGCCTTCTTCTAGACCTGACATTAATGCCAATCAAGTAAACAGTAAAATTACATCTTAGCTTTCTCCTGAATTACTGAAATTATGATCATATATGAATTTAATAATGAAACACAATTTTAATAGACAGCACATACTCTATTGACATCAACCTTCCCAGAGAACACCAAACTGAAGATCATCTATTTCTTATTCTATTGAAGAAACAAATAGCAAAAGGTACGAAATGTAGGAACTCTTACAGAGAGGTCAAGTAATTCACTGGAAGTTATGATTTGTTTCCTAATAGATTCCTTTCCTATTAGAAAGGAGCTGTAGAAGATTCACTGCAGTGACTTTTGAAAGATAATGTTAACAGACATTCAATTGGCATTCAATCTATTTGATCAAATGGCTACGCACACCTGTAACCATAGCTTGATCTTGAAAATGCTTTTGCTTTGGTTAAATGGGAAAAAGTAATCTGAATTTGGTAACCAATATCCTCATTGAAGTTATCTTCAGAAGTTTCCTCAGTACATTCGTTTTGATTACTAACAGATAGCTGATTAATGAAATACTGATTTATTTTATGAATGTGTTTTTTATACATATTGGAAATAGTTTCATAAGTGGCTTACATGCACTATGCATTCAAGGAATTTCTTAATGGCTCCCCCTTTTGCCCTATCCTTTAATATTTTGTAGAAATATACAGCTATCTTGAATTTTAGAAAGTCTGATTTAATTTCTCTTTAAAACATCTATTTATACATGGCTTGAATGAGCTGTTGGCCTACCCAGCCAATATCTAGCCTAAGTGCCAGCTCTGTCCTCTCTTCAGCTTCAAAGTATATGCCTAAAAGTCATCAAGTTTGTGGTTTTGGATTTTATAAATACAGCCTATAGCAGTAGGTGAGCAGATATGCTTTCTTGAAAACCCATCATTCTTGAAATACATATATGAATTATGTCAAAACGTAATACTTCAACTTGCATTACCCAAGTAATGCATCATATCCCAGAAATGAGGTGTCAAAATCAGGGATATCTATCCTGCAATAGAAATGTGGATATCAGTGGATATCAGCCACCTTAGAATAGATACATTACATTAAAAACAGAATTCCTTACAAATGCATTAATAAAATTGTCTTTTTCCAATTTTAAATTATTTATCTGTGTTTGCTACTTCCGTGGATGAATATTCATAAAGAACACCAAGTATAATCATGTTATTTTTCTCTCCAATGATAATAGAATCACGTATTGAAATTTTTGTAAAACCAACTTAATGTTTTAAGCAGAAGTTTATTTGTTTAACCCACCAAACCACATTAATGTTCCTGTTTATGTACATAATAGAAATTAATGAGATATTCTTGCAAGAAAAAATAATGCTTCTACTTCTATTACTTCTTTTATTATGCAATGCAAATATGTTTCTGTTTGGGAGACAGGCAAAGGAATGAATGCTTTTGATCCCCAGACACTGTAATCTGAACAAGTCAATGTGATCAGATGTCATTTTGACACATCTCAGAGCAGATAGGTGCCCTGTACATGCTCCTCTGAAGAGTAGAAAGCAGATATTGATTAAAGTTCTGTTACATGCTACACTGCCAAGATAGATGTGCCTTAATCCCCCTTTCTCCAAAAGCTCTGTCTCTGATTTATACCCATGAGGGAGTCACGAGTATTCTGTCCCTCTTGTGTACGTGGAAAGAAAAAAATTGGAGTGAATCAAGTGAATCCTGGATGTTCACATACAACAATGCCAGCTAAGAAAACTTACAAGCATAACCTTTAAAGGAATACATTTCTTTAAGCCAGTGGATTTCTTCTTAATCCGTTTACAGGTAATGTACAAGTAATGCTTTCTCTACATATTATGATAGAGGGAAAAAAAAAAAAAAAAAGACAAAAAGGTTGTACAAATCAATGTACTGTTAAAGAAAATGTTCTTGGGTTTGTTATTATGCCTGAGGAGAATTCCTTCCACCCCACGTCAAGTGAATATGTAGTATCATTTGCTGGTTCCAAACCCCATCAAATCAAAGTAAGGTTTTATTTCAGGAATTGTACTAGTGAGAGAAAGTTTTATCTTGCTACCTACTGTGAATTTTAGTGTAGATCTTTGCAAAGATTGCAGAATGGTGCATTCTACATAAATTACAGAGTCTGTTTTTGGTACTATGACAGGTTTTTCCAGTTACTTCCTGTTGTCTTGGCAGTAAAACTCTATTGTGGCCTACTCATATGCAATTATATTTGTTTTTTACCTGCAGAGCATTTGATTACTAAGATCTTTTTTAGCATTTTTTGCAGATGAAAACGTGAATTTTTGTCTGAATTTTTTGTTTCATGTAATTATAAAGAGCAGCATGTAAAACTTTCATGCTGGAAAAGCAGGAGCTGAAGAATAATAAAAATTACAACTGAATATCACTTCAATGAATACTTTTACGCTAAAAATAAAAATGTCTACTTTCAATAATGTAGTTATGTTTCAACTTAGAACAGCAAAGTGTAACCTCCGCTAAGCCTCACAATCTACACCCATAATACATTCAACAGAAAACACCCATACAGCAGATCTCCTGTTCATTACGCAATCAAAGCATACTTAATGAAATGACTGGGCTATTTCATAACACTGTTCCCCAAGAAAGATTACTTTATTCATTATTCATCACAGCTTCTGCTATGATATATTTTAAATATAAGATTGTAATGACTATTTACTTCTGCCTCACTTCTCTGTAAACCACAAGGCATTCTCGTACATAGAGAAGGTTGATGAGAAGAAAGAACCTCATTCTTTTACTCTCCGACAAATGCGTTTACAGAAACTTTGAAGCCTATGCTACAACATTCATTCTTTTTTCATTGACTATTTTAAACTATACTTTAGATCTCCAAACTAAGCATACACATAAGCAGTAGAAAAGTATATTTATGGCATATTTTTCATCAAACACTTGACTACAACTTTTTAAAAATGAAGTGCATATCAAAATAAAGCAAAATATGACACTTTAGGTCAAATAAGTTAACAATACTTAACATGGGTTTATTGTTACCATATATTTACAAAAAATTTTAATGCATTTATTGCCTTTTTGTGCTATGATTACTACTATCAGTCCCAGCAGTAGACCTTTCTACTTTTCTTTGCCTGTTTGCAGCTTCCTTGATAATTGAGTATGTTCTTTATTGGGCTGTGTGGTGAACTAAACAAAAAAAAGGAGAAAAGGATGAGCTGCTTCATCTGATGGTGCCACTGAAATAAATGCCTAACCTGCCTGAATCAACTAAGTTGCCCAGTGGTAATAAGATGCACATTTTTTGTTTTTGTTTGAGGACAGCTGAATAAAACTCTTGCTGATTCCTTGAATAGCAGAAGACAGTAAAGCCTAGAAGACTTTAGGAACCATAGCCAGTTAAACCACTGCAAACATCTTCATTCAGAGGTGAAATGGAAATAAATGTACAAATGAAAAAGAAAGAAAACATCATGCACACAGTAATGTAAACCATAAAAAGCACATCCTTTTTAATAGAATTTTATGATGCGTTTTTATGCTGACTACTGAATTGGTTCAAAGTACCCATAAAAATAAATTACAAACTGCTTGTTTTTTTCGAACTATTTTATGGAAATTAAACCTTTTGCTAACTGCATTTATACTGGATATTTTCCCATACTAGTAGAATATCACATTCAGCAAATATTTTCTTTGAAGAAAATAAGAAACAGTAATGTTACTTTAATGATATATCTTTTAGTGAGTAATTGTTGCTATTGTTCTCTTTTCAGGGACTGTAGTTCCAAAGTTTGTTTACATACCCCTAGGAGTATGTTGCTGCTGAAGAAAAGGTCTTGGTCTATGTTGCTTTCTGTCCTAGTTATTTGTTCCTGTTTCTGCCTTACTTTCTGTACACTAAGTTTATCTTACTGAAGTGCTCTTTTGTTGCTGTTATTGCCAGCAGGGACATAGTAGGGATGCATAGCAGAATGGAATACAGAGTAATAGATTTAACTGTTCTTTGTGACTGATTCCAGTACTAGAACAGACAAAACAAAAACCTGAGAGTTTGTATGAAATTACAATTTATTTATATTTATATTTTTATAAAAATAGACGAACATACATGTATGTATTTTTTATCCAGATGGTTACACACGTGCATTTGTAGAAGTATGCCTGTTCAGTTTCCAATATATGATTTGAGCTTTGCTTGTCATCTACCAAATTTTATCTCAATAATCCAGTTGTACAATCTTTTAAATTAAAAATCAAAACTGAATGATGAACACATCTAAAGAAAAAAAGACTGATATGAAATTCTTCACAAAACCAAAAGTTGAAAGTGAATGAAAGCTTCAAGGTTTCAAAGCTTTAGAAATGCTTAGTGAGGTAATGTGCTTTTATACATTGTCATAAGCCTCAAAAAACCTGCAGTGGGAAAATCTGAACCTGTTGACAACCCAGGAGGCTGAAGACAACTAATTTGAAGTTAAGTTCTGTATAATTATTGTGAAATTAAGGAGTCTGAGATTTACAGTTTTTTTCTCATTCCTGACAGGCTTTCCTTTTAATCTTCTGCTCTTATTTAACTTCAATATTCCCTATTCTGCTCAAGAAGAAATTTTAAATAACTAAAGATACTTCTGGAATATTCTTAATTAAAATTTAAGGTGTGTAAAATGTATTGTTTCACAGTTCCACAAGTCAGCTTATACAGAAAAAACACCCAAATAACTTACTTCCTATGTAAATTTTTTCAATTTATCACATCAAGCCACCCATACTACTCATGATTACCCCAGCTTTCTGTGTGGAAAAGGTAAATGAATAATTGCATAACAAGAGAAAGTTATTTAAAGTATTTTCAACTTAACAGAAAATTATAGGCAGCAGTATTATTCAAAATGATTTCTGAATACAAATATACTAACATCTGCTTTATGGCATTATGTCATCAAAATAAAATGTAGCTATTTTCTCTTTCTTATGAGAAAAGCTATATCAGAATTAAACATTTTCATATCAAGATGACAACTAATGATCTTTGACAGGTATGGAAATACAATAACGAGTGGGCTTGAATTATATGAATAAACAAGGATTTGACCTTCTTTACCTTAAAGGCAACAATTAAACTTGAAATGTAGTCCTGTCACATTAACTGGTTTTGGCAATAGAGTAGGAATCATTTAACTACAGCTGTGGACTAGATTAAATTATAGCTGGTCACCCCAATCATGGTTTCCACTTAGTATTATGAGTAGGTAAGTGTTGGAAGAAGATCCTAATCATTCACTATCACTGTCACTATTAAGGACATAAAAAGACAACAGAGTAAATGTGGAATTATATCCTCTATAGCACTAATTGTTCTGACTAACATGTGTTATGAGTCTGTAATCCACTCAGAGGACTTCTAATTTTCTTTTTTAGGTTAATGTACAACCGCTGTTTTTTGTGCTTGTGTCAGGTCAAGTCAGGAAATATCAGTAAATCTTTGAAAAATAGAAAGATTCCTACTTACACGTGAAAAATATTAATAAGGTAAACAGAGAAGAAAAAAAGAGTAAAACCCCCATGAATTTGAAATATATAAAAATAAGTAGAAAGAATGCTTCTAAAGGGATAAAAAATGGGGTGTTTTCAAGAATTTACAAGCTTAGAAAACTCGACTTCTGAAACCTATCAGCAATTAAGGAATCTACCAAGTTTAGTTCTTGAAAGAGTGACTTTTCTCTCTCTCTTTTTTTTTTTTTTTTTTTTTTTTTTTTTTTTTTTTTTGNNNTTTTTTTTTTTTTTTTAGGGATCTGGTTATCTCAATTTTTCATTTACGTTTTTCTCTGCTTTCTAACTGACATTAGTAAAAAATCAACTACATGGTCAGTTAAAGCATTTTTTATGCTTAATTGTGCAAAATGCCATTTTAGTATTTTAAATTACAATTTAGATGAAAACCAAGGTCATTTTTACACAGAACATTTATCATCTAACAGATTTTGCTAGTAAAACAGGTTGATGTTAACATACACCAGATTTCTTTATTCTTTTTTAATATTGATTCTCCAGAAAAACAGATCTTCAGTTTAAAAATAACCACTTACTTCAAAATCACCAAGCAAAATGAAAGCACTAAGAGGAACTACTGAACAGCTATATCATTACTTATTCTAAACCAATGTCATTCCTTTAACGATAAGATCATCTGTCTTTCAGACAATAAGCATTGCCACAAGGTATGCAGAATTGATTTATGAAGAAAATTTGTTTTCTGAAGAAGGTAACAGTTTTAATAAGGGATGAGATTTTAAGAAGATTCTAATTAATGTAATTAAACAATTACCCCTTAACTATCAGTCATGTAAACTAAAACTTATATTGTCATCCCTCATAAAGGAAGAAAACAAGACAGTACAAGGGAAATAAGAAATGCTAATAAAATTTCCTACAAGGTAACCTTATCAAGTTTATCTACCTGCTCAAAAATGGATACTCTACGGTATATATGTTCAAAAGGATGCTGAGATTTTCTGTCTCATGCAACTTATCCCCAGAACTGCTGGACAGCTCTTGCAATGATGACACACATTCTGAAGACTTTTCTAGGCTACCTCACAACTGTCTTCCTGATGAGTCTCTATAGGAATTTTGATCAGCAGTTAAGGAGTTTTTTCAACAGCAGCAACAAGATACCATGAGTAGTTTCCTGTATATCCATGAAAACTGATCTTCACTATTGCAATTAGGCCCAGTTTGGATAGAATGTGGATATGAAGCGTGGGTTTCCTGAGGCAAAAAACTGTGTATTACAGACTGAATGTTATTTCCACCAAGTCAATACAACAATTATAAGGCTATCAGGTAGAGGTGTTTTATCAATACTATTTCCAAATGAATTCTCAGTGGGCCTTGACCCAGATGATGCTGCTGGAATGTAGATGGCAGATTAAGGTCTAGGAACAGGTGAGAAAATATATATATTAACAGTTTTGATTACATTTTGGGTACAAAGTACATGTTCAAAGAAGCAGATGAAATGTTGTGCAAAACCACTTTGTGCACATGTTTAATATGAAGCATGTTGGAAATTAATGGATTCCATTAGCAAAGCTCTGGTGCTGTGTCGTTTAAAAATATGCAGTATTTTTGCAGTAGTAGTTTTGAAGATTTACATTTTGCAGTAGTGGTTTTGAAGTTTTGTTTAGAAGAAGTTTTGAAGCTTTTAGGCTTCTGTCAAGATAAGAGAGAGAAGTTCTGTCTGACCAGTACAAATGTCAAGTTCTCATGTAACTAAGTCAGGGAGGATAATAAGTTGCCTTCTGTATTGTGAAATCAGCAGCAATGAGCTTGAATAAGTACTTAGTTTATTGATGTCTGGCAATGAAAAACCATTTATACTAAAGTAAGATTTCTTTTGACTATCTCTGAAATGCAAAGAAACCACTTTTACCAGACAAATACATACATCAATAGGGACAGGATAACTTATGCCTAATCCCTGCTAAAAGATTGCCATGAACTTCGAGACCACAGACAAGACACATGCTGCTACAGATAATCAAGAGCCATAGGATTATTTTTATAATGCCTTACAAGTAATTATAAAAGAAAAAAAAAGGTGAAAGAGAAGTCCATTCTATCAAGAAAATAAAGCACAGAGATTTAATAATATATTTGTCTAGGATTTCCCAGGCAGAAAATAGTTGAAATATAATATTATTTAGAATGCTGAAACCTTCTTTTCTAACAGGGCAATGCGCTCTGATTTCTGAGCTATTAAACAAAAACGAACAACAATAATGTTTCATAAAAATTGAACCAGATACATAGTAAGTACTAGTCACACATAAAATTATTTAACTGTGAAAGACTTGCCAGCACATGTGGTAGGCTTAATTTGTCATGAACCCTAACTAACTTTATGTGCTATACCGTACATCAATCTCAACTGAGACAAAATATGATTTCTTACTTGAACTGACTTTTTTCTTTCTGATTATTTGATTAATTTTATAAATAATTTATCAAGCTTTGTTTTTCAGTACACTTAATATGTATTTTGTTGAAAGAATCTGAGGATTTTTTTCTTCTTTAGAAAAGGACACTAGAGAACTCACTTGACATTTTACTCAATAGCTGCAGTATATAACTGTTGGAAAAAAATAGCTACTATTGCATAATATGAATTATTCCTCTTTAGCTTACTAGTTCATAGGTCACAAGGATTAGACTGCAGTGTTTCCCCTTGAACTTAGTGACATTTTGTTTATGATGAAGAAACTTTGCACTTCAGGTTTTTCTCAGACTTGAAATACTCACTGTGATAAATGTTACTCATTATGAACTATTTTTAGAAGTATTGTTTCATTGTAGAACAGAAAATACCTTATTTCATGCTGTAGCTGTGGGTAGATAAGCCAGGTTTTCTTACAGTATAGAAAAATGTATTTATTTTAATAATTTATAATAACTTCTTCATAAAAAATTCTAGAACAGTGGTACAT
>VXBN01005873.1:1681-14447 GCA_013397395.1 Sinosuthora webbiana | reverse complement strand
AATTCTGTTCAAGCCTTCACACATATAGAAACTTGCATAACACAGAGCACAGAGATTCTGACATTTCACTGTGCATATTTCCTTTCTAGACCAACTTCATCCAAATTCAGTTTTGATGTTTTCATAGAAAATTTAATAGTTTAAGGATTCAGAATTAATATTGCAACAGAACACAGTGGTAACCTCAATCTTCTCTTCCATGCTTTTTCATCTCCAAGGAAGGCTGAAACAAGAGTAGTGTTTTGAGTAATTTGAAAGCATAGCTCCTTCAGGAATCGTAATGTCAGTGGCCAACCTAATAAGCTTGAGCAAAAGAATTAGAAAATTAATTATTCTTTGTGCCTTCTGATCCCAATAAATAAGTTGAATCTCTTTTTGTTTTTCATGTTGAAAAGACCAGTAACCAAAAAGAAACGTGTTTCTCCAAAGAGGGAAAAGAGTAGCTTTAATTGCTAACAATTGGTGGGTAAAAACTTAAAAGTAAGGTCACTCACTTGTGAAAAAGGACTGATACTCTACGTAAGGCAAGTATCCTACATTTCCACTATTATGGCAGGAATTATATTATCCTTTCTCATTTTCAAAACAGATTTTTATGAAATTGTATCCATTAGATTGCCTATCTCACATTTTTGGTAGCTTCTTCTTTCTTACTGACAAAGTGTGAATGATTGGATGACTAGGATTATTAAGGAATACTATCAGATGTGCATGATAAAGCTATTTGTTTATCTGCACTGCTCTTTCACAACACAATAAAGTTATTACTGAAATTTCAAATGAAACTTAAGCCTTACAAGCCTTTTTCTAATAACTATGGTTCAGAAAACTATTTTGAAACCCCTTCATAAAATGTTTAGCTGGGAAATATTTGCTGAAGAGACATTGATATCAAAGACAAGCATTTAGAACTTCACATGTTGTAGCACTGTGTGAATTTAGTAGAAAATTTTCTTCGGTTTGTGGTTGCTTACACTAGATGGCATTGATAAATATCGCCCAATTAAGTAACCATCTTAAAATATTTTTCTTTTATTTGGAATACTTTATTTCATGATTAAAAATAAATTAAATTAGATAGATACATTGTTTTGCCACAAATAAAAGTAAAAAGGGCAAGTAAATGAAGAAAGGGAAATATTTTAAGTTTTTTCCCTGCATATTTTGTAAACCTAGCAGTTTCTGAAGTTTGGCTTCCTCTGGCAGTTACACAGACAAACTACACACACTGTGAGAAGCATAGCCTTCTTGCTCCAAATGGAAGTAGCCTAAATTTACAAAACCATGAAAACTGAGGTTTGGGTGGTTTTTGTTTGTTTGTTTGTTTGTTTTTGTTTGTTTTGTTTTGTTTGTTTGTTTTTGTTTTGCCCTAGGAAGGGATGGTATTTAGAAGAGTGATTTCTCTTCCAATCCATTAGGTCAATCAAAGCAAAGCTTTTTGCCATTCAGACTTCTACTGAGCAGGGACAGAGCCTTAATGCAAGACCCTCATGCAAGGAGTACACATCCCATTTTGTGGTCTCTCCAAGAATATTCCGAAAGGTTATCCAAGAGTACAGATAACATGTCTGTAAGGCTTATCTCTTCTACTAGGGGGAGAGACAGGCTTTTCTGGATGTAATTACCAGAGCAGGAAACTCAGCTGAAAGACTAGTCTCACACACCTAAAGTTGGTCTCTGTGACTACTGCCTAAAGTATACATTCTTTTATGTACTCAGTCAACATACATTGCAATTCCTTTTAGATAAGATGCTCTCCAAGAATCTGAAAGAGTACTGCTAACTGTGTGCATAAATGCAATGTATTTTGTATATTGTACATTACAGGTAATGTAAGTCATTACCTGTTTCATGTAGTTATCTTATTTGCTAAGGACAACCAAATGCATTATTGCATTTCTTGTCATTAAAAAATGTTTTCTTTATAAACTAATATTATTTATTTTAACGTAAAATATGTCATGATCTCTAATCGTTGAGGGTAGATAAGGTAATAACTTAGACCCTGAGGTCTTTTATTTACTTATGCTTGTTTGTACTCATTTTAGCATAAACGATGAGACTTATTTCAGAAAATGTGTGGAACAAACAAGCAGTTATGCTATGGTCTTTTATAGTTTTTTTAAATTAAAGAACAGCAGAAACCCCCAAATCAAAACAGCTGGGCTGTAACTTCAGTAATTACATATTTAAAAGTTGTTTGTTTTTTTTAAACTACCCCACAAAGTATTTTTTTTAAACTCCACAGAGCTCACTTCACACATACATCCCCAATCTCTACACCAGTTTTACATGTAAAAATGAGTAATTATATTTGAAATATGAAACACATTGGCTAAATGTCATTCTTGAAAGGATATGACTCAAATTCTCTAAGATATTATTTCAAGTTTTCACCCTGTCCTTTATTCTTTTTAGCTCTAAGCACTGGTAAACTGTAATTCTCATTGTTGAAGAATTCCTGAAGACACAAGAAAATAAATATATATCATATATTATTAAACAAAACAAAGATAATGTCATGATGCCATGGTGCTTATTTTAACTCACACCACATCTCTGCTTATACAGACTTTCTGAATACAGAATATTCTCTCAGAATATTTGGTATAAGCCAAAAATAGCATTTCAAAGCCCTAATTTTTTATCTCTTTGCCTTCTATATTTTAAGCAGATGCTTTAATATTTTCTGGTCAAATACACAAATCAGAATTATTCTTATGCTCAGCATTGCAATTGAGAAGGTTTGTACAATGAATTCAGAACCATTCCCTTTTCAGCTGTTGATATCTTGGCTCTTTCACTAGTTAAATTACTCATCCCTCTACTGGAAAGTGATTGAAAGCATTGCTCTGGAAAGCACAGGGCAGCAATACAGAGTTAAGTAAAGATCATAGAAAAAGTCAGAATAAATATCATGTATTTATTAGTTGTATGCAATGTGCACAATTTCTAGGGATGTATCTAGAAATTCCATTCCCAAAGAAGCATGAAGAGAGAATGTGTCTCAGGGAGGTTAATTATTCTTTGAATTTCCTTTACAATGGACATTTGTATCCATTCCATGTAATAGCCCTGCTCTATGTGCCTAAGCAAGCCATTTCTATAGGCCAAACTGGGATAAATAAAATGAGTAGTTATTGTATACGGATGTTTAAAGCATAGGAAAAAACCCAACCAACAAAGCAAGCAACCAACCAAAAAAATAATTTCAAATACAAAGCATCTGAATACAGCAGTTGTTTGCAGATCCTAGACTCTTATTCATTTGTCCTGATCCAATACTACAGTCTGGGAAGACTCCAGCGCTATCAGTTAGCTCATACACAGATAAGCTTGGTAAAATATTTTCGCAATTACAGACTTATATCATGACTATAATATAACCTGGTGTCCTGGGATGACTTTTATGATGCTTGTATCCCCAGTTGTCTGTTCTGTTTATGCAGGATATTAAGTTCTGCACCTTTATGGCTGGTTCTGAGAGCGAAGGTGGGGAGAAGAAGCGCACAGTTTGTTTTCAGAAACTGCACTTGCTCCCCCACATTCTGCTCCCAGACTGTATGGGCAGCATGGGCAGCAGGATGGGCAGCAGGAGAGAGATCTCCTTTCTTTTTCTTAGTTTTTAGCTAGCTGAGGAAGAGAAGTTCCCCAGACTCTGGCTCTTCTTTTTCTTGGAGCTGATCAGCCCTGCTTTCAACTGAAAACCCAGAAACTGTCCCACTGGGGCCCAAGATGTGGCATTTTCCAGAGCAGGAGGGACTGATAAGAGACTGAGCAAGCTGAGATACAACCCATGACAAAAACTTTCTGAATTTCCCATCTCTTCAAAACAGTGAGAGGTTTTATTGTTTAATATTATTAATTTTTAATGCTTGTAAATACCTGTTAAATAAACATTTTTTTCCACTTTTCTCCAAAGAATCTTTTCCCAAACCAATAAAAGGAGGGGCCACTAAAACCTGCTTTCTAAAAGAACCCCTTTAAAGGTTTCCTCCCAAATCTGCCCTAAATGAAGTCACCTGGGAATAAATAAAGCCTTGTACTAAAAAAAAGATGGTTTGAAAATTTTAGTTAGCTTTGTTAAAACTGATTTAAACTAATAAGAAATAGAACAAGAATTCTTCAGAATTTTGAAGAAAATATTGCATCATACTGCAGGTTCTCTTACTTAATTTTCTAATCAGATTAAGAGTTTCAAAACGGATTCCATTTCAGCTGCATACACTAAAACCTCATATCATATTTGAACTACAGCTTGCTTATCACATCAACAGGTTTATGGTTTTGCCTTATAGTTCATAAATTGACCCAAGAACGAAAAAATTACTAAGATTAAGATGTTCCCCTTGGTCCAATACCTTGAACCTCTTAGAGGTTTTTGTACACAGTATAAAAACAGAATTCTCAGACCCTCAATCAGCTACTGTATCAGGAACCAGGTAGTTTTATCATGATCAGTAAAAAAGAAAAGATCACCATCAAGAAGTGTTTTTCATGCTCTTCAGGAAACAAAGCATGCTAATTTGGCCTGTCATGTTTCTGGAATAACCACAGAAGCAAATGTATGTTCCATCCAAGGATATGTGACACTGGAAAGTATGGCTGAACTGGAAATAAAGAGAACAATAATAAAATTAAAACCATAAGCAAGTAGTAAAATAAAACAAATATTGAAACATTTAGCATAGATTTTACACACAGTCATATATTTTGAGGTGGTTACATCAGTGTGAATAGCAAATGCTTCTATAACTTATATGGATGAGGCAGCAAGGAGGACACACAGCAGGCTTGTTACTCTGGACTTAAACAGAGAAGACTTTGGCATCTTTCAGGGATGTGCTTGCTGGAGAGGATGGGATAAAACCCTGGAGGGAAGAGTGACCCAGGAAACCTAATACTAAAAGATCACCTATTTCAGGCTCAGGAGTGATGTATCCCAACAAAACGGAAGTCAAGCAAAAACACCAGGAAACCTGCGTGGATGAATGAGTTCCTGGACAAACTCAAACAGTAAAAGGAAGCCTACAGACAGTGAGAGCAAGGACATGTAGCCTGGAAGAAATACAGAAAGATATTCCCAGATGCCAGGGATCAGTCTAGGAAAACTAAAGCACTGACAGAATTTAATGTGGCCGGGAATACAAAGGGCAACAAAAAAGCATCTATAGGTACNGGGATAAAACCCTGGAGGGAAGAGTGACCCAGGAAACCTAATACTAAAAGATCACCTATTTCAGGCTCAGGAGTGATGTATCCCAACAAAACGGAAGTCAAGCAAAAACACCAGGAAACCTGCGTGGATGAATGAGTTCCTGGACAAACTCAAACAGTAAAAGGAAGCCTACAGACAGTGAGAGCAAGGACATGTAGCCTGGAAGAAATACAGAAAGATATTCCCAGATGCCAGGGATCAGTCTAGGAAAACTAAAGCACTGACAGAATTTAATGTGGCCGGGAATACAAAGGGCAACAAAAAAGCATCTATAGGTACGTTGGTGATAAAAGGAAGACTAGATAAAGTGTGGGACCTCTCTGGAAAAAAAAAAGAAAAGAAAAGAAAATCTGGTTATGCAGGACATGGAGAAGGCTGAGGTACTCAATAAATTTTTTCCCTTGGTCTTCACTGCCAAGTGCAGTCGCCACATCAACAAAGTAGCCAAAGGCAAAGCTGGGTCTGGGGCAATGAAGAATGGTCTGCTGTAGAAGACTGAGTTCAAGAACACCTAACAAACCCGAGGGCACACAAGTTGATGGAAATTGATGAGCTGCATTCTTGGGCTCTTGAGGGAAATGGCACATACAGTGGCTAAACTATTATCCATTATATCTGACAAGCTGGGGCAGTCTGAAGAAGGTCCCACTGTCTAGAAAAGGAGAAAAATAACCCTCATTTTCAAAAAGGGAAATATGAAGACCCAGGAGAACTACAGGCCAGTCAGTCTCACTGCTGTGCCTGGCAAGATCATGGACTGATGATCCTAGAAAATTATGCTAAGGCTCATGGAAAGCAAAGTGATTAATGACAGCAAACAAGGCTTCGCTAAGTGCTAATTGTGCCTGAAAAATCTGGTGGCTTTCTATGATGAGGTTACAGTGATGGTGGATAAGGGAAAATAAACTAATGTCATCCACCTGGACTTGTGCAAAGCGTTTGACACTGTCCCACATGACATCATTGTCTCTAGAGTGGAGAAACATGTGGACATGGATGGATAAAGAATTGGCTAAATCACTACACTCAAAGATTTGTGGTCAATGACTCAATTCCAAGTGGAGAACAGCAATGAGTGGCATTCCTCAGCAACTGGTATTAGGGCTAGTACTTTTTAAGATCTTTGGTGACCTGGAGGGTGAAGCCCTCAACAAGTCTGTTGACAGCACTAAGCTCTGTGGTGCAGTTGACATACTGGTGGGCAGGGATGTCATCCAGAGGGACTTTGATGTGTTTGAGAGGTAGGCCCATGCAAATCTCCTGAACTGCAGGAGAGCCAAGTGAAAGGTTCTGCACTTGAATGAGAGAAATCCCAAGCAAAATATAAGGTCAGTTAGGAATAGATTGAAAACCATTCTGAGGAGGAGGATTTGAGGGTGTTTGTTGACAACAAGCTCAAACATGAGCTGGCAATGTGCACTCACAGCCCAGAAAGGCAACCGTGTCCTGGGCTGCTTCAAAATCAGTGTGACCAGCAGGGTGGGGGAGGGGAGTCTGCCTCTGCCCTGCTCTGGAGTGCTTGCTTCCAGGTGTGGGGCACCTAATAAAGAAAGATGTGGAGCTCTTGGAAATCAGTCCAGAGAAGAGCCATAAAGGTGATCACAGGGCTGGAGTGCCTCTCCTTTGAAGAGGTTGTTCAGCACAGAGAAGATAGATTTTGTGGAGATCCTATTGTGGCCTTTCAATATCCAAATGGGGCCCACAAGAAGGCTGAAGAGGAACTTTCCACAAGGGCCTGTAGTGATAGGTCAAGAGGGAATGCTCTAAACTGAAAGAGAATAGGTTTGTATTAGATACTAGAAAGAAATTCCGTACTTTGAGGGTGGTGAGGCACTAGTTGCCTAGGGGAGCTATGGATGCTTCATCCCTGGAAGGATTAAAGATATGGTTGGATGGGACTTTAAGCAGTTTGATCTAGTGGAAGCTGTCCCTGTCCACGGCAGGGGGGCTGGAACTAGATTATTCTATGACCCTATGTTTCCTGTGGAGAAGGACACAAAAAATGTCATCAACGATATTTGATACAGTTCACTTGCGCCTTTGGCATTCTTCAGGTTCTTACGACAACAATCCTCAAATGGTGACTATTTCTAAAATAGATTTAGGTTTTTTTTTAATAACTAATCTGATACAATTGATAACTGATATGTTTTTAATTAAGCCCACAAAGTTTCATATTGATGTCCATTTTTTATCCTGAACAGGATATCCAGAACAGGATAGCACAGCTTTATACCTTATGATAAAAACTGAACTTAATATGACCTAACATACATATGCTTCATTTATACATTCTGCAGTTGAATTTATTTTATCAATAGTTTGCCAAATACAAAAATTAAAAAAAAAAGAAATAAAATCCTAATCAGAAAATGTTGCATATACATTTAAAGTATATAAATTATTTAAACATAAAAAAGATTATGTCCCTTATATTCCATCTCTGACACGCAGTTATTTTGAGATAAAAAATGGTTAAGAATTCTGTAACTAGAATTTTAACTTTACCACATCTTTACTTGCATTTAGACACAAATTGTTGAAGAAATCCTGCATACCTAGAAAAATAGTTTTGAGATCCTCAGAAGACAGGAGCCAATAGCTTCAATTACTAAATTATGAATGAGAAAATGAATTAATTTTTCAAAGTCTTAAGTGCATGAGGAACTGCAGACTTTTTTCAATACAGTGGGTAAACACAGAAAGGTGCATTTTCAGATATCGCTGCACATGGATATATGTTTCAAAATATTATGCTATTAATTTCTTATTCTTGTGAGTCAATAATTTTAGCAATTTTTACCTACAGAATATACTATGTGGAATTAAAAAAAAATAAAGAGAAATGGTATGAAAGCACTGCATTTTATAGATAATTGAGGAAAAGCAGAGGAGCTCTTTTGAATCATTAGTGTATTGTTAGAAAAGAAAAGCACTATCTACAAATTCTTATTTTGGTAGACAACTTAAAATACTGCTATTGAAATAGTACTGTATAAATGAAATATTATGCAATGCAATATTTTATTAACACAGATTAAATGAAAAATTTCAAGGATTTTATGTATAATCACAATATTTATCCCGATGTTCATTTTTTCCCCTTTGAATAGGATAGCGTAGCTTTGACCCAATTGGAGAAAAAACTGGCATAATGGGATTTAGTATATTTTATATTCTTTGAGCATTTTTACACTCTGTTATTGAACTAATTCTATCAATTTCCTTATCTATCTTAAATTTTACTTTGATTAAAAAAACTGTGAATTAGTAGTAGTTATTGCTTTAGTTTAAGTTGTTGAAAAAATTAGTGAAGCTGAAAATTTTCAATGAAACTACAGTTTAGTGGACTGCTCAACTAACATTTTTTAGTATACCTACTTTGTTATATTCATACCACTTTTGTGGACTTTTGTTTTATTTTACATGTTACTAAACTTAAATTTTAAAGACCATGATATATTAAATATTTCATGCTATTTTGAAACACAAAGTCACATGCCTTTTGCCTTAACTGGAGGTTATTTAGCTAGGAATGAAAAGCTACTAAATTACAGAGCTCATCCATTTAAATTGTTATTCACAAACCTAGAATTGTTATTTACAGCTGAGATTGAAACTGTGAGAAATGTCTCATGACTTTCAGGCAATAAAGGTGCAAATTGCTTACCCTAGCCGTACATAAAATAGAAAAGAATGGGTTTAATTTTAGTAGGACTTAATTCAATAAAATCCTTTGAAACTGGTAACAAGGGGTAGCAGAGAACATCTTTCCCTCTATTAAAAAAATAGAAAACAACAAATAAGAAACAATAGAAACATGTTATTCACTTATTATTATTATTTTTTAAAAAACATTTTAGTCCAAAAAACATTTTAAATTTAATTTATTCATATGCTAAATTTCAACAGATTTTACTCATCATAGATGAAAAACCTCACTTCATTTTATTGTTTAGGGATAAAGTGACAAAATAATCACAACAAAACACCACAATAAAAAAAGTCTGAGACAGTCTAAACACCATTCTTTACCAGTCCCTGAAGAACAGGTGAAAAGCCGAGAGTGAGGCTGACATATATTCATTAATAAAGAGTCAGCTTACTCAATACTCAAGGAAATCAGACATAAATAAATCTACGTGCCCTAAGGAATGCACCCACAACCAGCAATGCAGGGCCACTCATTTTTGAATAAACATAGCAATTGGAAGAGGTGCTTGAGAACTGAAGGTTAGCACATCCCCTTATCTTCAACAGGGGCAGAAAGAAGGATTCAGGACCATCTGGCCTTACCTCCATACCTGGGAAGATGGTAGAACAAGTAATCCTGGGAACTCTTGAAAGACACTTGCAATCCTGGGAACTCTTGCAAAAATATCTATAGGTGATCAGGAATAGTAAACCCAGATTCACCAAGGGGAAGTCATGCTTGGCATGTCTGATAACTTTCTACAATCAAAAGACAAGTCTCTAGCTGAGGGAAGAGGAGAAGATATTATCTACCTTGAATTTAATAAGTCTTCTTGTGCCTGCTCCCATAACTTCCTCATAGCAGAGAGGAAGTACTACAGGCTGGATGAGCAGACAGTGAGATGGGCTGAGAACTAGCTGTGTTAACAGGCCCATGCAACAACAAAATATAGGACAGTAATGAGCACCATACCCAGGGTTAAGTACTGGGTTCAAGCATGTTCAATATCTTTATTATTATCTGGATGATAAGTACAGCCTTAAAATGTTTGATTATGATGCAGGACTAGGAGGAGCGGTCAACATGCCAGAGGGCTATGCAGCCACCCAGACCTCATAGGATTGGAGAAGTGATCTGATAGCAACCGCAAACAGTTAAACAGAAAGCAGTGCCAGGTTCTGGATCTTACGAGGAATACAGTCAGGCATACAGGATCCAAGATGAGCATTAGTCTTCTTTGGAACTATTTTACAGGGAAGGCTATAAGGGATCAGATTTGTACATGGAAACAGCAGTGTATCCACAGGATTAAGAAGGCCAGTGGAAACTTGCCAGAGTGGATTAGGTGGGACATTGCCAGCAGGTCAGGTCAGGGGAGGTGGTTCTTCCAGTGTACTCAGCACTGGTGAGACTACACCTAAGGTATTCTATCAACTTTTGATCTCCCCAGTAAAAGCGAGACATGTAGCTACCACAGTGCATCCAACAAAGGGCCACAAAGATGACTTAGGGGCTCAAGAATCTCTCCTGTGCAGGAAGGCTGAGAGAACTCAGAATGTTCAGCCTGGAGGACAGAGGGTTTAGAAAGATGTCTTTAATTTGTGCAAATGCATGGGGTGCCAGTGTAAAGAAATAAGAGCTAAGATGTTTTCAGTGGCACCCAGTGAGAGACAATGGGCACAAACTGAAACACAGATACTTCCATCTGAACACCAGAAGGCACTTTTTTCTTGCTGTGAAAGTGACTAAGCACTTGCACAGGTTGCTCAGGAGGGTTGTGAACTCTTTTTGAAGATCCTCAGAAGTAATTTGGACATGATCATGGCCAACTTTCTGCAGGTTACCCTGCTTTATCAGGGAGGTTTACAAGGGCCCCTCCCAACCTTCAGCTATCCATTTCTGTGATTCTCTTGCTCAGCGATTCCGTGAAACCCTATGATTTTAACAATTACAATAAATTGATCAACATTTGTTACATATATGCCATGTGAACCTTGATGGATTTTCCCATATTGAAACTCAGTATATTGCTAAATGACTTAGACAAGGGATAAAAATAACATATTTCAGTATCAAAATATACACTAGTTCTCCCAGTCACTTTGAATATAGAATCTAGGTTACGCATAATAATGCATAAGCTAGGTCAGATCCACAGCATTTCACATCTGCTAAAGGGCTGTATGAAATGAGTTTATGGAAGGTTATTTCTCCCTGACATACTATTTTACCTTCTGGCAATACAGTTTTATCTTCTGGTAATTGCCATTTAGGGACAGAGAATAGCTAAAATTAATAAAGCTGTACATGAGGTTATAATTTGGAAGAGATAGCTGGTATTTGTTATTTCTATCCAATATTAGTAACAAATATAGTGTATTTAGTAGTGTGCAATTTTCTAAGACTGCTTTCTTATACTTTAAAATATTTGTGCAGGTTTCAGTCCTAACTGTAGAAATCGTAAGTCATTAATGGTGACTAACCAGCAAGGGGTATCTAAAGATAGTTTCCTGAGAAATAGGGAAATAAGTTTCAAATAGAAGCGATTGTTATTTTTTCAGCAAAATGGCTTATTTGATCCCTTATCACAGTGATACCTTAAGTTTTAGTTTTCATGTTTGCAGGTTCTGTGTTGCCTAGGGATGTAGTTCTGAGCCTCATATTAAGTGGCAGTAAGCTCTCTTCACAGAGTAGGTAGACAAAACAAATCCTTTTTCTGCAGAGAACCAAGGACACTTTTCAGGCCAAAAAGCATAAACAACGGTGGACTAAAGGGAGGAACAAGAAGGATGGGACTTCACAACCTGAAGCTGTAATTGGACAATTGAACCCCGATATGCAAATGGACCAAAACTTTTAAAAAGTGTAAGATCTCGTGACAGGGGGGACATTTTTGTGACTATTCTTGGTCCACCCAGGGTGGACAGGAGCCTTGGTCAAGTTCCTGTCCTACCCTGGGTGGATCCTGGAGGCCTTTCAATAAATACCTACTTTATTCTCTAGTTCTGTCCAGTCTGTGTTGCAGGTCAGCCTTCCAAGGCAACAGTTTCTGGCGACCATGAAGGGACGGTGAGGCATCTGAAAAACCCCCCTGGACTACAAGAACACCCAGCTTTGGCCGGTACCCTGAGAGGGCAGAGGCCCCAGCTGTGGCCCAGGAAGTATCAGAGCCCAAGAATCCAAAGTTCCGTGGACCTGACAGAGGCGCTTGAGTAATTGAATAAGAAGGTATTCTGTTTAGCATCTGAGTTAAGTGTTAGGGAATGAGTCCCTGCCTTGAAGTTAGATCTTGGTGCTGTTGGCGTGAAGCCAGCAGGAGCGCAAAGAGTGAGTCCCTGCCTTAGAGTTAGATCTGGGTCCTGTTGGTGTGAGGCTAGCAGTGGTGCAGGGAGTACGTCCCTGCCTTGAAGTTGGATCTGAGTGCTGTTGGCGTGAGGCTAGCAGTGGTGCAGGGAGTGAGTCTCTGCCTTGTGGCTCCCAAGGGCAGGGATTCAAATCCCGTCCTTGCTTGTCTTCTTTCCCTCTTGCCCTAGGTACTTTCTCTCTTGCAACTGCTGAGGTACGAGGTGTACATTTTCTTCTGAATATTGTTGTATTACTGATATCCCAAGAGACAGTCTCTTGGAATTAGTTTTGACAAATTGGATTAATTTAACTGAGGGGGATTCCTTATTCTTTAAATCTAAACTCACTAAACTCTCAAAAAGAATCTGGCCGACTTATAAACTAGATAATGACCAGACGGGGCCTGAATTCAGGAGTCTTGATAAGATGTTAATATCAAGTTTAATCTCCCACATATGCAAAGACCAATACTTGGACAAACTAGAATATGCTATTCTCTTTATGGTGTT
>VXBN01005872.1:609171-640085 GCA_013397395.1 Sinosuthora webbiana | reverse complement strand
CAGAGGCAGAAGCTGGTTTATCTCTTTTAGTCAGTTCTTTCTGAAGCATGGTTTTACTGAAGAGAAGACAACAACAAATAGTGATAATTCTTACCTGCATTCTTCCTGGGGTCAGGTATCAGGTGGATCAGGAGACGGTTAAAATCAGTCATACAGACTTCATAGTCCTTTTCATTGCTGGAAACTCAGTATATTAGTAGTATTTTCCCCTAAGCTCAAGGGCACTTGTAGCCATTTCTATGACTCAAGCCATGGTACCACTGCAAAAGGCTGCTTCCTGTTTGTCAGAGGTATTTCTGGCAGGATCTGTGGCATGGAAGAGTCACAAATATAGATCCTTTGCAAACAACTTACCCAATTTCACTTCTCATTTGAACTCAGAAGGATTGTCTAGGAGTGAGGCAAAATTGGAGGAGACCAAGTGGATCAAATCTAATTGACTGTTCAGAGCATTTGCTGCTATCACATAATTCCATCTGGAAAATTACTGGCTTGTCTTGCAGTAGCTAGGCTTCCCTTCCGTGCTGCTTCTGTCACTGGTAGGTGATTACACAACTTTTCCCTTTCCTGAGGAGCACACTCATCATTTGCACACAGAGCACACGTCATCTCAGGACCACTTTTGAACACTCTGTTCCATACTCTTAAATGCCTGTTCTATTTATTCCTTAATTGCTTTTTAAAGTGAATTTAGATTAGTCTCTCAAGCTTCATTTTGATCCCCTTGTTCTGCAAGGAAGTCTTTATTTCCTGATCATTCTGATAGCTCTTTGTTTACTTGAAGGAAATATCTTCTGTGAGCAAAAGTGATGAGAATTATTTAGTATTTCAGGTGACATGTCCCCTTATTTTACAGGTGAAAGCATCTTCATGCTCTTGTGCACCTCTAACTTCCAGTGGAAAGTCATGTTTTTGTGTTGTCATCATCTCCCCTTCAGTTTTAAAAACCGACACAGCTTTTTTTTTTTTTTTTAATGTGAAAGACTTGGAAAGATAAATAATGCTAAAGTTTGGATGAAAATTTCAGTTCTGTAGGGTCAGAACTGCAACTTAATGTATCTGACAAAACCTTCTTCTTTCAATGTATCTTATGGGCATGGCCTAATTTTATCATTTTGAGACTTTGGGATTTTTTTTTTATCTTCAAGATATTTTTTGGTAAAATATTCTTTTTCTCTTCTTCGCCCCAATCCAACTGGCCCAGTTTGAAAAGCATCTTGTGTTCTAACTGAAACAGCTGCAATCTAAGCAATAAGCATTCTTGAAAGATTCTGCCCCTGTCCATCCTCTGCAAATCAATCCATCTGTGTAGCCTGTCTGAGGGGACTTGTGGGTTGGGGGCTTTTTGTTGGTTGATTGGTTTTGAGTGCTAGTGTGGAGTTTTTTCTTTTCTTTTTTTTTTTTAAGTTCCAGTTAATTTTCCTGTTCTGTTGTTTATAAACAAATATGTTGCATGAGTTACTTCCACTCTTACCGTGCTACACATGTTAAATCTAAATGTGTAGGAAGGAAGTTTGATAGAAACGTGGAAGCTGTACTGAGTGCTTTAAATTTTAACATTAAATGTGTTAAATTAAATACATAATTTCAAAATGAAATATGTTTCTCAAGAATGCTTTTCTTTTTCCCGAGCTGGGACATCATTTGACTCTTTTCTTTCTCAGTCCCAACAGCCACTGGAAGATCTGGATGCTCAGCTGAGAAGAACCCTTAGTCCAGAGACTGTCCCAGTGACATCTGCTCCTGCCTGTGTATGTTTGCAATGTTGGCACTTTAATAGTCTTGAAAAAACTCAGTGTTTTGTCCAGGTCGTGCTCTGAGGTCACTGCCTTTAATTTCACTACACCAGCACTTAGACTTTTAAAAATAAAAATTCAGAGTCACCTTCCAGTTTGTGGGACTGAGTCAACCAAAATCGGGAAAGTCTGTAAATTGCAATAGATTAGGTAATTTCCTGAGGCTGTTTTTTGGTATTAGATGTTATTTCAGCTTTTCTGGTGATGTCACCCAACTAGAAATGGAAGAGACTGTGGAATAAGAGGAAAGGGCACTAAATAAGAAATACCTGTCAGTCTTAATTTGGGAGGGATGTTTCAAGTGTGGATGTGCAATTTTAAAAGCTTCTGTTAAAGAGCTTTGGGTACTGAATGAAGACCATGACTGACAATCCAAGTGGCTGTTTGTGCCTTATTTCTGCACAGGCCAGGGGGTGAGCTGCTCACAGCCTCAGGGTTACAAGGCCTGGAACATCTCTTGTCTCGCATTTGACCTCTCGTGGCTCATACTTTGTCCCTGCTGGAAGCAGAAAAGCTGTGGAATATGATGTAATATGCAGTGTGTTGGATTTGTTTCAGTGAATCTGCTAATGGTTTTAATTTCTTTTGTTTTTCTCCTTGAACCTGCAGTCTGTGCCCTCAGCAGCATCAACAGCAGACACTGGGCCGGTGTCCACAGCAGCTCAGGGCCTGAAGGATGGTAAGACAGCCGTGATTGCTGTAGGTGATTGCTCAGCATGGAGACAGAAACCAAAATTGAACAGAGTAACCACTTGGGAGGTTATAGCCTTTTCTACTGAGTCATGGAATGGCAGCTCCTTGAGGGGATCTTACTGGCTTTTAGTAGCCAGACTGAAATCTTCCCCTGCAGGCCATGAGGAGGGGAAATGATAGACACATGCACATTGTAGGGACTCATTTAGGGGTTAAAGCTGTCCAAAATCCTGAATTATGACTCACAAAGAGTCTCCACTGTGCTGCTAAGGTACAGCATCAGGACATGAAGGAACTGTTTTCTGTCATGTGTTATGTTCCTGGCAGCAGCAGCAGGACTCATTTTGTGTCATTACACTGTGTTCTACATGTAGGACCTCTCCCCTACCTAAGGGTGTTTCATTTCTGTTTGAACAGAGAAGCCAAGGTTAAACCACTAAAAATTTCAGAAAGGTAGTAAGAAACCCAGACTTTGTTCTGTCTGCTTTAGAACAGCTGAGGGTTGACTGGAAGATCATCAGTTAAAGTCTGGATGATCAGACTTTCAAATCTGTATGAACTGAGTTACTGGGGGGGAGTCCAAACACTTGCAGAATAATCTGAGATTTTCCTGTCAGTATTCATCTGTTTTAATTTTTGAAATCTTCTATTTTTAAAAGAAGCTGTTAATACAGTGCTAATTTTTTTTCTTCAGCTGTCTAGCAAACACTATTTAACATGCATGTCCCTCTGAAGTTGAACAACAAACCTTTAGGAGCCAATAAAACCATAAAAGAAATGAAATGCCCTCATTTTGGGACATGGGTGAACTATAATGTGGAATTCATTAGTCTGCTATAGAATGAGTTGGGGTTTATCTTTTAAATTTAGAAGGTAAAGGCAAACAAACTGGGAACTGCTTAATAAACACAGCAATCTGTCCAATAGAACTGATCTAAAAATAGAATGTTATTTCTCAGCTTTGTAACTTTATACTGCCAGTGCACAGAGCAACAGAATTAGGAGCTGACACCTAAGAGTCCAGCTTGGAAAACTTCATATAGACTGCTTTGAGTAAATGGAGTTTATAACATTTCTTCAACTTGGCCCTTCTCTGTGAATAAATTGTCCCCAGTGTTTGTGAAATTCAGGTAGTCACTCTGGGTACTGAATCAAAAGAAGCTTTTCCTTTCATAAATTTCAGTTCTATTTTTTACTATTTGTCTATTTCACATCCCTGTTTGAAACCAGTGGGCTTTTTTCACTGTTGCCTAAAAGTGGACTTTTGGCAAACAGACTGTGCAGGGAAGCTTTGTAGAAAAATGCTTCAACTTAACATTAATAATTAACATTTTAATACTAATACGATGCTACAAGTCCAGAAGCCCCTTTGGAGTTCCTAGTTGAGTTTGAAGTACATAAAAGGGATGGTTGGAGTTGAGATAATCTGTTGCTCAGTGTTGTGTTCATGGCCTTCTCCTGTTGTTAGTGCTGGCAGCAGGGGATGGAGAGGGCGGCGCCGCGGCAGGATCCAGCGTGCTCAAGATGGGACGTTTTCAGGTAGGAGATGCTCCCCTCACCTGGCTCTTGGCACAGCACCTTGGGCTCTTCCTGGTGCTGCCAGCTCCCTGTGCCTTGTGCTGTCCCTGCAGAGCTGGTGGAAGCTGGGCTGCAGGTGCTGTTTGCGTTCAGGGCAGGGATTGCACAGGTCTGCAGTTGTGCACACGGGGTTTCGTCCTGCCCTTGGTCTTTGATGCTGGGCTGCTCTTTCACTCACAGTGCTGGCATGTTCACTGTGTTATGTCCTGGTGGTGAAGGAGGCCCCATCTGAGGCTTCTGTTGCTTGGAGTTAATCCTCCAGATGACACACAAGTGCTGCTCTGTGTGGCAGTGCTCTGCCTGCAGGGAAGCAGTAGCTTGCTTTGTGGTGTGCCTAGGAAATGAGTTATTTTCCCCTCTCAGATGCATCCTACCATTAGGGGAAATAAAAGCATCATGTTAAAGGAAAACTAAGGAAGCGTGCATGATTGTATTTCTATTCTAGGTGTCTGTGGCAGTGGATGATGTGCTCAAAGAGGGTGACAAACCTGAGGCTAAGCCAGTGCAATTTGAAACCACGTCCAGTGATTCCTCCAGCCTTTGTGGCAGCAGCCCAGAGAGCACGCTGGTGAAGCAGGCTGAGGGCCACAGGAGCGGGGCTGTGCCTGCCCCCTCCCTGGATGTGGTGGATGGCATTGCTGAGGCAGCTCCTGCCCTGGGAGATGCAGCTCAGGCCACCAAGGTGGGGCGCTTCCAGGTGACCACCACCACGGATCAGGTGGGGCGCTTCTCCGTGTCCAAGGCTCGGGATGAGCTCAGCTGTGCCCAGAAGGAGCCGATGACTCTTCCCCTCTCCGTGGGCTTGGAACAAGTTGCTTCTTCAGCTGCAACTCCCAAGAAAGAGCTGGAGTCGAGGCAGTCCCCACAGATGAATGGTCCATCCTCTGACCTGGAGGCTGCCTTCCTCAGTGGCATGGCCAAGGATCTGGATGATGGCTCAGGGAGCCCAGACTCTGTCCAGCACCTGGGATCGAAGATCAGCCTCCCTGTTCAGAGCCTCAGCAACTCCTTCAACTCCTCCTACATGAGCAGTGACAATGAGTCTGATATTGAAGATGAAGACTTGAAGCTGGAACTCCGTCGGTTACGGGAGAAGTAAGGAAGGCTCTTGCTTTGTGCTTGTGTGTGGAATAGATGTAACAGGATTAAGCTGAATTTCACCTGTACTTCCTTAGCCTTTGCCAAGTGTCAGGAGCCATTGTCAGTCAGCATTTGTGTGGGAAGTAAGGTTCTTTAGAGGGAAAGCAGTGTACAGGTGTAACAAAAGAGGAGTATACATGTTTGCTGGGATGGATTTTCTACCCTGTAACCTTGTATGTAGGTTGCCAGCTGCACTACGGGTAAGTCTGTAGATCTAAGGAAGATCTGGCGTATCACTGGAGTTAGTGGGAAAAACAGAGTCTTGTTTGAAAATGACACACGAGTCTCTGCATTTCTGATCTGCATTTCTGATGGTTCTTTTCCTGGAGAGACTTTGTTGGCTCAGAAAAAGAATTCAGAAGTGAAGCCATGTGACCTACTAATTTATTTATACTGAAAGTTGAGCGTTATTTTTTAGGGTAGCCGGCAGTTTCAAATCCTGTGCATGAAACTGCTCTGAAACAAATTGTAAGGCAATACCAGTGTAGAAGTCTCCAAGGCCATATGTCTGAGAAAATGAGTAATCTAGCTATTCCTGTAGCATTTGAATGCTTTTTTTGTACTCCTGTTTATTCTGGTTTTGTGATTGCAACGTTGGGAACTTAGTTTTGGAATTCTAGCCGGGGCTAGAGCGCACTGGAAAATGGCAAGTGTTCTGCCATGTGTGTTCAGTGGTTATTTGTGGAAAAGATTTATTTCCTGCTTTCTTAAATGTCTGAGAGTTTGACCAAAGAGGCAGCTCAGGCTTGACTCAGGGGAGGAATTGTTTGCCTGTGTGTGCACACACAGCATTCTTGTACATCCCACTGTTTTGTAACTTGTTAGGCACCTTAAAGAGATCCAGGAGCTGCAGAGCCGCCAGAAGCAGGAGATTGAGTCCCTCTACATGAAACTGGGAAAGGCCCCCCCTGCAGTAATTATTCCCCCAGCTGCTCCCCTGTCAGGAAGGAGGAGACGACCCACGAAAGGAAAAAGCAGCAAGTCCAGTCGGAGCAGCTCCCAGGGACATAAAAGCCCTCAGCTGTCAGGTGAGGCTTCCTTCAGCATTCTCAGCAGATAAAATACACCAAGGACCATCTCTCATTCTTAGGTCGGTGTCTGTGTCTCTGTCTTTTCTTTTAAAGAGAGTGTGTGTGTGTACCAGTTTCTCCCTGGATTTCTTTTATCATTTTTGAAATTGCTTTTGCGGTTTGGTAGTCTTGCTTGGGACTTTTTCAGTCCAATTAAAGGTACTGTGACATTGTTCTGTAAGAGCAGTTTTAAAGTTGTGATTTGTATTTTTTAGATGCTAGTCATTGGGGTCTGACTAGGAAGAAAAGTGTAAATTTACAGTATGGCAGAAAACTTTATCTTAAAAAAAAACTCTGCTTGTTCCTTCCTGAAACTGATTTTGCAGAAAGGGTCTGGTCTCTTTAGTCATCTGTGGAGATTTTTTTTTCTAATTTAGTACCACTTAAGCATGATATAACTAATGTCCTTAGGCTGCAGAAACTTACTCATGGTTTGATGGATGTTAAAATAGTGGCTTTTTTATGGGATTGAGATTTGTTATACTTATAAACTGAGAATCAGTTTCAACTGTCAAGGCTTCCTTTCTTACTGAGACCATTTTTCTAATAAACAGAGCTCAGGAACTAGTTCTGCTTACTGATTGAGTGATGTGGGTGACAGATACTCTCTGGGTAATTTCTAATTTAGGTTAGGTAATTTCTAATTCAGGTTTCTCTAATCCTGTAGCAGGAACAAACAGCATTGGAGGGCCAGCAGTGCCAGCAGAAGTATTTGTTACTGCTCCTTGTGTATTCACTTCCTTACTTCCATGTCACGCTGGGATTTCTGCAGCCAGTCACCCTGGCTGCTCATTTCTGTTTTGCTGTGTGATAGAGGAGCTCTGTGAGCATGTAAACCAGTTGTCTTAAAACTGAGGAATTCTTGTGGTCTTTCTGCTTTCTCAGAAACTAGAGTAGTTCTTTGCCCTGCCTCTCCTTCTCCTGCCTGGGTTGTCATGCTCGATCAGGTTCAAAAACGTACGGAAACCAAAACTTTCTGCCTTCCTTTTTCCTGCAGGCAACCTGTCAGCTCAAAGTGCACCATCGGTGCTGCCCCCTCAGCAGAGCCTCCATCCTCCTGGCAGCGTGCCTGAGACAGGGCAGAACCATTTGTTACAGCCCCTGAAGCCTTCACCTTCCAGTGAGAATCTGTACTCTGCCTTCACCAGTGACGGTGCCCTGTCGGTGCCGAGCCTCTCGGCGCCGGGCCAAGGTAAGACTCCAGGGCCAGGCAGTGTCATGGCAGGGGAGTGAGGGGTTGGCTTCATGGCACTTGGTCTTTAATGCCTGCTGTGCAGCAGCTTTGGGGTCCCCAGCTTGCGTGGAGGCTGAGAAGGATGTTGTTTGCTACTGGATTTGTAGCTGCTCACTCAGGTGAAGTGTGAGGGGATTGAAGGTCTGAAACCCCAAGGACAGCACAAGAGAGTGGGGTGGTGGCAGCAAAGTTCTGCTCACCTGGAAAGGTGTTGGCTCAGAGGAAAAGACAGATGAGATTGGGGGCCTGCAAATCAGAAGTGAGACTGAGGAAGGGGCAGAGCAGGTTTGATGGTAGCAGATAACTGAAACGGTTGGAAGTTTCCAAAGACTTGGAGCCTTAGTCCTTTTAGACTTCTCACTGATTTGGCTGTTTCTGTCAATGGACTTTTTAACAGTAAAAGGTAAAAAATAGCTCACGTTCTTTAATTGTGAATTATCCTGGAAGGAAGAGTCAGTGTAGGAGGATGAAATGGTGGGAGTGGTAAATTGTTCATGTACTCAGGTTTCTCGGCTTGTGGCTTGCTTGTTATCAGTATGTTATCAGATAGTTTCTCAGGCACAGCTCTGATTTATTCAGTAAGGAGGGCTTTTTCTGCTTGTCATTAAGGGGATGATTTCTTACTTAGCTGAACTTAGCTGTTCTAGGGTTTTTTCCCCCTTGCACATCTTTTTGAAAAGCTTTGCCATAGACAGTTTGAATACATCAAATCTAATGTGTGGTTTTGCTGAAACTGGAGAAGTACATACAGAAAATGGAAACAGACTTGAAGGAAGAATTTTCTGTAGAGGTTTATTTTTTTAAGGAACTGTTCCAGGCATTTTGGAGCTACTGGAATCATCTCCCTGCACGCAGAGTTGTGCAGTACCATTTAATAATTGGGTGCTTTTGGCAGGATTTGGCTTCCCTGTAGGTTGCAGCTGTATGGTTGGGTTGTGTGCTGGAGAGGAGCAGTGCAAAGCTGGCCTCGTGTCTGGAGGTGCTGGAGGGAGTCCCTTCACTCCGTATATTGTCTCTGTACTCCTTGGTCTGCACTTGGAGACTTATTCTTGTGTGTCGTGATTGCATTTCACCCTTCCAACTTCAAGTTGCTAACATCCTGTAGTGGTGTTGTGTCTCTCCTCCTCTCCTCTCTCTGTTCTCCCCGTTCTTGTTTTCTCACAGGCTGTGCGAAGTTTAACTGTGCATCTGAGAGAGTCACCTTCAAGCCTGGGGGCAGGAGGACCCGATTTCTGAGTACGCCCTGCTTGGCTCTTTGTGTGTAACACCTTTACTCCTTCCTTGTCTGGTTTTTGTTTTGTCTTTCTTTGGTTTTGGTTTCTGCTGCTTGCCTCTGTTTCATGCAGCCCATCCTCACCTGCCACCTTGTATTCCCTGCCATCCCATGGCTCAGCTCAGCTGCTCTTAGCACACCTTTGGAAGTTTGGGTTCTCGTGTTAGGTGTTCTCTGCTCACTGCAACGAGCACTCATTTCCCCTCAGCCTTCAGAGGAACTGTCAGGAGAGGTCAGTGAAAAGGCACAAACTGGGGACACTGAGCAAGGCCCATCAGTAATTTTGCTTCAGCATATGTTAGATTTGTGGGGGGTCATCTTCCCAGTGGGAGAGGGAGGAAGGTTTGTTCTGCAGGTTGTCCCTTAGCTGGGCACTGCAGTGGTGCTGGCGGAGTGTGCTTGCAGCACAAGCTGGTTGTGTCCCCATGCTCTGGGCACCAGTGGCACTGCAGAGCTTTGATGCCACCTGTAGGCAGCTCGTAGTGCCTTGTGTTCATTACCAGATGGCTGGCTAAACCATCCCAGTGTTAAAGGGGTTTAAAAGAATTAGAGAATGATTCCAGGCAAACTCAAAAGAACCTTACCTGCTAATGGGCTCAGGTTTAGAAGTTTTTCCTGTGAGTTGAAGATCAATTAAATACAAAACAAATAAAGGTGGGTAAATAGACATTTCAACATCCTGTCAGCCCTCACAAGCTAGCTTGCAGCTCTTTTCAGAACCCTCTCATTTGTACTTACCTTAGGCCAGACTTACAAGAGAGCCTCAAACTTCTGATGTGGCTGCAATAACAATATGCTTGAGCCAAGGCTGCTGGTGTGATGCTTTTTACTGGGAGTGCTGCAGTGTCTCCCATGCTGCTTCTGCAGGCTGGACCCTGTCCGTGTCTGACCTTTGTTTCCCCCCTCTGGAATGAGTGGCTGTGAGGAGTTTGGAGTGCTGCCAGGAGCCCTGCTGTGCTCCGTGGCACTGGCACACACCTGCATCACGTGTGGCTGTGCTGGGCTGGGCTCAGCTGAGCCCAGCCTGTGCGTGGGGCTGGCCTGGCCTCGTGCAGAGACAGCTGCAATGCACCCAGCCCCGTCCTCTGAGGGAGGGAAATTCTTCCTGGCTGTTCAGTTTTGCACTAATTCTATCCCACTTCCTTGGATTTGGGATCTGAGCACTAAAATGATTTAATTTTTCAAATTTAGCAGCTTTAAATGCTTTTGCTGTGTATATTAATGTGCAGATGTGCACTGACATCTGCACTCTCAAGATTTAATGTTCCTTTCTTGGAAGAAGTTAAATTCTTACCAAAGCTAACTTAAATTGTTAATCTGGCCTGTCCTTTTTTGGAGGAAGGGAATTTGAAGAACAGCCAGTCTGTCTCTAGAATTGACACTGAACTGAGTATATGAGAGCATCATTTACATCCCAGGCCTTGGCTTGCTGTAAATTGGCCATCATCTGGCTGTCAGAGTACTTTGGCATGTGTATCTCTTGCTTTTGGGACCGATGCTAAAGGAAACAGATCCCTTTGGAAAAGAGTGTTGTAGCTGTCCTGTAAAGGCAGGTAATAGTTGGCATGGCTCAGCTTGGCCTGGCACTTGGCTGCTGCTTCCTGGAGCCCTGTCCTTGGAGTGCTGCTGTGGAGAGGGACAGCTGGAGAGGATCCTGGCTTGGAAACAGTGCAGTGATTGATGCTTTAACTGTGCAGCTGGAGAAACAGAGTGCTACAGCTTGGCAGGGAATGTCTGAACTGTTCACACATCTGAGAGAAGAGGGTGACAACCTAAAAGCACTTGACCTCTCAAATAAATCGGTTGCTGGTTGTAAAACGCTTCCTACCTCCTGGCAAAAATGGAAGATGTGCTTTTCCTTTTGTGATAACAGCCACAGCTGTGACTGTATGATAACAGTCGTGGCCTCAGTGTCTCCTGACATCCTTCACAATGGTTTGGGAACGATGAAGAATAAATGCAGGAGGCTGGGCCTCTTCTCTTTATGATTACACTGTCAGACAAGTCTTTGAGTTTGTCTACGATGTCCCAGTAGTGACTGTTAAAGCCCTGCTGTGCTGTGTCCTCTGTTTCTCACCAAGCTTTTTGTAATGTTTCCTGATACTAAACATTTCTCACTGTTTCTCTTATCTTTAACAAATTACTCTCTCTTTGTGCTTCAGGGAAGATGGTGAAAAAAGTCTGTCCTTGCAACCAGCTCTGTAGTAATTATCTTATTTCTGTTATCTCCAATTCCTGATTGTAAATCTATCCATCAGCTTTTCCTGGTCACTGAAGCCTTACGTCCCTGACTCTGTCTCCAGCACAGCATCTGTCTGTCTGTGTTATGCCCTCTAATGTATGCTCTGTCCTCAGTTTATTGACCAGTCTGGGGCTGCTCCTGCAGCCAGGTGGAGGCAGGCAGAGCCTCCCCTTCCCTCTGGAGCTCTGCTCTGGCTAACAAGAGTGCAGAGGGTCAGTTGCTCACTGTAATGTGCTGGAGTTGTACTCAGAGCAGCTGCTTGGTTTGAGGTTTGATGGGCCTTGTCACCTCAGTGATGGATCCAATTGCAGACACTCCTCCAACATTTTAAAAGCCTGAGAGTAAGCAGTCAGAGATCTCCAGTGTGTCTCCCAAAGCAAGAGATGTTCAGAAAAGCCTGTGTGTGCACATGTCATTTCAGACTGTTTTAAAGGTGTCATTTGCCTGTGGTTTGTGGGGGGAAAAAATCCAAGGGCAGATTGGAGGCATTGTAGGTAGTGGGCTGGAGAGAGAGAGGCTGGTTGATGTCAGAGCAGAACTGGGACGGCTGCTGTGACCGAGCAGGAATGTGGGGGTTGTTTCCATGGAATGCTACAAGTTGAAGCACTTGCTTTTCAGCCTCTTCTGGATGGCAGTTTCTGCAGGCAGCGAGTGTGTCAGAGTTAAGTGGGGAATTCCCGAGAAGTCAGTTTGAAATGGCCATTACTGAGAGCTCAGCTCTGGTGCTGGAGGCTGGTGTGTCTGTGAGCTGAGGTGGGAGCTCCCTGACAAAGTCACTCTGGGAGACAGAGCTCTGGCAGCCTTTGTCAGCCTCTACCAATCCAGCTCTCTGGAAAACTCTTAAACTTCCCTAAGTGGTCTTCCATCTCTTCAGCTGAAGGTGCTGTAGTACATGCCTTGATTACCTCTCCCCTTCCCTGGCCTGAGAGGCTCTCCAGTGTAGGTCCAGGATCCAGAGTACTTAAAGTGGAAATGTGAAATAGCACAAGTGGATGCTGGCCATCCTGAGGAGGATGAGAGCAAGTGTGTCAATTCCTGCATGAACCCTCATGGTGGAATGTGGTTATTACTGGTTTGGGCAGTGTTCCCCCTCCCCAAGTACCTCTTCCTTGCTTTGGCCTCGTTCATATTTAACTTCACCTGTCACATCATTGCTCTTATTAAATGATTGTATCCAGAGCCCTTCCCACGTGATGCATGCTCAAGGCTCTTGTTCCTTCCCAGCAGACTTTCCTTGCACCACACACCGTGTGTCCCTGCTCCTCTCCATCAGAGCTGCAGCCCCACTCCTGCTCAGGGAACCTTTCTCCTCCCTCTCTGTGTTCTGGCATGTTCTCCCCACTAACAGCTCCTGTGGGCCCCAGCCCAGGAGCCACTTCCATGCTTGAGCTGGAACTGGTGGGATGGATCCGTGTCCTTCCCCCCTCAGCACTACCAGAGGCAGTAACACTTTGTTTATTTGTCCTGCATAGTAAGTATGTCACCTTCCTAATCCACTCCTCAGAACGAAACATTCCTGCAGGGCTTTGGAACCAGTTCTTTGATGCAGTGGTGGCAAGGAATGTGGCTGGTGGCCAGGGAAAGTGGGACAGATGAAGGAACTGCCAGGCAGGAGAGGCCTTTGCAGTAGAGACGTGATGTTTGTTGCTGGCATTTCTGTCACCCACCTCTGAGTGCCTTCCCTCCAGAAATGCTTGCCACAAACTCAGGTTTCCATGGATTTCCCAGGTGCAGTCTCCTGAGGGAGCAGGAGAAATATCTGAGGAACTTGAGGAATAGGTGAGGATGAGTGTTTGCAAGCAGTGCTGTCTTTAGCCCTGCTGGTGCTGGTTTTGCTCTTGGGGCTGCCCTAGTGGTTGACTGGCACTTCCCTGTCTGTAAATGAGGAGACTTGGCAGTACTGCTGGGAATTGAGGATCCTGGGTAACACACCATCTCTTTGCTTCCTGTAACGAGGTGTGCCTTTTAACAGCCTACACTGGAGTGCAGTTGCTGGTTTATAAATACGAGGGGCACAGGAAAGCTCTCCAAACAAAGCTGCTAGGTTGGTTTTCTCCCCCACAGGATAACGTGCAGAACTGAAACCCGGCATTTATGTGAAGGGGTTTTGTGTTCTTGCAGTGAAAAGAGAAACCTGTCAGAGCTTGTCTGAGGAATACTCTCACTTCTGCCTTCTTTAAGCTGTGTTAGTTGTTTGCATCTCAAATGCCTATTCTTCTGACTTAGGAAATCTGAACATAATGGCAAAAAAAATGCTTTTAGAAGCAAAAAGCAAAATTTACTGCAGTGCAGACTTCCCTTGCTGATCCTGGCTGTTTGGTGGATGAAGACAGTCCCATCTGGTTGTCCTCAAGATCATGAGTATGGCAGCTATTGGAAACAACAGTTGCTCTTTCTGACTGGGGTTTTTTTGTTTGTTTTTTTTTTTTTGTAAACTGGGTGACTTTTTCTCTTCATTTCACAAAGTGGAGATAATTTGCTACAGAGCAGCTGGTGATGCTGATTTTACTGCTCCTTACTCAGCACCCAGCATCGTCCTCCAAGGTGGAACTGACCTGTGCAGCAGTGGCTGCTGCTGATTAAAGGGTGTAGGACGAGAGCGACGCGCAGTGCTGAAATCTAATGTCCTTTTTCCTCTACAAACACCCCTAGGCTGCTCCCACTCCCCTCTTAGGATGACCACTTGCAGCACTTGTTGCAAAGTAAACCTCTGTGTGAAACACTCTGAGAGAATGCCCGTAGGAGCCCTTGCAGTTCCCACGGGAGCGTGTCGTGGGGCTGACACTCAGCATTAACGTGCATGGCGTTGTTTTAACCGGCGGTGTGCCGTTGCCGGTGTGCTGCTCCAGGGCTGACGGCTGTGCTTGTGCTTGTAGGGACCAGCAGCACCAACACGGTGGGGGCTGCAGTGAACAGCCAGGCCCCCCCCAGCCAGCCCCCGGCCATGGCCCCCAGCCGCAAGGGCACCTTCACCGACGACCTGCACAAGCTGGTGGACAACTGGGCCCGCGACGCCATGAACCTGTCCGGGAAGAAGGTCGGCAAAGGCCACAGCAGCTACGAGGTGAGGCCTTGTGGTGTGTGTGTGTGGGTGTCCTCCTGTCTCCCTGGGGTTCCTCTTCACGTGCAGGATGTGCTGCCTGCTCGGGAAGGGGAAGGCCGTGGCATGTCCTTGTAAACGCCCCAGGGAGCAGGTTGTGGACTGCAGGTTCCTAAGGCACGCTGGCGTAACCTCTCTCGGTGGTTGGATTACCTTGCAGGGCCCTGGAATGGCAAGGAAGTTCTCGGCACCAGGTCAGCTCTGTATCTCCATGACATCTTCCCTGGGTGCTACGCCCATCCCTGCAGCATCAGCTACCTCTTTAGGTCCCTTCAGCAAGGCCATGTGCCCCCCGCAGCAGTACGGTTACCCCGCAGCCTCCTTCCCCCCGCCCTGGAGCGGCCCCGGGGGGCCGGCACAGCCGCAGCTCGGCCAGTTCCAGCCCGTGGGGGCCACGTCTTTGCAAAGCTTCAACATCAGCAATTTGCAAAAGTCTGTCAGCAACCCTCCGGGCTCCAACCTGCGGACCACTTAGCTGTGCCAGCGCCCCGCTGGCCACGCCTGGGGACAGGACACGGGGAGGGAGACGGGGCCTGGATCACTACTAGTGCTGCAATGAACTGCTGGCTTGCCAGACTGGGAGTGAATTCTCTTTTCCAACCATTGCTGTCAACTCTCTGTAGCGGGAGTTTCCCCACGCGCTCGGGAGGGGGAGGAGGATGATGAGCATCCTTGTGATGGGACAGTTTTCCACCGGGGGGCTGCTCCTGTGAGGGGAAGCCGTGGGGTCAGTTCACACACTCTTGCTGTACGGTGTTTCTGCTTGGAGGCTGAATCCACACGTGTGGAGGTGGGAGAGCTGAGCCCTAGCACGAGGCTTTGGCACTCCTGTGGCCTCCTCTGAGGAACCGAGGTGAGGAGAAAGCTGTCCAAATCCCCCTCCTCTCCCTCCCCCCAGTCAATTGTATCTGGCTCTGAAACGATGGGGCACACGAACGGACTTGGGGTGCAGCCCGTGCTTGATAGGTCATTACTGCTTAAAGTAAGATATTAACAGCTTTGACTGCAGCATTAGAGCAATTTAAATTGTTAAAAAAAAAAAAAATTTAAAAGTTCCCTGCGGACATGTACTTACCATCAGTTTTGATGTGGAAACACTGTGATATATAAATGTTGTTGGACAACAGTAGTTTAAAAATGAGTGGAATATAGAGGGTTAAAAAAGTTAAAAAGAAAAAATGGGAAAAAAAGCTAGCTATATCCTTATACTTATTGGAGACACTTTAACTTTTTCCTTTGTATTTTCATTGTATTAGATAAATAAATGTGAATGTAAAATTGTATAAATTAATGTACTTGAATACTTGTCTGTTCTCCCAGTATGCTTGCTGGATATTTTAGTGCCTTGGACTTCTCTTGCTTCTGCAGTTTAGCGTCGTCTTCCCAGCAGAGCCCAGGTGGGCAGGGGGCAAGTTGAGGGCAGGATGTGTGTGCCCAGGGCCTGGGGCAGCCCGGGCTCCTGCTCAGGGCAGGGGAGCCCCCGGGCCGGGGCCGGGGCCGTTCTGTGTGTGGGGAAACTTGTCCAGGGGGCAGAGCTGAAGGTGTGCGGTGACAGGGGCCAGGTGGGCTGGGACAGGAGGGATGCAGGTGCAGCTACAACGAGGCTTGGGCAGCATTGGCTGGGTCAGCACAGAGAGCACGGGGAGAACGGGGTCTTGGGAAAGGCCCAGCTTGGGGTGCAGTTGGACTCCACCTGCGGAGTGGTAACGATGTTGGTCAGGATGTGTCTGAGGGAGAGGTGCCGTTGCTCGTTGGCGTGGGCTCGTCTGCTGGGATCGCTTTTCTTACCTTTTCTTTGGTAAAACTCATTGAAGCCAGGAACAGAGTGTCCTGGTGCAACGTCCATTGCCGGCAATGGATGTACTTGAAACAGCCGGCATCGAGGAGTTTCCTCTGTCTGACCTGGAGGATTTCCCATTTTGTTCACTCTTAACCCAATTTACAGCTGGTACCGGGACTGTCACTGTCTGTCACTTGTCACCTCTTAGTACCTGTACTGTATCTTCTGCTTTGGTCCTTCTCCCTTTTCCTATGGAACAAATGCTGGTTTCCTCTTCAAAGTCAAAGTAATACCAGCCAGTGTTGCTGTGGTGCTGCAGAGCTGTGAGGGCTGAGGGGCAGCAGGGCAGGGCTCTGGCTTGGCCACCTTTGTTTCCTCTCCTGCTGGGGCCTCCAGGGCAGCGGCGTGTCTGCCCTCCAGGGCAGCGGTGTGTCTGCGGGCGCTCTCAGTGTCTCCTCCTCTCACAGGAACGTGCAGGGTGCTCTCTGCTCCCGGCCTGGCCTTGCAGCGGTTGTGGCAGCGGGGCAGGAGCAGCTCCGGGCTGGGATGGCTCTGTGGGGCAGCACAGGGACACGGGAGGCTCCGTGTGCAGGGGAGGGAACAGGAGCCGACAGAGCCCAGGCAGTAATGAGACAGGGCAATAGTCGTGGCAGAGGAACTGGGCAGCTGGATGCAGCACGTGGTTATTTAAATTTGATCCAATAAGTTTGAAGTCGTTTTTTTTTCACTTAATGTTATGCAAGAACTGGTTTTATAGACCGTTGATTTTTTTTTTTCCTCCCTCCCTCCCTCCCTCTCCTCCTGTGGATGAATAACTGAAGTCTAGAGGAATAAACTAATGCTACTGAACTGTTAAATTATTTTGTTTAATATTACACTTTGAGTATCTTTTTCCACATAAAATCTGTTTCTGAATTACAAGCGTTTTCTTTACATTATTTAACAATGTACACTGTAAAAAATAAAAATAAAAAAAAAAAAATTAATTGAAACTTTGGGCTTCCCTGGCCGTAGTTAGTTGTGTTTTGCACTGAACCCTTCTCATTTGTGACCTGTGTAGAACATTGAATGAAGCCATTGAAACCAACCAGCCCCGCTTTGGCTGGGCTGTGGTTTTCCTGTGGAGCAGCAGGTTCCTCCCTCTGTCCGTGTCCTGCAGTAACTGTTACCCAATTTCCCAGTTTGTCACAGGAAATCCAGGAAACCCTGTCAGGAGAACCTTCAGTGCTCCAAAGCAGCGACCAGGGACGAGCCTTGGGCCTTAAGAGGACGCTCCAAACCCAGGTACTGCAGGGAATGATTCCTGCCTGGATCCTGAGCTGGGCCCCGGGGGGCAGCAGGGCTTGGTGGCCCTGTCCCCAGACCAGGAGTTCAGTGTGGGACTGGGGCTGGCACAGGGACTCCTCACAGCCCAAACCAGGAATTCACTGTAGGATTTGGGGCTGGCACAGGGACTCCTCACAGCCCAAACCAGGAATTCACTGTAGGATTTGGGGCTGGCACAGGGACTGCTCACAGCCCAGACCAGGAGTTCAATGTGGGATTGGGGCTGGCACAGGGACTGCTCACAGCCCAAACCAGGAGTTCAGTGTGGGACTGGGGCTGGCACAGGGACTGCTCACACCCTAAACCAGGAGTTCAGTGTTGGAAGTGGAACAGTCAGGAGCGAACAGCATCGCTCTCAGCTGCAGACCTGCAGGAATTTGGTATTTCTAAACACTAATGGCTGCTGCATTTCTTTCCATTTTAAGAACAGCCTGTGCTGTGAGTCACGCCGCCCAAGCCTGGAAGGGAAAAAAGCTGCCAGTGTAAGTTTTGGTGCCCTTTCCAAAGGGCCCAGTCCCCGAGGACCCTGCAGTGACTCTGTTAGAGGAGGCACAGCTCTGTGCACTGCTCCCACAGCCAGGGAAGCTGAGGCCCTTACTTTGTTTCAGACTTTAGAAGTTTTCTCACTGTAGAGGTTTGGAGCAGCTTTGAGTTCAGGAGCTGGGAAGGTCCTGCACACTCCCTTCCCAGCAGGAATGTGGTTCCAAAGCCAGGCCATGACTCAAACATGTGCAATGACTCCAACATGAGATCCCCTCTAACTTTTTCCCTAAAAATAAATCAGTCATAACTGAAAAAGCTGAGATAATATGTTCCAAATACTCGTGTATCTAGAACAGTAAAAGGAAACAAAACACTGAACAGCTTACTGGTAAAAGCTGCAATAACTCAGATTGAATAACACCCAAACCTGGTGTAAACTAATTTTGACAGCGATAAGCTCAACAAAATGAACTCAGCAGAACTCTGCCCTGAGAGGACTTTATATGAATAAAATAAAGCTCCCGCTGGCAGCGGGAAACGCGCTCCGTGTTTTATAGGGAGCTGCGAACACCCACCGGGGCTCGGGGATTCTGGAGGACAAAACTCAACCCCGCGGAGCGCCCGCGGCTTCCCGAGCAGCGGGAGCCGGCACCCCGCGCCCTGCGGACACTGTTTCCCGCCGGAACCATTTTCCCGGCGCACGCACGCAGGTTCCGTTTCCGGGGGCTGTGTCCGGGTCGGCACATGGCTCCGAGTGAAAACAAGGCGGATATAACGTTATTTAACGGTCTTTTCAACATGAAAACGGAATTAAAAGGTACCTTATCCACCGCCCGTGGGCAGAGGGAGCAGAAACGGACACAGACACGGCAGACAGTGAACGAGAGGTCTCTGCAGCCCGCGGGGTTCCCGCAGCAGCCGCGCTGCCTTCACAGCTGATGGCAATTATTAAATTACAACCGCCCAACTGGTCCCGCTTTTGGACAGAAAAGGCACTTTGCGCATCTGCTCTGATTGTTTTCTACACCACAGAAATAAAGGCCGCGATTTCCTTTGACCCTGTTCCACCCCGTTTGTGCAATCTGAGTGCCCACACGCGCATTGGCGCCTTTTCCTCTGCTGAAACTCGCGATCTGACATTTCCTGGCCTTCGCTCCTTTTTTAAACTCTCACTCTGCACGTTACTCCGCGGAGTATGTGCGGACTTACGCGGCTGCGACGCTCCGCGGCGCGTCACTTTATCCGCGGCGCGAATTTTCAACCGCGTAGTTCTTGAGCTCAAAATTCCTGGTTTTACTCCGCGGAGTATTTGCGCAATTACGCGGATGTGACGCTCCGCGGCGCGAATTTTCCTCACCGAGCTGCTGGAAATGGGTAACGGAGCGTTCATTCTCCCGGTGCTGCTTACAAACGAGCAGAGCAGGGGGCACCAACAGCGGGGTTGGGTTTATAAATTCATGTTTATTTCTGTATTGAAAGGGGTCGAAAGCTGCTTTAAAACCAGCAGTGCTGGGACAGCAGCAGGCTGGGGAGCAGGAGCGAGGGGCCCACCAGTGTCACCCCAGCCAGGTGTGCAGCCACAGCTGGAGCCTGCTGTCCCCTGGGCACTGCTCCCCTGGACTGACAGTCTGTGTCTGGGCTGGAGTGCAGCACTGAGGGACAGACAGGCTGGAACTGCAGCTCATTTTGAACAGTCCATTCTGTTCCTGCTTCAGGCAGCTCACAGGTAACAGCCCCGTGCTGCAGCAGCACAGAGAAGGGCATGGTTCAGGAAAAAGGCATCTGACACACACAATGGCCTGAGGGGACATGAAGTTCTTGCTGACTGTATGGAAGTGTTCTCTGTTGCCTCACCACGGTGTACAGCAGAGTCCACGGGCCACAGTTTGGAAAGGCAGCTGCAGCCCTGTGCTGTAATCCATGACAGAGGCACAAATCCCAGCACGTGCCTCACGTAGGCTCCAGCTTCCTCTTCTTCAAGCTCTGACTCCTCCTGAGGGGGCTGCACCCTGCCACACAGGGACAAAGAGAGAAAGAAACATTGCCTTTCTGCCTCTAAATGCGTTCCTCAGTTCTTTTTCTAACCCTTCCTTGATAGGACAGCAGGATGGGGAAAAGCAGTGTTCCAAGACCACTGTCTCAGTCAAAAGAAAGGAATGTTCCTCCCCCTGGAGTTCCCCACCTCCCCCTCTCCCCAGGGAGTGGCAGCACGTACCTGGGGTGTGCAGGTGGGCACAGCTGGGGCTGGGGGCTGCAGCAGGGGCCTGCAGCTGTGCCAGCCTGGCAGCAGCTCTGTGCTGGGGGCCCCTGTGGGGTGTCCTGCTGCCAGTGCCCCTGTGCTGGTGGCCACGGGGTGTCCCAGCCACCTGCTGTGCAGCTCCTGAGGGCTCTGACACCTTGGCACCCGTTACCTTCAGGTCTGTGCTCTCCAAGGAAATGTCCCAAAGCTCAGGATCATCTGGAAGGAACCAGGCACAGTACTGTAGTGCAGGAGTGGCTCCAGGAGCAGCACATCCTGTTCCTACAAGCAGTGACCACTGTAAAATATAAACTGTAAAGCATCTCCTATGTCAGTGTGCAGCAGGGTCCTGCCCCTTGTGCTGTGGACTTGAGCAATGTGCAGCACCACGGTGTGTGACCCAAATATCCATGTTTATGCTGAGAAAAGACACACCCAAATCCCCCCAGGTTCTGTGCTGTGCTGTGCAGGATCACCTCAGGACAAGGGCTTATCAGACAGGTGTAACAGCTCTACTGAAGAGCCTGAGGGAAGCCCCCCACAGTGAGGGACTCCCCTCCCTGCCACTCAGGAAAAGTTTGTGGTGTTCAGGTCAGAATCACACTCACACTTCTGTTACTCCAGTTCTTCAGAGCTTTTACCCTTACACTGGATTCTGAATTAACCTGCCAATTAATTGCCAATGGTTTAACACTGTCTTACTCATCACTCTTTGGCTGACCTGCAAAGAACTCCTCTTCTATGGCCAGCTCCTGTTGCACTTCTGCTGGGGTGCTGTGCTTCACAGGAGGCTCAGATGTTGCTGCAGGGAGGCAACACAAGGAGAGATTAGTGCCAGAAATACAGAGACACCCTTTGGCTCCTTAGCAGAGCACGAGGCTGGAATGGCAGCTGTGACTGCCAGCAGTGCCCTGCTGTCCTACAGCTGGGTAAGGCTTGGAAGCACAATGTGGGAAGTAACATTCTGTACCTGATGACATCTGATGAGCAACTGTGCTACTTTAAGGTGGGTTTTAGCCTGTCCATCTCCATGTTCCTGCTCCCACATGTCCCCAGGGATATGTGTCCCAGCCAAGGGACACGTGTCAGTAACTCAGGCAGTATCTATTTGCCAAGTGCTGCAGCCCCAGCTTGGATGCAGCAGGCTGTGGTGCTGGCAGCAGCTGCTTTAGGGTGGCTGGAAAGTTGCAGGTTTAGAGCTGACATTCCTGACTCTTGGAACACAGAGAGGGAATCTATGATAATGCTGCTGCCTTTGCCCTCCAAGGTTGAGGTGGTGTTGATGGCACAGCTCAGAAGCTGGCCAGGCCCCTGTACAGTGGGTAACCCGTGCCTGCCTGCCAGCAGTTCCCATGGAAAATGCCAGTTTTGGGCAGCACTTCTCACCCTGTTTGCTGCTGGGAGCCACTCCTGGGACCTGCTGCCTCTTCTCCATCTGCTCCCGGAACTGCTGCTGCAGCCGCTTCTGCCGCAGCTTCCTCTGGTACGTGGCGTCACACTCGGCGGCCAGGGACTCTGTGCTCCTGTGCTCCCCAAAACACACACACAGCACCCCAGAATGGCATGTGGGCAGAGAAATTCACTGAGGGATAACAGTAAAGAAAGCCCACTGAACTAGTGCTTTATGGTGCCTTTGGAATGGAGCTGTCTACACGTTTTAAAAGGCCCAGTAATTTCTAATACAGCTTAAAAATTGAATTTACAACAGCAGTCTCACCTGGGAGCGTTGGGCTGTTTCTGATCTGCTGTCACTGCTGCAGCCTCTGTCTGGCCAGGCTTACAGCCAGCTGTCACCTCACAGTGCTGTCTCCCTGCTGTGTTCTGCCTTTCCACATAGCTGCTGTATCTGGCTTGCTCTATTGCAGGCTCATAGTCCTGTATCTTAGCTTTGACCAAGTCTAACTCAGGGGGTGCCTGGTAAAGGAGAAAAAAGAAAAGGTTCAGAAATTTCCATCAACAAGTTAGTGAAATAAGCACTGGTTAAAACCCTATTTTGTTTGCTCTAAGTCAGACAGTAAGTTAGAAAGCAGAACTGCTCTTTCAGTACCCAGCAATTCAGTCAGTTAATCATTGAATTGACTTTGTGTGGGTTTAACTGTTCAGTGCTGCAGGGCAGATGGTGAGGTCTCCCCACACTGCTCTGCAGAGAGAACAGGTGTTGGTGATCGATGCAGGATTTTACAGCTGCTCACAGCCCCACAGGGCTGCTGAGTGAGTTTGTTTTACCAGTCCCTTTCCTGCCTGTGCTAAGGGGCAAGGCCAGCCTTCACTGAGTTCTGAGGAGGGTACACCATTCCTGTTCACTAAAGAACTGCTGTGGCTCTGTCACCTTACCAGTTTGTGGCCGTGCCTCTCACAGACGATGGCCCTGGCAAACCAGAGACCTGGGCCATCTTTACCTGGTGAGGGGTCACTTTGGATCTGCTCCTGCAGTGTTTGACAGGACTGCCATGCAGCTCTGGGCCTCTAGCAGAGTTTGGCAAGTCCCACAGTGCCTGCAGGCAGCTTTGCCATGGAAGCCCACGGCTCAGCAGCTGCAGAAGGCAGCTCACTGCCCCAGGGGTGGTTCCTGAGGGGCCCTTCAGTGCCCCTGTGCTGTGTGTGTGTGGGAGGTGTTTGTCAGCAGGCAGCAGCAGTGCTGGCTCTGTGTGCAGCAGGGGCCCTGCAGGCCTGTACTGCACCTGCCGGGGGAGCTTGCTGACGGCCCGCAGGTACTCCTTGTCCAGGATGCAGTTCCCAAGGGCATTGCCAAAGCACCTGAGAGACAAGAGGGCTCACTGTGACTGAAACCTGCATTCCCACACGCCTGCTGAAAGTGTACCAGTGCTCCTCCTCACTTACTTGAGTGCTCTCTTCAGTCCATCTGTCACTGCCTCCTTTCTTGCCTTTTCTAGGGACAAGGCTTTAGACTTGAGGCCTTCGCTGACTCCATATCCCACATCCTCATGGTATGACCCGTCCTGCAGTACAATTTCAAACACAAGGGGGTTTTATCCATGCAGGATATTTTATCCATGCAGGTGGTGTGCTTCCCCAAGCCTGGCTCCTTGCTCTTGGCTGTTTGTTGCACAGCAAGGTCAATGCTCGGGCCACCAGCAGGTTCCCTGATGCAGAGCAGGACCCAAGGACTGTGCTCTGACCCGTGCAAGGACTTCCATTCACAGCCTCAGGCAACTGCTCAGCTGCAGCCAGAGCCAGCAAAAAAACCCACTTACCTTAAGCTGAACTTTCACAAAAGCACAGACACCCACGTAGAACCTGCCATTGTTGAGGTCAACAAAGTCTGGAAGGAGATATTTCAAGTGTTAATTTGTAAAAACCACAGTGGAAAAGAAACTGTTATCTATGAAAGTAGTTTCTTTGTTATGATCTACTATAGGTCTGAAGTTTGCAAATAATTTGCACAAGGTTTTATTGTGGACAGAATGCCTGAATTTCTAAGGAATGACTAGTTATGGTATTATCTAGAAGTTTGAAGGATGTCAGTCCTTCCTTGACTGAAAAGGGGGAAAGAAAACCATGGTGCAGAATAGATGGAAAGCAATGAAGTAAGTTGTTCTATTTCTAGAATCTGAGTTAAGAAAAGATTTCTGAAGGTGGGGGAGAAGGAAGAAGGTAATTTAAGCTGCTGCTTTGACCTACTTCAACAACCAGCCTTCAGCATAAGCACAGCAGATCTGCAAACAAGGACAACACTCCTCTGGCAGGTTCTATTTCAGCTATCAACAGGGAAGAGGCTGAAGCTTTCAATCACCTGAACACCATGTCAGAGCTGAAAAGTTTGTCCCAAGTTTTCTGTTGTAAAAAGCTCAGTACTGGGCATTAGCTAGAAGAGAGATCTGCAGCAAAAGATGGGTCCCTAAAGATTAGGGGAATATTAACTGAGCATATGAACTGGTTAGAGTCTAAAAATTACAGGTGAGTATGAAAGTTGGCTCAGGACTGCTGGGTGTTAAGTAGTTTAATTGTAATTACTCTTGACGGGGTGTACCCATAGAGATCAGAGAGTTGATTAGAATAGCTCAAGAATAATCATAAACACACTCTGAATAATGACTGTGACAGACCTAAAATGAAAACAGAAGCTCCATTATTAATTTTCTCTCGTTTTTACTACCTGTTAAGACACCTGGAAGTTTGCTCATGCCTCTGCCCAGGTGCTCTGAAGTGATGAAGTTGTAGCAGTGAAACAAGAGGGAGTAAAGACTTCTTTTCCCCCCCAAGAGATCCTTACCAACATTCTGCTGAGTGACTGAATGAGCCCAGCCATTGAAGCCAAACATTTCATTGGCCAGGCTGATGACCTTGTGACCCTCAATGTAACACACCTGAAAAGAAGAGCACATAAATATATATATTTATATATATATAAATATATAGCCTTGTGCACACATCTCTGCACACTGTATTTTTCAGAGATTACACATACCATCTTACACCGAGGAAACCCAGCCAAGTTCAAGGTTTAGATAATGTGAATAAAAGGCTGATGGTGCAGCTTCAGGTGCACACTCTTCCAGCAAATGGAGTGGGCATTAATATAACAACAAATATGACCTAACAGAAGGCAGGGTGGGCACTAAAGATGGTAAGTGCAGCCACTGTTATATAATGTTTCATATAGTCCACTTCTGGGGAAAAATAGGGAAAACGTCTCAGTGTTGCACAAGCAGATAAATATCCCTTTGTAAAGGATGGAGCACTGAAAAATGAAATGCAAAAGGAAAATCTGTAGCTCAATAAAAGCCAGGATTTATGCCATGCTCACTTAGCACTCATATCTGCATGTTAAACTACTAGAGGGAAATTCACTTCAAACAAATAAGGGCTATTGTAACAACTGAACCCCAGTTTTCCTGGGAAACACGGAGTTGAGGCACGATGTTTGTTCCCACCTTCTGTCCTCCTCCTGCCTGCCGGCTGCTGATGTATTCGGGGCCCAGCCTCTGGCGCAGGGCGTGCTGGATGGCGCGGTGCTCGCCTGCCGAGTACTGGTACTGGGGACACAGCACACAGGGCTGCTCAGCTCTCCCTTCTTACAGCCCTGCTCCACCCCACTGCCCCACACACAGCCCTCACCTCTGCCTCACCTCCCCTGACAGCCCTGCTCCATCCCACTGCCCCCACACACAGCTCAGGGCTGCCTCAGCTCCCTCCTCTCACAGCCCTGCTCCACCCCACTGCCCCACACACAGCCCTCACCTCTGCCCCAGCCTCCCCTCACAGCCCNNNCTCTCCCTTCTTACAGCCCTGCCCCACCCCACTGCCCCCACACACAGCTCAGGGCTGCCTCAGCTCTCCCTTCTTACAGCCCTGATCCACTCCACTGCCCCCACACACAGCTCAGGGCTGCCTCAGCTCCCTCCCCTCACAGCCCTGCTCCACCCCACTGCCCCACACACAGCCCTCACCTCTGCCCCAGCCTCCCCCCACAGCCCTGCTCCCCCCCACTGCCCCACACACAGCCCTCACCTCTGCCCCAGCCTCCCCCCACAGCCCTGCTCCCCCCCACTGCCCCACACACAGCCCTCACCTCTGCCCCAGCCTCCCCCCACAGCCCTGCTCCCCCCCACTGCCCCACACACAGCCCTCACCTCTGCCCCAGCCTCCCCCCACAGCCCTGCTCCCCCCCACTGCCCCACACACAGCCCTCACCTCTGCCCCAGCCTCCCCCCACAGCCCTGCTCCCCCCCACTGCCCCACACACAGCTCTTCCCCCGCCCCAGCCTCCCCTCACAGCCCTGCTCCATTTCCCCCTGGGGCAGAAGGAACTGACCTGCCCGAAGGAAGCCACGGAGTCCCCAGGGTTGGAGGAGCTGCTGTAGCTCTCACTGTCCTTCCCCTGGCTCTCAGGCATGCCTGGAGGTCACAGAAATCACACTGACTGAAGAGAACACAACTGACACTCCACATGTAGACATGGCAAAGAGCTTATCCGAAATGTCTCACTGGTAAGAAATTATAAACGTGGGGTTTTTCCTTTGAGGTGAATGTGAAGGCTCTGTGCCATGCCAGGGAAGGAAAAGGAGAAGAATTCCCTCTTCCAGATTCTTCAGCACTGTCTTCCTGGACCACCTTCAATATCCATCAATACCTTGATAAAAAGTAGGGACAACTTCCTAAAACTTGACTGAGCTCTACCCTGACGTGCCAGATTTATTTCAGATTGCTGTTCTGGCTGTAAGCACCCTGCCTGGAGCTGTGTGGTGCCACATAAACCAGGCAGAGCTGAGAGCCACAGACCTGGCAGGACTGAGGGAAGTGGTACCAGTAATTCAGTAGATGGCAGCCTTTTCCAAGGCAGCATCCAACACCTCCCAGCACTGCTCTGGAGCACTGTGGACCCAGCTGTGCCAGGGGCTGCAGCAGCACCCCCAAATAAACCACAGAGATATCTTTTACTGTGGTTGCACCAATGCTGAGCACAACTGATGGCCCGCCCCAGAGGCCTTTGTAGGCAGTACAAATAAATACAAGGCAAAATCTGACATACAAGAGAGCTGGAGATGTCAAAACAGTTTGAGAAAGGCTAAAATCCTGAGCAGACAGCACGATTTGTCAGTCAGCACCTGGCTAGTGCTCTGCTTTGCTACTGCATTCCAGGTGTGGCACTTCTGAAACTAAGCTGGTTTTCCAGTCTCTAAACAAGAAATCCAAAATTTACTGAGGACTTGGCAAACGATTTTCAGAAAAAGGATACTGGTTGTTTCCCTGGCAAGTGTGAGCACTGGCAATTCTGCCAAGTGTAGCTCAAATTCTCCTGAATTTTGGTTGGCTGGGATTATCCCTCTTTGGTCCCAAACTTGTGTAACTGTACAGTGTTCATACACTTGAATCCATTTCCCTCAGACCTTAGCAGCAGTTTGTAAATACGTTTGGCTTTGGGAAAGAGCAAACAGAAAGCAACACAAGCAGGAGAAACACCTGTGGTTTTAGCAGGCTGTTTCCTCTGCTCAGCAAAGAGTCCAATGCACGGGGAGGGAGACAATTGGAGAGCCATAAATAGTGTGTGTGGCCGAGGGAACTGAAATTGGAACAATGCTGTGGCCTCCACTCACACCCCCAAGCTGCCCCAATCAGATCTTAATCACTGTGAGCCCTGGGAAGGAACAAGGACTGAAATGTCACTTGCCCACAAACCCTGTGACCAATTTATGCAAGGTAGGTGGGCGGCATTCTGATGCAGAATTGCTTAATTCTGGTCTTAGTTAAAGTCCTTCAAGCACCATTAGCAGTCTAAATTTAGCTGTCAGTGGTTTGTATTCAGACTGACTCCAGTTGGAGTGCAGGAGGCACAGGCTGCCAGCTCAGCTCCAGCTTCACCTGCAGGAGCAGCTTCACTGTGAGCCTGGTTTGAACCCAGCCTCCATCAGAGCCACGTGGGAGTTCTGCAGCACAGCCAGCCCCGTGTCTCACAGCAATCGTCTGAGCCTTTCCCAGTGACAGAACTTCCACACCAAAAATTATTACAGCAGGGGCTGGGAAGAGAGAGGAGATAATTCTGCAGATGGAGCTGTAAATGTATCCTGGTGCCAGAGCCAGGGAAGGCAAGGTGCTTCCATTCCTCACTGCAATATTGTTTCCTCGCTGTCCTGCCCTCTCCCCACAGCGTTTTAACTCACATCAAACATTAATGCTGAGGTGGATAATGAACTATTGACTGCAGTGCCCAAGAGGCTCAGACACCCCCTGGGGCCAGGGCTGTGGTAGGAGGCTGCCTGACTCAGGAACCAGTGGAAAAAAATGGCCTAGTTTTAAACCAGAAAGACTAAAAATTAAAGTTCAAATAGACATTTGAATATGCAGGATGATACAAGCAGTTTATCAGTTTAAAGGCACCAAGGATTTATAATTTCCTATCTCTGTGGCAATGGGACCATTATTTATTATTTACAGGGAATTATTTTGGCTGGTAATGATCTCAGGGAGTTTTCCTGTCACTGAGAAAGAGTCCACACAGGACCAGAGGTGCTGCACTGTGCTCCAAAACATGGCCTGGACACACTAGAACAGGTAAAGAAACTTAACAGCTTTTACTACTACCATAGTTTGATCTGGTCTTTCAAAATCTGAACACATCAGGCACATAATCAGAAAAAAAAAATGCCTCTGTTTCAGGAAATTGGATATGAAATGTTAATTTTCAACAGCACTCTACAAGCAGGCATTTATGTGCATGGTGGTGAAATTGAGCACTGCTGAGAAAAATGTGTGTGCACACAAACCCCTGTGCAGGAAATAAACCAATCTTCCAGAGCAGATAATCCTGAATTTAATCTGTTCAAGTACATCCCACCACCGTGGGGCTGTGGCAGCAACACCTTCCCCTGCCATGATTGTGTGGACATAACTTCTGATGTTCCAACATCCTCACACGCCTTTCTATCCCACTGTCCATCACCCCCCCCAGATTTACTGTGCTCCTACATCGTGTGTTTTCCTCTCAGCCCCACCCTGCCTCGCCAAAGGAGGATTTTGGGCCATGCCCTGTGCTCTGAGCTGTGCTGGGAGTGCCAGCCCCAGCTCTCCTCACTGGGAGGAGGAAGCAGGCAGCTCTGCATCACTGCAGGATGGTTTGCATGCCAAGGGCTGTGCAGGCAGTGCAGTGCCCAGCTGGAACACGGCTGTCCCAGGGAGCTGAGCACAGTCCCCAGGCTGGGACAGGACTTCAGCACAGTCCTTTCATTCATCCTCACCCTGCTCTACCTGCTCAGCTTCCTTCACAGAGAGCCTTGGCTCTGCCCAGTGAAATCCTCAGCATTCTTCCAATAACTGCAATTCCTCTGAGCCCAGCCAGAGCAAACACTCACACAGGCAGCAACAAGTGATTCAGCCAGCACTACAGAGAATGCCACAGGCTTAACCCAAGCTCTGTATTACTCCAAGAAAACATCCAAAGAACTTCACAGGTTTTATATTTCTGTGGAGTTCTCTCTCCTCTGGGAACCCCAAACTGTTTTATAAGTCGGTTTACCTGTTATGCACAGGTAAACACAGAGCTGAGGTACCTCTTCCAAGTGTATTGGGGCAGATAATGCCTTTGTCAGGCACTGCTGGGTTTACTCCTGGCATGCCCAGGGTCAGGATGCTCCCTGCACTGAGCACAGAACACTAATGCTGCTTCCACTTTGTTAACACTTCAATGGACACAGGGTAAAGCTCTTTCTTCCTGACCTTTGTACAGTTTTGGAAAGAGTAACAGTGCATTTGTGTTTCCAGTTAAGGATTTCTGGATACACCCAACATCTGAAACAAAGCCTGCCTGCTGAATTGCTGCATTTCTGGATGTCAGGAGGAGAAACTCCCCTCCTCACTCGTGGTGCTGTCTCTTGTCCTGGCAGGCTGTACAGCTGCCACAGTTCACTGCATGTCGGTGGAACTGCTGGGAGTTGTTTAGGGGGCTGCTCTCCCAATAATTACACATCCAAAGCCCAAACTGCTTCACTTGGCACACATGCTCGTGTGTTTTAGCCTGCATATCTTTCAAACTCTGCTGGTTATGCCTCCAAACGTTTCCTTTAACAGCAGTGGTGTGTGTCAATTTCCCCTCTGCTATGTAATTTTGTTTGTTGTTTTCAAGTCCATTGCCCATTGCAATTTCTGCCTTACAAAGGGTCCAGAGAAGTTTTGTTAGCTCAAAATGCACCAACAGCATCCCAGGAAGCAGGTCATTCCAAACAATTCTAAACTGGAAATACATTTGCTTTCCAAGAATATAAATCCCGTTTAATTTCTCACATTACTTAATTCCTTTGCATCAACTCACAACCTGTATAAAAATGTTTCATTAAAGGGACGGACTGGTACTCCTGCACAAATAATCTTTTTGATACCATAAAAATTTTTCCTTATAAAAATACACAGTGACCAAGGGGTAGAACTGAAAGAAAAGAGAAACAACTCCGAGGTTTTTTTTCCAGGTATGAAACAGTAACAGCTCACAGCCACAAAACCAAACAATCTGCTCCTCAAGGAGTGTCACATCCATGCAGAAAAAGACAAGAGCTCCTTCTGGAGACCAGAGCAGGCAGGAATATTACTCAAATATCATCAATTATTTACGTGGGCACTTCTTTCTAAGAGCCTGTCCGAGTGATTTATCAGCACATCATTTCTGTGCCAGTCACCTCAGGCCTTGCAAGGCAAAGGCAGCAGGGGGTAACCTGAGCAATGCTTTGGGGCTGTGAGCAGGGAGCCTGCACATCTCCCACAGGCACTTACCAAGGAGTGAATCCAGGCTGGGAAGGAAAGGATGGGAGCTCTGTGAGCAGCGTGGGAGGTCTGTCAGTGTGCAGCACAAACCCCACGGGGATCGCGGGCCCAGATGACACTGCTGGCAGCAGGACCCTGGTAGGATGACACGCTCATTAAGCTGGGATGAAAACCTAAAGCTCTTCGGCTCTGTTTTGCTCCAGGCTGACACTTGCTTGTTGTTAAATGGAAAACCATTTACACTTCAAATTGGCAGGATTGAGGCGTGGGCAAGCCCGCGTCTATTTCCATCCTCCTGCCTTCTTAGGCAGCAACGTGAGTATAAATGGTCTCTTTTTGGGGGGATACCTTAGGCTTGGCAGGAGGGCTTAGATACTATAGCATGCACGTACATGCATTATATTATATTCTACAGAGATTAATTTAAAACGGACCCCCTGCTGCTACAATTGAAAGGGAAGGCCCCGGATCTGGGCCGGGTTCCGTGCCCGGATCGGTGCCGGGCTCGGTGCCCGGTTCGGTGCCCGATCCCCAGCCCCCGGCGGAGCCCTGCCCGCCGTCCCTCCGCCCTGCCCGCCCTACCGGAGCCGTGGCCGCCCTACCGGAGCCCTGCCCGCCGTCCCTCGGCCCTGCCCGCCCTACCGGAGCCCCGGCGCGGCCCGTTCGCAGTTCCCGCCCGGAGCGGCCGCTACGGCGGCGGAGAGCGGCCAAAGTTCGCTGGGGCCGCGCGCGGGCGGTGACGCGCTCC
>VXBN01005872.1:458187-599519 GCA_013397395.1 Sinosuthora webbiana | reverse complement strand
GCCTGGGCCACCGGCGCACCAACAGCACGGGCGGCGCGGCGGGCAGCGCGGCGGGCGGCGGCGGCAAGACCCTGTCCATGGAGAACATCCAGTCCCTGAACGCCGCCTACGCCACCTCCGGCCCCATGTACCTGAGCGACCACGAGAACGTGGGCGCCGACACCCCCAAGAGCACCATGACGCTGGGGCGCTCCGGCGGCCGGCTGCCCTACGGCGTGCGCATGACGGCCATGGGCAGCAGCCCCAACATCGCCAGCAGCGGCGTGGCCAGCGACACCATCGCCTTCGGCGAGCACCACCTGCCCCCGGTGAGCATGGCCTCCACCGTGCCGCACTCGCTGCGCCAGGCCAGGGACAACACCATCATGGACCTGCAGACGCAGCTCAAGGAGGTGCTCAGGGAGAACGACCTGCTGCGCAAGGACGTGGAGGTCAAGGAGAGCAAGCTGAGCTCGTCCATGAACAGCATCAAGACCTTCTGGAGCCCCGAGCTCAAAAAGGAGCGAGCCCTGAGGAAGGATGAGGCTTCAAAAATCACCATCTGGAAGGAGCAGTACAGAGTTCTGCAAGAAGAAAACCAGGTTTGTCATCTCGTGTCGCTGTTGTGTTAGTGTGGTAGCACGATTAAAGGGCTCTAAGAAACTTGCATGTTACACTTAAGCTGCTGAATTAGATTGGTGCTTTTCTTGGGGAACTCATGTGGGTAATTGATATGTTTTCAGTTTGCAAGCCTGCTTTTTTAGATGTTTCTTGTCAGACTTGTAAACTGCTTTTGAGTGCTCGTTTTTCCTTGGGTGTCATGTGAGTTTTTTTCCCCTAGGACTGATGGTAACCACTTGGTTTCCTTTTGGAAGTATTTATTCTCTTCATAATTAATATTTCTGTGCTGTTTACCTCTTGGAGTGTTCTCTGAGGTGCAGGATGTACTAACTGCTGACCCCCAGTAGAACTGCACTGTTGCTGAATGTTGACAGATTGCCACTAACAACAAAGTTAAAGGTACTGGTAGTTAGAGTTAAAACCTCCAGACCTGCAGTTTTCACAAACAGATATAAATTGTGTTCTTGGCTACATTTAAATAACACTGTTTAATACGTGCTTGTTATTCTTTTGCCATAAACTGTGCATATCTTGTTATGCAACTCTCCTAAAGCGCCCTGCAGGTTTTTTTGTAGTGGTCTGGCCAGTTACAGAATAGGCAGAAGAACAGAGATTCTCAGGTGTCTGGGTCTTTGGTTCTGTGCATCTTAAAAACATCTCCAAGTTAAAACAAAACTCAGAGGCTGATTAAAATTGAGGTGTCTTTGTAGTCAGCTCTACTGCTTAAAAGCTTTCCCAAAGTTCTCCCACCTAGACCTGTATATTGCTACCTTAGTCCCGAAGTAAATATTTGTCTTAGAATGAGCCTCCTCCTGTTTAGTTGTTTCTGGCCAAATGTGAGTTCAGCACCTCTCTGGGCTGTCAGGTAAAAAACCTCACTGTTCTTATGGAAAACAGACCCAGTGTCCCACTGCAGAAGCTCCCTGAAGTGTCAGTCAGCTTTCATCATGACAAAATTACTTTCCCTGTTGAGCTTTTAAAGTATCCAAACGCATTTAATGAAAGTTTCCATAATTCAGATGTGACCATGTTCTTGTAACTTTTTTATGGTTGCTATTTTAGGCAATGCTTCTTGTAAGATTGCTTTAGGAGGTGAAGGAGAGGGAAATGCTCAAAGGGCAGTGCTGGTAGTACTTTGTTGTACTCTGCTTCCAGGTAGCCTGTCTGAAATAGTAAATTACTTGTGGTTAGTGATTAGCCTACTACACTGAACCTGTCTGCAATTTTCTCTTGGCTTTTTAAAGAGAGTAAGTAGCTTTTCCTGAGATAGTATGAAATCATTTAATGAGCTCGTCATTTCACTTTATGGCTGTATCCTCACCAAATGGTAAATATCACAACATGGCACTTGTTAAGGTGTGCCACACTTTGTCTTCATTTGCTTTTGTCACCTTGGAATGCAGGAAACCTAAAGTTAAATAATTTTTGTTGCAAAGGTAGGATTTCTTTAGAAGCAGTAATGTAATAAAAATTGTAGTTATAATGGTGTAGCACCAGGATAACAAATATCTGGAATACCAATCACTCAACTTTTCTGGTGTTCTTTGTATTTCAGTTGTAGGTAGGTCTTTTAATTCTTAAATTCTTTTCAATTTTGGCCCTGTTTTCATATTGAAGAGACTGTCTTGGAATACAATAACATTTTTTCTGCAGTCAGTTTTAACGTTCGAGGACGCTTTGGAAATCTTGCAAGGAAAATGCCATGGTTTAGAACGGATTAAGCAAATGCTAAATATGAATACATTAGAGAACAGTGATTTCTCTATCTTAGGGTTTTTTATTTCTTTGTCTTTCCTTAATCCCCTAATTAAACATTTACAGATATTTCTAGGCTGCTGTTCTCTAGGCAATCACTGTAATTACTACCACACTGGTAGGAATTGTATAACTTTGGTCCAAAAGTAAGAAGGGTGCATTTTAAAAGCAAAGGGATATTATTGCACTGAGCTGTAAAAACTAAGAATGCTAATTACTAGCATTATAGTTAGCTAACAGTGTGCTCTAATTAAATTCTGAATTCATTGTGTCTTCTACAGCCTTTTGGAGTTGGTCACTTCAGCCCTTCATGTGGAAGATCAGTTTAATAGGATTTTCTGTAATTAAACAGACTTCTCTGTTTAGACTCTGAACCAGGAATTTCCCAGGTCTGTTGGGGGACCAGAAAATAACTTAATTTCTCCTTCAGCCTCCTTCTAAAACGAGTTCCAGTATAATCGCAGGAACTGGAGTTTTAGACTTAATTTTGAGTATTTCAGCACATCACTTTTTTAAAAGATTTCTTGCACGTGCTGTACTTGTGCTTTATATAAAGTTTATCTCAGACCAGTTGTGTTGTTAAAAAGGGGCTCAACTCACTCACGATGCTGGCTGACTCACCCATTATCTGATAGTCATCTCAGTCTCTTTATTCTTCTGCACACACGTGCTTGTCCCTGATGGTATTGCTGCTCTCCTCACCTCAGCCTGAGTGATTGAATTGCCCCTTGGGTTGGGGAGTTGTTACAGGGACCTGAAAACGTGAGCCCTGGCTGATTGCTGCCTTTCTGTGAGTAAATGCACCCGCTGTCTGTGGGTTCTCTTTGCCTGTTTCTTGGGAAGGTGTGGCAATAAACGTACTGCTTGTTGATTTCCAGGAGATGCTCAGGGAATGAGTGGGGAGATGAAGGAGTGTGTTACCTGTCTTGAGGCACTCCCAGCCCCGGGGCTGTCCCCTGAGGGCAGGAGGCAGGAGGGATGCCTTGGACGCAATCCTGGGAATGCCATGCACATGCTCCCTGTAGCTCTCGGTCCTGCAGCCTTGCCCAGATGTGGTGTTCTCCCCAGTTGTGCTGCAGCACAGCTGGATTTATCAGCTGCTCTCGGCAGATGCTACAGCTTGGGCGTGGAGCTTTATTTTCATCCTTTGGTGCTGGTCCTGAAGAGACAGAAAAGCCTTTCCTTTCAGAAACCCTTTCTTTTCTTTCAATGTCATTGAAAGCTCACTTTGAGGAGCTCAGAAATAAACATGGAAAGTATTCCTGTAGTTAACACAGACTTGGAAAAACACGACAGTTGTCAGTGCAGTGTGGATGAGTTAACCAACCACTCTTTGCAAGAAGCCCAGAGCAGAGTGCAGATGATTGCTCAGTTCTGCAAAGCCATGCATATTCAAGGAGGAATTGATGAAACCAGTAAACAGGAGCTTGGTTTTGGCATGGTATCACCCTCCTCAGCATGCTTTAGTGGGAGCTGTATTTTTCTGAGTTGAAAAATATTTTTTTTTTGTGTGTGTGTGTGGTTTAAAGTTTCCCTGGAAACCTCTTCATCAGAAGAGGAAAGGAAAGACAGTGAGTATGTTTTGCACCAGAGATAGAAATGATTTCCCTAAAAACTGGGCAGTGATGGGGTGCTGTGAAACTCAAGGACAAAGGAATTCCACTCAGCTGAAACTTGTTTATTGACAAGGTGATTGTGCCTTAAAATGAGCAATGCAATGCAAATGTGGTGTCTGACGCCCTGCATTGAAATTTCCCACATTTGGCTGCTCTACTTTTAAGGTCAGATTTATGCTTCAGCTCAAACAGTGTGGTACTGCTGAAAACATCTTTTTACTTTGATGCATTTCTGTGGTCTTCTTGTGGTTAGAGACCTTGGATGTCTGAGTCAGAGAGTTTAACCAGGAAAGTATTTCTGAAAGGAATTTCACCTAGCTTGGGGTAAGCACTTGAAGAACATTGTGCTTTATTGTGATGGATGTATTCCAGCATTTCACCAGCATTTCTCCAGAGTCACAAGTATTTTCCATGTCTTTGTAGTGTGCAGTGAGCATCTCGCTTGCAAAAATGGAGTTGTCCATGTGCTAACCTCCTACAAGCATTGGGTACTGCTCTTAAGGGATTGGCAGAGCTTCTGATGAGGACATTTTCTCTGAAAATCAGATTGATTCTCACTTCTTCACTGGTTGGTTGGTTTTTTTTTTTTTCAATTATGTATTACAAAAATATTTGATATGTCAGCTCTGTGTCATTCTATTACTAGCCCCATTTCTGAGTTGGTTATTAGTTGATAGAAAACTGAGCTTTCTTCCATTCTGGGTGTTTTTAATTGTGCAATGTATGGTTCCATAGGCATTGCTTAAAGGCATTCTCTGTATCCCAGAGCATTGCATTTAAATAATTCCTTCAATGGCAGTTGCCTGTTGGCTCTCTAGAATTCTGCCAGCTTTAAGGTTCCTTCTGTCTTTCCCCAGCTGCAGCATGAAATTATCATTCAATTCTCTTTCAGAATAACTCAGAACTACCTCCTCAAGAGTGCTTGGTTATCTGAAGCGTTGATCAAGTCACTTTGTAAGGACCTCAGAAGCTGTCATGTGATCACCCAGGAGAACACCCTGTGTTCTGTCTTTTTCCAGTTCTGTAAGGAAATCAAACAAGACGTTTTGTGGTTATCTGTATTCCCCAGGGCTCCTGTTGTCCCATGGTTCCTGTCGAGGCAGGATCCAACACCTTGCCTTGCCTTGAGCTGTAGCATGGGCTGAGCAGCTGCTCTCCACTTGATCCATTAAACATATGAGGGGAATTGTACCTAAAAAGCAGCTTGGGCTAAAACAGGTGACGTCAGTGGGGCTGTTGAACTTAGTAGTTTAACTGTGCTTTTTTTGCTGTTAAGCTGGAGCAGGGATTACTGAAAATTCTGCAGAACTTAGAGCAGCCTCCTTCTGCTATAATTCTTTCTCTAATGTGCATTGAGTGTGTTCAGATGTCAGACTCCTGACTGGGGTTGGCAGTGTGTTATTCCAGCATTTAGTGTTTATGTTCCTGAAAAGTCTTGTCTGTGATGCTGTATTTCTCCAGAAGGCTTTGCTCCTTTCAGCATTGTCCTGTTTGTGGTGGTTGAGTTAGTGATTTTTCCCCTCAAGTATTCCTGCTTTCTAAAGGATGAGCTAGGTAGCTGGGAACTGTGTGAGGCTTCCTCTTTCTGAGTCACCAGTGACCAGTTAACAGTGATAGAGGGTGGCAGTAGTGCAGAGGTGCTCCTGCATCACAGGTAATTCCTGCTGATGTTCCAGCTTTCCAGTGCCAAATCCAGCCTTCTCATGTGTCAGCCTCACTCTACCTGCCACTGATTTAAGTAGAAAGGAGAGGAGCACTTCAGGTGGAACTGCCAGGCCATGAAAAAAAGGTTGTAGTTGTGCTGGTCTTATGTTCATCTTTCAGGTGTGCCTCCAGGGTCAAAAACTGAAATAAAGCTTTTTTTAAACTCTGTTCAATTTGGTGATGCCAGGAAGCCTCAGGGATTTGGAGATGGTCAGCAGAGTGGGCCACCATGACTAAACTGTTAGGTGGAAAGAACAGGTTTTTTTTCAGCAAAGTAGATTTCTAGGATACTGTTAACAGTCCATTTAATTCTTGAGACATTAGTGAGACAGAGGAACTTTTGTATTAATGGTCAATACTTGTATATATGAGATAAAAACCAGAGACCAAAAGAGTTGAGGGGACATTTCTGTGCTCTGAAAGCAGTGAGTGTGTTGGGTAACTGGTGAAGAGCAGTCATGCCAGCTACCTGAACTAGTAATTGAGGAAAGAAACATTGTGAAATGACACTTTAGGCTCAGCTGGCAGGAGGGGAATAAGGGGATAATGTAAATAAATGTAGAGGATTATAATTATATCTCCATTTTTTTTGTCTGAAGATAACAATCAGTAGACCTTGGAAAGAAAATCTTTTCAGCACAACTTAGTTTCGTAACCCGCAAGGTCTACATAATTATGTTTTTGCATGGTATTCTCAGATTGATATTGGTTCTCTGGGAAAGGTCAGAGTCACCATCTGTAGTGGAAAAGAACACAGGGACAAAGTGTGTTTGGTTTCCTTCTGTGGTGATACCAGTTGTTCTCTCTGAGTGATTTGCTGAGTGCTTGCAGTAGCAGCACCTTGGACTGAAGCACAAAGGGGGAGTTTGGTTGTATTGGCAGCCTTGGAGAGCAGGTTTTGCAAAGTGCCATTGGAACTGAGTGATCTTAGGAAGTCACAAAAAACCTCCTTGATTTGGTGATGATTTTGCTTCCATAGATTATTAAATTGTCTGTTTTCCCTTAATTGTCCTGAGACAACTTTACATTTTTTCCCCTGTTAGTAACCTTGGATTAAATACTGAAAACTTCTGTACTGTTTGGGGGAAATTGAGCCTTTCCAATATACATCATGTTTTGCAATTGCTAAGGCAGTATTGACATTTAAACCATAAAGAGAAGAAAGGATCATCTATCAATATCTAGATCAATATTTGAGGAGATCTCGTGATAATCCAAATTTTTAGCAGTTGACCTCCTTGAAGAAACCCTTCTTACAGATTCACCCTAGGAAGAGATTGTATTCTTTAAAGAAAAATACAACCCACAACACCCCAAACAAAAAAAAACCCAAACCCCCAAACCAACCAATCAAAAGAAGAACCCCCAACTCCCCAAAAGCATAAAATAGTCTCCTATATTACATGTGTGCTCCCCAAAATGAACGTGATCAGGTGCCAAAATCCTGGCCCAGAGCACCATGATGGCTTTTTCTGGTGATCATTGCCTTAGAAATCAGAGGAGTTAAACTTATGTATAACAGTTACAGGAATAAATACCATGTGACTGCCTCCTTCAGTTTAATTTTAGCAGCTTGGTTTGTAAACTGGAATGCTAAGTAATGTACAATCATCAGTAAACCTAAAGAGCTTCACGCTTGCTGCTTTTAAGCTGTTTGTTGAGCTGTGTACAAGGTTTTAAAATTAATTTATGTACTGCTTCTTATTCCTGTTGCTATTTAAACGATGAAAGCGTGTGAGCAGTGGGCTGCTTTTGCTCTTCTCTGGGTGGGGGCTCCTGGTCCAGGATGCCCTTAAAACAGAGGGGAAAATGCAGTCCTTGCTGCTGTGTGCAGTTCCTGTTAAGGACTGCTTTTAAAATCAAGTTATCACCGTTTTGGAAAATAAATAGGATAAGCCAACAAGGGTGAGCAGCTGGTTGGAGGCAGTCAGGTTCCCCCAGAATTGGGTTTCACAGCATCAGAAGGAGTTTGAAGGCAGCGTGTGGGTTTCTGACCATCTCGGGCAGTTCACTGCAAGCACACAAAATGACATCAGGTCGTGGGGTGATGACTTGGAATTTCAGGTGTAACACAAAATACACTTTTTATGGAGAGGGGAAGGAGGAGATGGAGATCAGCTGTCCAGTAAAAAGAGATTTTTCCACTGCTTTGTGAATGTGGCAGAGAGGTGAAGAATGAATTTTATTTTAGGGTGCTCTGTTGAGTGCCTGTTCCTCTGTGATCTCTGCATTGTCATCAGGTTGTGTAGCGTGTGGTTACACATTTCTGTCTCTGCACTGGTACCCCTCCTGCTTCCTCCCTTCTCCTCCCCTTGCCCTGCTCCAGTGGGCTGCAAAGGGAGCAGGCAGGCTTTGGGAAAACAGGCAAGTAATAACTGTAGTCCAGAGTGAAGCCTCACTGGTGTCTGTATCAAATGCAGTTTTCCTGGCCAGTCCATGGGGTGTCCTGGAGCTCTCATGGGCAGCACTGTGGAGGAGCAGGCACCTCACTGCCTGAAACATTCCACAGATGCAGCTTCCCACGTGAGACAGCAGGCTTGACATTGACTTCATGGGATTTTTGGATCCTTCTTATCAAACGATCAGGTACCAGCTACCTTGGGTGGTTAAATTTTGTGAACAGATGGTCTTCTAATTAAATGTGGATGTGGCTTCCAAAGAATATGGGGCCACACACTTCTTCTGGTGCTGCTTGTCACTTGTTTCTGAGATTAAAACAAGCCAGCACGTGGACTGCCATCGTTCAGAAATTAAAATCTGATTTCTTTTATGTACAGGTGCTTTATACAGGATCTGTCTCTTCCATAGTAGTTGATAGCTCCTGGCATTAACATATATTATTAATATATATTAATATATATAATATGTATGTATAAACACCCCCTCACAAATCCTACCCTTTTTTAATGCAGTGAGATGAGGCTTAAATGCCTTTTTTCCTTACAGGAATCACAAAATTGTCTGAATAATGGTCTGATTTTCAGTGGAATTGTGTCTCAGGTGACAAATACTTACCTTTGACTGAAGGGAGGGAGGGAAAATCTTTCTGAACATTTGTGTTGTAGCATATTGTCTTTGAGCAATCTTGTACCTGCAGGTTCTTCTCTTGGGCTTAACCTGTTGCTAGACTTATTTATTTTTTTTTGGTTTGGTGTTTTTTGTGTTTTACTCTTGGCATAATTGATTAGCCTTGACACATTATAAGTGGGTATCAGTTCTTGGATGAACAGAAATAAACCATGAGGCAACACAAGTAATTTATTTCTCTCTAATAAGGAGCTTTTCTTATTAGAAATACCCCCACAGCCTGTTGCAGCATCTGATCTCACAGCCAGGAGCCCCCACCAGGCTGATCTCAGGTCACTTTCTCTTTGGAGAGATGGGAACACTTAAAAATAAACACTTGATTTGCTCAAGGATTCAGGGCATCATCCCACAGCTCTTAAAATGTTGTAAATGTCAGAATCAACAGAGCTAAGCAACACCATCCTGTTTGGGAAGTCAAATGTCCCAGTGGAAGATACCACTCCTCCATTGCCAGCTAATGCCTTGGGTCTGATCTTGATGAGAAGGAGACTGATGCTCTGATGCTCTTTCAGAGTGCTCATACTTTTGGATTTGGCTTAGACAGAAAACTTACATGAAGTTCTGGAAGCGTTTTTGGCTTCTGTGGAAGAGGTTTCAGTGTGTCTGTGTTGGATGAGAGGAGGACATCCATGAAGAGGATGACAAAAGCTTTAGGCTGAGAATTTGTGCTAATAGGTGAAACAAGGGGTCTCAGAATAATTCTGGGAAAAGGAAATGGGCAGAAAGAACAAGCAGAATAAAAGCTTTTAGATAAGTTGTTAGGAAATGTTGTGCCCTGCACTGGAGACTCAGGAAGTGACTGCCTTATTTCCCTCAGCTGGGTAAATGTGGAGAATGAGATTCTTCAGTGATTCATTATTCATCTCTGCTTGGTTTGGGAGTGCAGATGACACTGTTGTGATTGCTAGGTACAGCTCAGTTAAATACCAGTGTTCCAGTGTTTTTCTGACTGTGCAGCTCAGTAACTCTGATGAGAAGGGAGAGAACGACTTTGGGAGAGGACAGAGGTAAAAATCTACATAATTATTTGGTCTCATCAACTATGGCACGTTGGTGTGCCTTACATTAATGTGCTTTTCTGAAATCTTCCTTTGCTGTGCACATATGTCAGTTTTAACAGATGATGTTGCTTGTGAGGATTAATTATTTATCCAAAGTAATTGTACAAAAGGCCTACAACCATAGGTGTGCCTTTTTTTTTTGAGGGCAGCAGCACTTCTTATGGGTGAAGGAGAATTGCCTCAGCCATTTTATGATCCTCTTTGCAGGGATGTGTTTAGACTTCCTCATCACTTCACTATGACTGGAATGCTCCAAAACGTGGAATTATCTGCAGTAACTTATTTTGGGGGGAGGGAAAAATCACCTTGCAATAAAATGAGGAATACAGATTTTTTTTTTCTTTACTTTTTGCTGTTGTGTAACATCCTAGTGATAATCTTACACTAGTTCCTCACTCATTCATCCTTTGTAAGCCATTTTGGTTGGAAATTGTATACCTTCAAATTGCTTTTACAAAACCCATCCCATTTTGGTTGAACTTTTTGCTTGCATGTCCCTAAATGTGTTTACAACTTAACTTAAAATTGGGCTTTGCAGTGAACGTGTTGAGCAAGTGGCTGTACTGCTGTTCCATTCTGTCTCCTCCATCTTCCAGGAGTGAGATTCAAAATCCAGTGTTTGTGACTTAAAGAGGGTTCCAAGTTATAGTTTCTATCCAGGAAAAGCTTTTTTTCTTTATTTTTCTGCTAAAGCTGGGAACGCATTCAAGACTTCCCTTCTAAAGCCATGTGCTGTGTTTTCTCAGTGCAGAATCCATTCAGTGTGTGTATATCAAAAGAATTATTCCTCTCCTCCTTTCCATTTGGCTGAATTAGCTCAGGTCTGTGGGCCTGTGAGAGCCCTGAGGTCTGTCTCCTTTCTGACTGGGTGAGAATTGTCATTCATTTCTATTTACCATCCCCTTTTTTTCGTTAATTAACTTTTTCTACTGTTTCATGTCGAGCTTCTTTAATCTGAAAGTCTGGGAATTTGTGGACAAAAATCATTAATTCACTTTCTTTCATACTTAATACGGTTGTTAATGTTTCTCTGTGAATTGCTGAACGCTAGACAGCCTTTGAAGATTGATCTGGGAAAAGGAGACGTGCACTTCACAGGTTGAGCTTCTTAGCAGGTGATTTGGTGCAGAAAGAGCTGATTATTGAAGGCAGACAGTGGTCGGTGCTGTGACACCTTCGTGTGCTCTGGTGTAATTGTGCTGATTGACACGTGAGTGGGGGCACTGATTTTAGTAGTGCACCAACAACAACAAGGTCTTACACACAGCTGAAACTGAGCTGGGGGTTTGCTGCTGAGCACTTCACCTTCTGGAATTCTGCTCTGTCCAGCAGGACTTCATGAATGGCAGACTTCACTACAAAAATGCAGGAGTAATATTGTTTTTCATAAAAATGGCTTATTTTACTTCAATATTTTTATATTCCCACTGCTTTTTCACTTTAAGGGGAAAGATGCTGTGTTTATTCTATATTTTTTTTTTAATTCTCACTGGGTGGGTATTTCTGCCCTTAGCCTTCCATTCAGCCAGGCTTCTTTTGTGGATCTTTAGGCTGTGAAAATCAGCAGTGCCTAAGTTTTTATTCATAGTTGCAATGTTGCATGTTCAGCAATGGTGTTTAACTTGCAAAACTTGTTACCATGTGAATGACTTCACATTAGTCTTCAGCTTTTGGAGTGATGGGAGGCCTGGTAAAAAGGCTGCCTTCCTTGATTTATGGAAGTCACTTTCTGGACTGGATTGGGCAGGTGTGCACACAGCAGAGTGGCTGTTGAGGTATTTTGTAATTGGAAAGGCAGAACACGAGTGCCTGAATTTGGTGCTTTATGATCTCAGCTCAGAAGTGACTGGCTGAGGTTCTGCCAGGTACAGCTGATACTTTGCATCCCTGTGTGATAAACCTGAATTAGGGGTGATGAAAGACAGTGTGTTAGTGCTTCCAAGTCACAGAACTGCTGTAAATGCCACAGAGAGATTTAGCTTCCAGTGGGAAACATCCTCCCTTTTAGCCTGTGGTAACATGCTCTGCATTAGCATCTCAGTTACTTTCAGAACTTTGCTCTGTCCCATCAGGTTTTTGTCATTAAGAGGTGCTATTAACCAGTTTGTTTAGTAGCACTTTCAACAGGTGCTGTTAAATCAAGATAGGAGCTTATCTGAAACATGAAGTATAATGTATTAAAGAAGGATTTTTATTAGAAGTAAATGATTGTACCATCATGTGCAGTGTTTTATTGGTAGCTAAAATGTTGTGTTTTTTTTCTTCCCAGATAATTTTCTTGTATTCTTTTGGGCTGGTTTCCTCTTGCTTAAGCACATTTCTTTTCCTTTCACCCTTCAGCGCTGGGCTGGCTGTTGGGAGATGAGTAGCATAATTGTTTTAATGTCATTTTTGATGTTGGAATCATTTAAATTGCACAAGTTCAGTTTCGTGCAACAGGTTACGCCCTGAGGCACACACACATTATGTATCCAAGCAACTTGTTTACATGGCTAAAATGGAAACAAGAAGGGCCCTGTGTTTTGTGGAGTTCCTACAATAATACCTCATGTTCAAAGCACAGTTTTATGTTGACTTCATTGTAACAAATCATTTGTGCATCTCCTGAATGCCCAACAGTCAGATCAGCAGCAAAAGAGTGTGGATATTGTAAGCTGTAGGGAAATAAACCAAACTGACAACCAACACCTGACAGAAACTCTCTGGAAAAAACCATTTAGCTGTTGTCTTAATTGTATTTCCCCATTAATGTGTTTTTTGCTGGTTCTTGGTGTATCACTCTTTACTGCCATGAAATTGCAGATCCATTGAGAGGTATCAGTAATTAACATCTCTACAGGGCTTTTTCCCCCTCTAGTACCAGCCTGGTGTCAGTCTCTGCACCAGAGCAGTTGGTATTGTAATAGTGTGAGCACACAGTCGGCATATGGGGAGTGGAGTCAGTTCAGGATGAGTCAACACAAATATTAGCTAGTCCTGGACGGTACAAATATTTTTTTAATGTAGTTCTTGGGTGGAATTTGTTTTAAAAATGCTGTATTTCCACTGTCATTCATCTCAGGTGATTTGTCGCTGTCCCCTTTTGCTGGTACTGGTTTTAGAGAGTGGAGTGAATTCTTTGGGTGAACTGAGTTCTCGGGAAGAAGTGACTTGGCAAGAGGTTGGTTTTCACATGACTGTGTTCCTTAAGCAGCAGGGAAACAAGATGAAAATGTATAACCATAGAACTGTAAATGTATTTTTATTACATAGAACATGTTTTTTAATGAACTCTAGAATGAAATCAGCCTTGCTTATGCCAACGCTTGTGAATCATTTACTCTTTGCTCACAATATCTCTGTTCAGAACAGAGTTTGGTTGGAAGTAATAAATGGGTGTTGAATTTTCCTTTTGATTTTATAAACTCATTAGGTTATGCTTTGGTTTCTGAAGGTTCCCATTCTTGGGTAAATATTAAGGAAAGGAATAAAGAAGGCTGGTGGGTTTTGAGTTTTTTGGGGTTTTTTTTTTTTCACCTCCTGCTTGTGGAACTTGAGAACTTTCACTGTGAAACACAGACTACTGTTGATCCCCCAGACAGATTACTCAATTTCTTCATCCTTCCCACTTGGCTTCCCACAGTCTCCCACAGTATGCAAATAGACAGGGAACACATTTAACAAAACATTGCAGCTTGCTGTCATCTGCCAATCTGCTCAGGTACCAGTTCCACAGTCTTCAGAGCAGGCCAGAGGACGAGCCATGGAGTCGGAGGATGGTACCTCTTGCTTCAGTCCCTGTGGAATGAGTCCTTTTGGAGCACGTTGCTGAGCATGTCACTGACAAGATCATGGTTGGGCACAGTCAGGATGGATTTGTCAGGGATTAATCATGCCTGATCTCATTGCCTTCTGCGATAAAATGTCAGGATTTGTGGACGAGGAAGTGGCTGTCCTTTACCTTGCCTTCACTCAGGCTGTCATCACTGCTTCCCACAGCACTGTTGTCATTCCTGGTTAGAGTGCCGTGGGCTGGGTGGCAGCCAGGTGGGTGAAAAGCTGCTTGTAGCATCAGGCTCAGAGCCTGATTAAAGGCTTGATCACTGCCCAGTGCCTGTAAGGAGCTGAGTCGTGTCTGACACCTTTGTCACCTGGGTGGAGGTGACAAGGTCCCTTTGTTCAGGTGGCACCACCCTGAGGGGACCAGCTGGTGTGCTGGAGGGCAGAGCCTTTCACAAGGACTCAGTCTGCACGAGTGAGATTCTGCAAGGCTGGTGGGGATAAAACTCCCAGGAAAGAGAGAGGTCGGGCTCTGGGTGGGGATAAAACTCCCAGGAAAGAGAGAGGTCGGGCTCTGGGTGAGGATAAAACTCCTAGGAAAGAGGTCGGGCTCTGGGTGGGGAGCAGCTCTGGAAAAGGCTCTGGGGACCTGGGGGGCACCAAGGTGAACGTGAGGCAGGGGGGGCATTGTGGCAGCAGAGGAGTTTGTGCAGTGGTTATTTCCTGCAGCTTCACACTTGCTCAGCCATGCAGAATACTCTGTCCAACTTCCATCTGCCCAGTGCAGGAAAAGATGTCAGTCAGTGGCATCTTCTAGGAGGGGTGGCCTGTGAGCACAGGCTGATGGAATGGGTGAGGAGAGAGCTTTGAGAGGATCAATAGCAGCCCTCCCATATGATGGGTTTGTTTCTGAGAAGAGGAACTAGACTGGATGCTGCATGGTGGGAGGATGAGAAATAATGAATAAAAGTAGAAGATTTTCAAGATGCGACTGGATAAATTTCTCGGCAAATTGGGTTGATCTCATAGATGACTGTGCCTAGAGTAAGAGGTTAAACTGGATGACCTCGTGCTGTCCTTTTCAATCTGAATTATTGTATCATAACTCTGTTTTCACAGATTGGCACAATATGTGCTTAGGTTTGCAGCCTAAAGAATGGCCCGAGTTTTGCAGTTTAAGCCTCGATGGCAACCCAAGATCTCGTTCTGCCACAGTGTCTGGGCTTGCCACGTGTGTTCAGCTGCAGAAGGTGCAGGAATGCTGGGTGGCCTCTGAGACAACCAAAGCATTGCCCCCCAGACTGCACTGAGGGCATTGGCAGTGCTAAAACTGCAACTCTCTGTGTTTGCTTTGTGTCCTGGTGACATCTCCATGCTGCAGGGTACCAGCTGCCCAGGTGTGCCCTGTGTGCCAGCAGCTGAGCCGTGCTCCCTGCCAGCCCAGGGCAGCAGAGCTCACCTTGTCTGCTGGGGCTGCAGTGGGGTGTCAGGGGTGCCAGCTGAGCCGTGCTCCCTGCCAGCCCAGGGCAGCAGAGCTCACCTTGTCTGCTGGGGCTGCAGTGGGGTGTCAGGGGTGCCAGCTGCTCTGGGCTCCTGCCAGCCCTGGGTTCTGTTCCTCAGGAGGCATGCAGGCTTTACACTTGCAGTCAAATGCATTAGGTCCAGATGACTTCCAGGCTTATGTTTGACAGTCCTCCCACAATTCCCAGGTTATTTATAAAATTCTAACTCGTATTTATCCAAATACTGTGTTCAGGGTAGGCCTTTTTTGATTTGCTTTGCATCCCACCTTTTCTTTAGCTGTGATTCTACTGCAGATTTATTTTTAAATGTTCGCTAGTTTCTTTACTAGATGCGTGTTTCTCAGATTTTTCTGTAAGTTTAATGTAAACTTCTATGAACAGAGTTTTTCTGTTTGAAAGCAACTGAACTAATGGTCATGACTATCATTTATTTTTAAATATGTCTCTGAGGGAGGAAGTTATTATGTTACAGATGGTATTGGTGCATTTAAAATATTAATCAACATGTAGGCATATCTGTATGAGAGTTTTGTGGTGAGCCTTATGTTGTCACTTGATCTTTTTTTAACTTCAAGAAGTGTTTAGTCTTTATGACAGTTCTGTAGCTGCTCTGCCTTTGGCTCACTGTTCAGTTGCAATTCAGGTCAGACCATGTTAGTTTTTTCAATAATCTTGCCATCCAAGTTTCCTGAGGGTTTTCTCTAGCCTTACAGTTTAATTTTTCAGAGTATAGTTAGCCATTTTATTCTGATCTACACTTCAGTTCTTCATGCACTCTCTGTTTAACCAATTGATAAAATGCATGCCTACAAACATTTTTTAGAAGTTAAAGACCTGATTAAAAAAAAAAAACCAACCTTTTTATATCAGATATAAATCTTACATGCAAAAAAAATCGTGTCACAGCTTGTTAAAAAAAAAAATCTAAATTTTTATTTAGGATTTTTGTTTTTTCTTTTGCAGTAAATTGACTTAGCTGAATTATCCCTGCATTTCTAGGTGCTGGAAATTAAATCTTTCTCATTGGCCCTGAATGTACCCAACGTGTCCAAGATTTTACCTTGCCCAGTGGCAGAAGCGCTTCTTAACGTTTTTGTGGGGCTGACCTTGGCAGCTGGCAGGTGCTCTCCAAGCCACTCTCTTGGCCCTCTTCCTCAGCAGGACCAGGAGGAGAAAATAAATAAAAAACTCTGAGATAGAGTCAGAGGGATCACTTACCAATTACTGCCACGGGCATAACAGACTCACCTTGGAACATTAATGACTTTTTGTTGTCCAGTTAAAACCAGTAGGCTGATAAAACAAAGACAAACCTAAAAAACACCCTCCTGTCCCCATCTTCCCCAGTTTGACTTCACCCCTTCCTTGCTGATCTCTCCTCCCAGTGGCCAGAGCCTTGCCAGGTACACACAGAACTCCCCCCCTGCCTGGGAGTGAGGGCTGGCATTGCCTTTGGGGAGTGCAGGTTCATTACAGAGTGTTTGTGGAATGGCTCATCACAGATTCCAGCAGTCTCCCATTAATTCCAGATTAGGCATTCGTGTTACCATCAGCTCTTCCAAAGCCTGTAAAGTAAACACACAGCAAGCAATCTGACATCTTCATCTTTCCCCACTAATTTAGATTCCCCATTGGTTCATCTGCCTCATTGCAAGCTTTTAAAATGCTGCTTTGTGTAAGTACCTGGCAAATTTTATACCTTTCCTCATTTTAGGCTGTGAAAGATCTTTCTTTGGTAACTCACCTTCATTTGTTTATGTGGATGTCTTCAGCTTTTCCAGCATTCAGTTGGATCTGGAAATCCTGATGTTGATCAGGAACTGCTGTCCTGGTAATTTTTTTCCTCTAATGTTTTATTTTCAGGCTTTAATGCATTTAATAAGACCTTTTTACTTCCCTTATGAATCTGAGTCTCCAATGTTTTCTTTGGGATGTGTCAGGACATTCTTTTGTGTTTATCTTCTGTGAAATATGTTTATATGTGAGTTTGTACGTGCACATGTGTATACATAAAAGCATACATTTATTTTGAATACTTCAAATCTCTTCACCACGTCTCTGTTGAAAACACTCAACTGATTTACCAGTGTCTGGCTGGCTCATTTGGGATTTTCCCCTCTGCAGTTTCGCTGTGTGCTGGTGATTTTTCTTTTCCCTCACAAGTTTTGTTGCTCTTTCTCACAAGCCTGGATTCCCGTTGGGTTCAGAGTGTTTGGTGTGTTCAGGGCATCTCTCACACCTGTACTGTTAATACTCCTGTGCCATCAGCACTCAGGTGCCAGAACACTCAGCCTGCACTCTGTGGATTGCCCACTCCTGTCTGTGCCTGCTGAAATAGTTCCAGCTCTGAGCCCAGCTCAGGGGTCTCTTCAGAGAACCTCCCTCACCTCCAGTGCTGACATCATACACCCAGGAACTTGCCTTGTTCCTCACCTCACCTGAATTTCATTTTTATTGTGGTGGAAATGCTCAGTCTCCTAAGATTTTTGTGTTAAAGTAGCAGGTTTGATGTGTCCAAGAGGTGCAATTATTTATTTTCTTTAACCTTTTTTCCTTCCCACATTTATTCTCCCTGTTTGGGAAAGAGGCTTTTGTTTCCAGAAACGAGACCATTTCTGTAAAGAATTTGCTCAACAGAGAGAGTGCATTTGTAAGGATTTGACATTCCTGTGTGGTTTCAGGCCCTTCAGTTATCCACCCCCAGGGACCTTCCTCGAGAGATGAGATGGGATTTGAAAGTCTTCCTTTCTTAACCATTTCCTGAGAAATTAAAACTTGTTCTTTCACAGCTGTTCTAAGGGGTGTGTTATTTTTATCATTTCAAATGCTGCAAAGGAAATCAGCGATGGATTTCCATTGCCATTTTAAGAGGATTTAGTACATCTTGCTTGAATTTCGAGTTCACGATGATAATATTGCCACTGATGGTTCCTCCAATGCAGGAATTATTCATTTCTCTCAGCTTGCAGGTAATTTATTGATAGAATCACAGAGTGGTTTAGGTTGGAAGGGGCCTTAAAGGGGATGTAGTTCCAAGCCCCTGCCATGGCAGAGACACCTTCTCTACACCAAATTTCTCTAAGTCCCATCCAGCCTGGCCTGGGACACTGGGAGATCTGGGAGATCTGCAGCTGCTCTGGGCACCCTGTGCCAGGGCCTCCCCACCCTCTCTGGGAACAATTCCTTCCTAATATCTGATCTAAACGTGCCCTCTCCCAGTTCAAAACCATCACCACTTGTCCCCTTGCTACATGCCCTCGTGAAAATTCCCTCTCTGGTTTCCTTGTAGCCTCTTTAGGTACTGGAGTGTGCAAGCTCTCCCTGGAGCCTGATCTTCTCCAGCATCATGGCCAAAGCTGTGCTAAGAAAATATTTACAATTATTCCTTGTTCAAGATTACTGCTTATCAATTCCAAGTGTTTTCCTGCAGCCACTCTGTAACAGGAAATATCTTCAGTAGGATTGCTGAGCTGCCAACCTGTCTCTGAAGGGGATGATCCCTGTAACGGTGTGAATTCCAAAAAGGCAAACTGCTGATTTTATTCTGCCTTTTGTTGCTTTGCTGTTGTTTTATCTTGCAGGGCCTCACTGTGCCATAATAAGCTCTTGCATATCATTTATGCCTGATTACTGCTGTGTGTAAACCTGTCTGATGTTAGACATAAACACTGCTACCACCCTGTTTTGTGTCAACAAGTGCAGAATGCCAGTCTCCTCTGTGGAGAGAGCAGCTGTATGGAAACCAGTGTTTCTGGAGGGTTTAAAAGTCAGATGTCCAGCTGCCAAGGCTTCTGAGTCTCTTATCTGATCTGTGTTACTCAACGAGAAATGGTCAGGGCCACATGAAAGCCACTGCTGGGTATTTTGGCATTTGGTACTTACTTTATCAGTGTCAGTGTATGTGGGCTATCATTCACAGCAGAACAGACATTCACTCTGTAAGGAGATGATGTGGATGTAGCTATCAGCTTCCCTTTGATCTTGGTTTGGGGACCTTAAAGTTCCGAAATTCGGCTTTGAGGGCTATATTGTACCTGAGAGCCCTTTCTGAATAACTGGTGTCTTATTTGCATAGTTGTATTCTGTCCATCATTTTCATCATTACAGTAATTAAACACCCCGAGGTTTATCAGCATCTCTGGTGCTGGAGATGTTCAGAGCCTGATGGTGGAAGCTGCTGAGCAAACTGATTCCAGTGCCCCTGCTTTGTGCAGGACACTGTGTTAGGTTTATTCCAGTCGTCCCAGCCTGTATTGTTCTGTGGTTTCTCATATCTGTATTTCCAAAATATGTCTGTGCCCTTTCCAGAGAAAATATGATAAATTCTGACTTCCAATTTCCATACCCCAGCCTGGACATAAAGACCACTTTTCTCAAAAGAGACTAGTGGGAGACAATATTGTTCTTTGACTCTGTGTTAAAGTGGAATTCACCCTTCACATTCACAGTATTTCACTTAAGTTTGCTGGGGTGGCACTTAAGTTTGCTGGAGTTTTGCTCTTTTGCCCTTTTCTTATGGCTTGTTATTTCAGAAACCATAAAACTCTTAAAGAAAATGTAGAGACAAGATACCTGTATGTTTACGTCACTGGTTGAAGCCTCTGCCCAACTGGTGGAAGTGTGAAGCTGCCCCATGAGTGTTCATTATTTATACTAATTAGTCAGGTTGGGCTGGTGGGCAGGTTTAATTCACTGTGGATAGGTATCCTGAAGGATTTTTTTGAGATATCTGTCGTCCTCCACATGCATATCTTTTCTGTGCTGCTTATGCTGTGCATTTGCTGTGAAGAAATTAGTGTTTAAATGTTCAGGCCCTTGGAGATGTGGCTCAGGGAAATAAGGATTTCTCACAGAGTACAAGCATGCCTGGTTATCTGCTATTCAGTTTCCCCACTGAAGAATGATTCTCCTCTTTAATGACGCTACTTTTGGTAATGAATTAACACAATTCTAAGGATAGTAAGTGAAAAGTGGGTCAAATGTAATGATGTTCCTGTTACATTTTACCATGATAATGCTGTTACATCCCAGCGGTGGGTTGGCCCAGGCACCCACACAGCTGCCTCCTCCTTCCCTGCTGCAGAGGGCTGGGGAGCAAAAAGGGCTGAGGATGCTCCAGGGTTGAGATAAAGACAGGGAAATCACTCCCAACTGCTGGCATGGGTAAAGCAAACTGGTCTTGGGGAATTCAACTTAATTCATTGCAGATTAACATAAATATTTAATTGCTGGGTAACAAAAAAGACAAACATTGAAACCCTTGGGGGAATCCATCCCTCCTCCTTTCCCAGCCTCGGTTTCACTGCAGACACCTCTCTTCCCTGCACTGTAAGCACCCCAGGGTGCACAGGGTCCCTCCAGTGAGGCAAGGTGTGGTTCAGGGGGTTGGAGTCAAGGTGTTCCAGTCCTTCTGCTGCTCTCTGATTTCCCTTGGCTGTGCTCTGGGTCCTCCATGGGCTGCTGTCCCCTTTGGCACTGACCTGCTCCGGGGCAGAGCATCTTCCCTCCTCTTCCTCTTCTTTCCCTGACCTTGTTCTCCCATGGCCTGTGTGGGTGCCTCCTCTTCTGCTGTTCTGTGCCCTTTCTCCAATCCATTTCCATTAAAGCCCCCCACACTTGGCTGAGAGGTGCAGCTGTGCCCTTGGGGGATCTCCTGTGGTGCTGCTGGAGCAGAGACCCCCCTGCCAACACCTGAACACCTGCAGAAATATACTTATGACTGGGACTTCTGTGTTAGTTAAAAATGTTCTGGAAATGTGCAAAAGGAAGTGCTGGGCTAAATATTCCTGTTAACTGATGATGAGTACTTTATTATTAGAAGCTCATGTTGTCTCCTGCTTTCTTGCAATTTCATGTGAGACTGGATTGCTTCCTCAATCAAACGTGGTTTTGGTGAGCTGCTTTAGTGGCTGAGCTTGTAAAGGTCCTATTTCTAAAATCCTTTGGATGTTTTTTTGTCCACCTGACTCAGAAACACAGGATGATTTCACTGCAGTCAATGTTGTTGTGATAAAATCATGGAATGAGGTGATACAGAAAACGTGAAAAGGCAGAATCTGGAGCTTTCTGTGAGCAATTAACTGAGCAGTCTGCAGCTGAACAAGATTAAAGATTTTCCAAGGGGTGGCATGAGTATACTGAGAAACTGCTCTTCAGTATCTTGGGGTCTAGATGTTGTCTTCTACATTAATAGTGACTTTTTTGCAGTTACTTTAATTTATGACAGTTGGTCAGTGTTCAAGTTCTTAAAAATTAAAGATCTGTGTTGGGTTTATCAGCAATGAAGAATTCCTGACCTCTGTTCTCCATTTATTAAGGGCATGAAACTTGAAGAGGTAGAATATTGTGCCAATTTATGCTCAAGGTATCAGAAAAAATAAATGTGTGAGCTTCAGATGCCTGAAGTGTTTACCAGCTAATTTACAAAGCAACAATAAAATTTCAGTGTTTATGTAGTCAGAGCAGAGGCTTTTTGAAGGATATTTGTTCATCAGAGTGTAGGAAATGGATTGATCCCTTAGCCTGGCACTGGTGTTTGTTTGGGAAGGAGTGCTTCTTTCAGCAGTTGCCTCTGTAATTATGTTTCATTGCTGTCAAATAATGCTGCCTGCTGAAAGGCAATTTGCATTTTTAGCAGACATCCTTTTACCTCCGTGAATATCTTTCTGTGGGAGGCACTCACGGTGGTCAAGAGGTAGAATGTAAGTTTTTGTAACTAAGTCACAGCCTGTTCCGGAGCTGTGGCTGAGTCAGAGTCCTCAAAAAATGCACCTAAACCCCAGTGAAAATGGATTGTCTTACTCGTGTCAGGGGTCAGTGGTATTTTCACTTCTCACTGTTCATACCAGCACTTTGAACTGATAAATGTGACTGACTGACTTAAAAGTTAATGTTTCTTTCATGTAACCCTTACTCTACCAACTTAGTGGAAAAGGAGAGCAAGAAGAGATGGCAGTAATTACCAAAAATCAACAAAAAATTAATGATTAATGGACAGGTGGGTAATTATTGGTGTTTATATTGAAGATTTCAGTGCCAGATACAGCTTTGTGAATTATACAGATTTCAGAATATCCATGTGAATTTTAAATGAATATCTAATCTCGTTAGAGGTGTGACACTGTAATCCCCATTACAAAGTGAAATGTTAAACAAAATGTACAGACTTTTCAGTTGTTACCTTCTGTCTCTGGCAAGTTAGAGATAAACTGAGCACGTGTTAAAGATTAGCTGCTGATGGGCAAGTGATCAAAAGCTTCCTTTCCTCTTCTGACTTTTGTGTCTCTAGCTCAGCAGGAGAGAAACAGACCTGGGTTGAGCTGTGTGCCTTCAGAGTAAGATCTTCAGGGCACGTGTCTCCCCTGAGTCGGTGTGGTTTGACTCTGAATGGCATTTTTAATTCACGAACAGATCGAATTTTGCTCCGCTTTTTGACGCAGAGGCATTTTCCCGGCGTGCCTCCGAGCAGCAGTCTGCGTGGTGGGCTTTTCAGCCGGCACCTGGCATCCCTGGCAGCCTCGGCAGCTGGGTGTTCCACAGGAGCCAGAGGCAGAGAAACCGATGGTGCCCTGCTTTGTGTTCGTAGGTGGGGAGTATGCAGCTGCTGCAATTCAGGCACCGGCTTGCTAGGGTTAGAATTGAAGCCATGAGGGCTTTTTCCCTCCCAAAACATAATAAATAATACTCAAAACATCCCATCAGCCGAGTGCTTAATCTCACAGAATCAGCTTGACTCAGAAATACCACAGGCAGTAATTCTAAGTTAGTGCTTGTAAGCAAATGAGGCCCAGCAAAGTCCTCTTGTCGTATCTGTTGGTGGAAGAAATGGAATATTTCTGTAGCTACTACTTCCTTTGCATAAGCTGTGGAAGAAAGAAAACTCCCTGCCTCGTGGATGAAACCTTAATTTCAGTCTCTGTCTCTGCATGAAATAAAAATTGTGTGAGATACTACTTGCCTAGTGGCAGCACTGAAAATTCCGTGTGCTTTGGAAGATCATTTTCTTCGTAATAACATTTCTCAAATTATACTGTTCATCAGCATTCCTTAAATTTTTGCTTCATATAGATGTGTGTGTGAATTTTTATATAGACATATGTGAAAGAGGCATAAAGAACTCCTAGAAGGGCTGTCCAGGAAAAGCAGTAGATGGTGTAAAAAGACCAGGGAAGCAATAAGAAATGCCTTGCCTGCATAGCAGTACTCATGGCCATTAATGTGCATTCCCTGCATACATCAGCACCATGTGCCCCAGAACAAATGTTCTGAATTTGGGGAAAACAGTTTTTCTTCAGGATCACAGTGGCAGTGAGAGTCAGGCCCTTCTCAGGATAGAGCAACACTTCTAACATGGTTTAATTGCTTGTTGCCTGCTAATCAGTTTTTCTCCCTGGTGGGATTTATGCAGAGGATGCTCTTTGATACCTTCGATAGGTAAGCAGCTGCTTTGAGATCAGTTTTATCCATTTGCACTCAGTGTGGGCTGAAGGGTTTCTTCAAGAAGTCAGTGGTATGAAATGTGTTGTCCTCAATAGCTGCTGGAAATAGCTGTGCACAGCCTGGCCTGTTAAATTTCAAGTTAGTCTGTCATTCCATAATACAAACTCGGTTATTGCTGTGTGAGAACACTTCTTGAAAACCAGTTTGGGAGGAGAGAAAGGGAGCAGCAAAGTCTTAGGCACGTTATATTGATCTGTAACAAGAAGCCTAAAATATTAGTTGAAGGAAAGTCAAAGTCTCTTCTGGTTTCTCTGAAAATTACATGACTTACTGTATTGAAGCTTGTGTAATTTTCCTTTTGCACTGCCTGATTTATGGGCAGATACTTTCCTACGGGTCCCAACACTGCTGATTATTATTCTAGTAAATTAATGATTTTTTTCTTCCTTTCAGCTCCTCTTGCCTGTTAGGTTGGTTAAACCTGTCTTTTGCTAAGCTGGTTTCTGTTTTCCATTGCACAGAAGCTGGCTGTGTTCAGGACAGATGAGAAAGGTTCTTCAATATCCTCAGATCCTGCTTACCTACCAGATCTTAAGTAATAAAGTCTTTCATGAGTTTGAGTCTCACCATATATTTCAGAAGTATTTGTAATAATTCTAAAGCACGTTGCCCATGTATAAGCAGTACTCCTCACTGGCAAGACTGCCTATAACTGAAAAGAATAAAAAACTGGAGAAAAAACAAAGTGTTGAAGAGTCAATTTCTTGATTTCAGCATTAAAACCAACTCCAGAAATCAGAGGTTAAGCTCCTGAAAGAACAAGATTCTCTTATGAGAAGTAATGGAGAGTTCCTACACAGGATAAGAAAATACGAAAACAGTATTTCCCAGTTAGCTCTTTTTTCATGGATCCTGAATTATATTGGAAAACCAACAAGAAACATCAGCCTCATACTGGACTTTGGCTTCCTGGCTGGCTTTCCTGAAAAGTCCTCAGTTTTAATCCCTACATCCCCCTTGCATGGGGGATTTCAGTAACCCCTGTTACTCACAGTGAGTTCAGCAACTTCCCAACGTGGTCAGCAAGAGCAGAGCCAGCCCCAGCCCATGTGTCTGCATCCATTCACAGCAGAATGATGAAAGAAAACTGCCCACAGGCAGCCCAAGGGAAGGAACAGCTCAGGTCTCAAAGCTCAACTCCCATGAGGGTAAAGACAGCGAGTTCAGTACTTCTCTGCCTGATTCTGCTTTGTCAGGGAAGAGGCAAATTTAAAATACTGTGCCTCTCCTTGCCAGGAAAACTGTACCAGTACCAAAATCTTTATTTAATAGCTGTGCCTTCTTTCTAGTAGCGGGGACTTTGTTGTTCTCCTGCCAGCACAGCTCTGCATGTGGAGTTCAAGAGATGACTAATCCCCATTAGTGACATTTTGCAGGGCAGCAGTGTCTGAAGCACTCAGGGCAGACACTGCTCACCCCAAGGGAACCTCCCAAGTACCCCCCATTGCTCCATTTCCACCACGTGCTCATGAAAAGCCTTCACACTCCTCCCAGTCACCACGTTCCCCTCAGTCATGTGGATAGCCCTGTTTTAAAGGGATGCTGTAGGAACAAGAGCTCCATAGAAGTGGGGAGCATGTACAGGAGGTAACAAATACAGAATGAACATTCCAGATCCTCTCCACTCCTAGTTCCTGCTTTCTTTAAATGGTTGTCCATGTGTATCACCACACTGCAGCTGGCTCCATGCAGCACCTGTGTATTCCATGGATTCCCTAAAATTGGGGACAGTTCCAGCTTTTCCTGCTGCCTGGACACTTCCACTTTTGTTAAGCATGAATGAAAGAGTACTTGCCGCTCTATGGGTCTCCCAAAGGATAATTTTTCTAAAATGCTACAGCTAGTGTTTGTCCCCAAACCACAAATTTCTCTCTCTGCTCTGTTACAACATGCCCCAGTGACCCAGAAAAACAGACTCTGAGGAGGAACTGTCAAACCCAGAGTGTTCCCGCTGGGGAAAAAACAGTTTAAAAAATTTAAAAAGGGCATGTTTTTAAAAAGACCAAGTTCTATATAAATATGATGATGAAGCTCATTAGAAGGTAGCTCATGCAATGCTGTCTCTGGTGAGGACAAACAGGGTATTTTGACAGAGGCAAAGAAAAATCCTTCACAAAAAGTGCCACTCAAACTACCTGCGTTTTGGGCTTCAGGTGTGTGCAGAGTTCAACTGGACGCTGAAGGAACAAGGCTGAGAGCAGAAGAGGATCAGAACTCAGGTGCTTCAATTCCTGCAGGCCAGTCTGCTGAGCTTACAGCTGTGAATATTCCCCTCCTGTGGACAGATCAAAGAGAGGATGCCTTGACCTCCAGAGGTCACTCTGCTGTCAGTACTTGTGTCCTGATGTGTTTCCATCACTGACTTCTGGCACCCACCAACAGCAGCACAAGACAGAACCAGAGGATGGCAGGGCTGGAAGGGAGCTCTGGAGATCATCCATTCCAACAGCCCTGCCAAGGCAGGGGCACATCCAGGGATTTGGAATGTCTCCAGAGAGGGAGGCTCCACAACCCTTCCAGTGCTCTGAATTCTTCCTCATGTTGAGGTGCAACTTCTTGTGTTTCAGTTTATGACCACAAATTCTAAAGAAGACAAATAAAGGTTACTTATTTACTCCAAGCCTGTTGGTGTTTCATAACTGCAATCCATCTGGATAGTAATTAAGAGTTAGTAATCAGCTACATTCATTTAGTACAATTTAGATATTTGTATCAAATACGTTTGCTAATGAATGGACTAAATTTAAAAAAAGTTCAGGACATGCAGACATTTATCAGGTGCTAAATCTCAAAAATACATGTAGGACTCTTACTGAGTCAATCAGTTGATCAACCAATCCAGAACAAGAGACAACATCTGGTCTAAAAGGCAGCACTTACATCCTCAGGAAGATGAATGGTGCTTATTTTAGTTAGAGCAGCAGAACTTCTTTAGGCGTTCTAATTAAATTTCTGAATGAAAGAATCAGCAACAGGAAAACTTCAATCTGTCTGGACAGCACAGAAAACCCACAAGGCTCTCAATTATAACAACTAATGTTCCACCAGGATCAATTTCTCCTTAGTGCACACAGTCTGAGGCGTGGGGATGCAGAGACAAACCACCCAAAGCAGCACATCTCATCTAGAGGCAGATCTTCTTTCAGAGTCCCGGCTGCACCTCCTGCAGAGGAGATGTGGGGTAGAAATGCTTTGGGGATTCAGTTGGGGCATAAACGGATTAATTCTCTTCTGATTCTGTGCACTGCTCTTTCATAAGCCATTTATAATGGTGTTATTTCATGTTTAGTCACACCATTTGTTTACTTTTACAAAGGATGTGTGAAGGAGTCTTAGAGGTAGCTTAGTTACAGCTCATTCCTCACTTTGGACTGTAACAAAGTGGTGAACAGAGCAGTTCTGTGTGGGAGCTGCAGTGTGCTCAGCCCTCAGCACACTGCTCTGGGCACCCAGATGACAGCAAGTCACAGGACATGCACACACAGGGTAAAGCACTGCAAGAAAAGTCTTCCAACCAGCAGTGGGAGCAATGAAGGCTCTTCAGCACAAGCAAAACCTAACTAACAGCCACTGAAATTTCCTAAGCACTGGTCAGAAACACTGTGAAAGAACACTTGGACACGAGAATGAAAGAAAACTGAAGTCCTAAAAAGGTTGTTAGAAGAACCTGGATGGAGCTAACAGGCCAATGTTCTTGAGATGAACTTTGAAATCATACAGGCAGGGACTTTCTGAACAGCAGGAGACCTCCTAGAAACTCAAAGCAAACCCTGCCACTTCATGTCACACCCATGTAAGCTTTCCTGTAGTTCAATAAGTAGAAAGAATGAGGCTCTCTGGAATTCTGAGACAATCCTACTATAATCTCAAGGAAACACACTGTGAGATACAGATGTTCTACCTTTGGACATATTTCCTGCACTCCAAGTTCCTGAAAAGGAAAGCTGTTCATAAAAGCACCAGTCAAGACATCTGCATGAAGAGATGAAGGTTCCAAATGCATGAGTATCTCAGTCATGCCAGTGAGGCTGAAACCACGTCAGGCACACCCTGCATCACCTTCTGCACAACCCTGTGTGCAGGAGACAGGCACATCAGCTGGGCAGCACAACACAACAGAAACCCCAGGCAGCCCTGAAAACACACTTGCTGTGGAACAGGAGAACTGATGTTATTCTCTTGGATTTTAAAGAGGTTGATCCCAGGTACTTCTTAAATCACAAATGGAAAAAAAAAATCCCAACAATGAAAACAAACCAAAGGCAAAAACCCAGTACCCTGCATCCTGGAGACCCAAGTCATGATACAGCAACTAAAGTGTCCTGTACAAAGGATTGCCAGTGTTCTGGGCACTGGTTCCAATCACAGCTAAGTCAGAACTAGTGAACCTCCAAGTGTTACAACAGGGGAACTTTTAAAGTCTCCTTATTTACTGAAACGTGCTTTGTCCATGTTAAGTCACCACCTGCAATTGATATCTTAGAGGAAGAGAAATCCATCATACGTTTTCTGAACTCCCTGTACCTGGAGAACATTTATTCAGAACAGGCATCTAGAGCAGACCAAGAGCCCCCAGCAGCATGACCTGAACCCTGGCCTCGGACAGCAGTACAGTGTGGTCTCCTCTGAGCAGATGTACAGTGTGAGACTGCCTGCCTGCTGCTCCTGCAGAATGACACCAGGGCTCATTAAATGGGAGGGGAAGAAAGAAGCAGGATGTTACATTAATGACTCTTGGTATCCTGCAGACAGAAATTCAAGATAAAGGCATTTCAGCCAGGAACATGACTAACCCAGAGTGACTGCTGAAGGGGACAGAGACTGAGGCAAAATGAGTCATGTGCTTCCCAAAGAACACTCAAAACATGCCAGTGAGAGAGCACAAACTGAGCAAGTGACTGTGTGGAGCTGGCAGCCTGCATGTAAAGATCATCAACAGATGACATTCAGGTAAACCTTGATGTCTGCCCAGTATTTAAGAAGCTGAAGTATGAGATCTGGTGGGCTCCTCCATGCAGTAGGCTCATTAAAACTCTTCATGAGAGCAAGCCTTCAGCTTGGGCTTGTTTATGAGGAGCTTTCTGGGCAGGGGAATCATCCAGGAGTGCTTTGAGTAGGTCCAGTTGAAAGTAAATATAAACAGGTCTGAAGAGCTTCGTATGTTTTACAGTCCTGCCCAGAATGATCCTAGAAGAGAGGGTTTCCCATCCATCCATCCATCCATCCATCCATCCATCCATCCATCCATCCATCCACCCACCCATCCATCCATCCATCCATCCATCCATCCATCCATCCATCCATCCATCCATCCATCCATCCCAGCTCCTTTGATCCATACTGGTCAAACTTGTCAAACCTGGTGAGCTCCCTCTAATCTCAGCACTGCAACCAAGTAATTCAAGGACAGATATGGAAAAAAAAAAAGAGAATTTTGGCTCCGTGTCAAGATTTAAAGACACTGATCCCACTCAAGGTTGTATGGAAGCACCAGTATCCCACAGGAAGAAAATGCCAGCTCCATCCAACACCATCTGTTAAAGCAAAGCTGTGGAAAAGCCAGAGCCCTATGGAGGAGCAGCAGGAAGGTTCTGCACAGGCTCTGCTGTAGCTGGACACTACAAGTGACCACTTGTCAGACAGACCCACCACACAGTCTAGTCTGGTATGAGGGTACAGGCATCTCCCAAGTCTAGGGCAGAACAAAAATGGTCTCAGTTGTTTAATAAAGTCATCAGCTCAGGTAGGAAAGCTGATGCAGACACAGATTACTGTTCTCTGATGGACCTCCTGGGCTCCCTCACACACAGGATGGAGCTGAAGACTCTCAGGATGGAGGGATCCTCCCCTGATGCCCTGAAGCAAGTTTTGGAAGCAGGACCATATGGAGACCCTGCCAGAGGACTACACTTCATGCTGGACTCTTCCTGTGAGCTGGAGGAGGGATCACGAGTTGAATGTTTACGCAGATCTCAAACGTTAAAGATTACTCTGATTCAAGGCCAAAGCTGATGGATGTCTCCAGAAAATAATTAAGTACTCTCCCCTCCCTTACTTGAAAGGCATTGGACTGGAAGTCTTTGTAAACCAAATATTTCCTCAGGGATCTGGTCCTCCAAGAAAACATAAGTATTTGGCACTCCTGCTGGGCAGGGGCATAATGGATGCCATTTAAAATAAGTCAGCTTCAGGAAATGAGACAGACACATGAAAGAATGACTTAAAACCAGCTAAACAGCATAAAAACAAAGTCTATGCAATGCAAGCTGTTGCTCAGCCCTGTGCCACTGAAGGCACCATGCCAGCTGTGTGCTTGAGAGGTACACTACATGTTTCTTCTACAATTTACAGGTCCATAAAAAAGGTTGGTTGGAACCTCTCACTTAAAGCAGGGCTAGTAGCAACACTGCATCAGCTCAGCTCCTCCCAATATTTATCCTTGTGCCACAACCCATGGATTAGCAACTTCATATGTATTTCAAGCCTGACATACACTAGCAGAACTTTTCCTTTTAGTTTGTTTAAATAGGAAATAAGATGGATGGCATTTGTGCAGAGACAATCAGAAATTTCAGTCTCACTCATACACACGTGCAGTAATTCAAGCTAGAATCTCAAAGCCTGGGTGTACTGCATATATGTAATAATATTGACCACAGAGCATCTCTGTTTGGCTAGAACTGTTCAAGGTAATTGTAATAAACTGAAGTTTTATCCTACAGACCCGTATTACATAGAAAACTGCTTTCATCTTGAAAAAACCAAGAATTCTCACAGATGATAGCATGAAAGTAGCAAAACCTAGAATACTGAGTATTCAGATTCAGCTGCTTTTCTTCCTCTGTGTTTTTCACAATTTTATCTTGGCCAAAACCAAACCAGTGCAGGAGGATCAAAGTTCCTACATGTCAAAATGTTCACTAAGTCCTCAAAACAGCAGTTCCAAAGTAAAAAAAAAAAAGGGAAAAAAATCAGTTAATAAATATTTATAGTTTCTAGACCACAACAATGCTGCAGTTTTCACCAAAGATCAATAGCACCACATCTTTCAGTGCACCATCTCCTGCTTCTGCAAAGGCCTCTGCACTCCCTCAGGCAACCCCATTTCCTTTTCTCTTTATCTGTCCTGAGCACAGCCAACTCCTGTGCAATGGAAAACAGAAACCAGCTTAGCAAAAGACAGGTTTAACCAACCTAACAGGCAAGAGGAGCTGAAAGGAAGAAAAAAAAATCCAAGACAGCTGCTTCCAAAGTTTCATGTTTCTGCAGCACATCTGTTAAATTGTTTTAATTTTTTAATAAATCATATTTTGCCAATGTATTTTGACAGTAACTTGTAGTGTAGTTTGATTTAATTTTACTGTAATTTGTAATTCAGTTTATTTTTAACTTATTTCTAGTTTATTTCTGTCTTGGAAAGGAAATGCTTTATTTGTAAATTTTAATGTTCACTTTTGTAGCAATGTTCAGAAGGTAATAAATGGATTGAGTGGATCAATGGAGTCATTGGTTCGGCTTTGGATTCCTTACTCAGCTGTTATCTCTTTATGTTACATATTTAAATTGACCTTCTGTTGGTTTTGAAGGGGTCAAAGTTCTTGAGTTACTTTTTTCCAAGTAATGAAGGGAATTTTTCTGTCAGACTAATTTAACATAATTTTGTTTTTTTTCTATTGAAACGACTTCTTAAGAATACTTGATTTTTCATTTAAGACACTGTGTCAGCACAGTTGTGTATTTTTAGTGATTTACTCTTGGTGCTGTATTCCTTCACTGAAAATGTTTTTAGAGCAGACACACCAATAAAAAACTGAGGCTCTTTGAAACTTTTCATTAGGAACCTTAAACGTGGTTGGTTAAGACAAATGTTTTATCTTTTGAAGTAGGGTCCCTAATTCTGCTGTGAGGAGGGACAGAAATAAGAGACTCCATGAACATCTTCAGGGTTTTTTTGAAGACTGAATCCCATGTTGTGTTTACTTTAATAGTGTCAGAATATATCCAGGGCTCTTTTTTGGGTTGAGTAGGGTGGATTTTGTGTCAGAAAGGCAGGATGTGGGATAACAGGGTTGTTTCCTTGGATTATTACCTGGGGAAGCTCAGGGCTGCTCTCCTGGTGGGTACCAGGGTCATTCCCCAGCTGGGGAAGCTCAGGGCTGCTCTCCTGGTGGGTACCAGGGTTATCACCCAGCTGGGGAAGCTCAGGGCTGCTCTCCTGGTGGGCACAAGGGTCGTTCCCCAGCTGGGGAAGCTCAGGGCTGCTCTCCTGGTGGGTACCAGGGTTATCACCCAGCTGGGGAAGCTCAGGGCTGCTCTCCTGGTGGGTACCAGGGTTATCACCCAGCTGGGGAAGCTCAGGGCTGCTCTCCTGGTGGGCACAGGAGCTGCAGCCCAGGAACTCTTGGCCTGAGCAGAGCTTGGAGGGGCAGTGGCAGCAGCAGAGAGGCACAGGAAGGCTGTTGTGTGTGCCCCTGCCTGGTGACAGCAGTGACTCACAGCCACTGCTGCTGCTGGGACAGTGATGCACACACATTTGGGGGTTAAACTCGTCCTCCAAAGAAACTGTCCAGTTTTCCAGTAAGGCTATCAGCCTGTCTTCTGGGAAGATGAAGGTATGTTTAGTGTCCTGGCGCCGTCGTGTCTAAGTGTTGGTCATTATTACATCAGTAATGCACAGATTTGTTTCAAGGAGATTATTTTCTGGAAGACAACTCAGATAGAAACCTCATATTAGCAACAGGCTTTTTGACCTATTGTATTTTCTTTAAAACAGATGCTAGAGGTTGTTGCAAAGATGTACCAGTCCTGTCTGTGCTACCATGGCACAGCTTTTTCAGGGTACACTTAAATATCCTGATTATCCATATGGCAATACCTACCCCTTTTTTGGAGGGAAGAAACTTCTCCAGGGAGAAGCTGATGACCACAGCAGGGCTTGTAGAGAAGTAAAACATTAGCAAAAGGACACGAGCAGCAACTTTGAAGCTGAGAACAGAGTAAGAAATTTTGCTGTGGGTGATGTTGCTCAGTTGCAGGAGGAGATAAACCTGGCTGGCAGCTCTGGGTGAGGGGGGATTTCTGGAGGGAGTTCATGCCATGAACTGGCTCCTGTGAGCCAGAGCTGTCTGTGGGATAATGAGCACAGCTCTGGGTGTGGAAGGGGAAAACTATAATGTGCAGCAAACCAGTAGTGAACTCTAAAAATCCTAGACTAGATAAAACAGTATTTTTAAAACACATAACCAGTATTACTGCGCTGTGTTTGTTATTTGCTTAATACAAAACCAGCAAAGCCCAGTGAAGGCCGGGTGTGCTCTGAGAGCTGGTTCCTGTTCAGCAGCTGGCACAGTTAGCACCTCTCCATACAAACCTGTGCTCAGACCTTTACACCATGACACTGGTGGGCCTTTCTTGGTGCTTTATTCCTTCACTATTTATTGCTCTCAGTCCCTTTCTGCTGAAGCAGTTTGATCCACTGTGTTGTGGTTGTGTTTCAGGGCTGCTGGTGTGTTATTCTGGTCGTCTCAGCACGTACAGAAACGTGACAGTTGCTGTCCAAAGGATTCGAGGGAGGCAGTGGTTAGAAAGTGATAGGATGGTGATTTTTGACTCAAAGAAATGCAATTGCATTATTTGCTTGGCTGTTCTCCAGACCTTTTTAAAAAATCATTTTAATCTTGACCAAGGAAAGTTGCAATTTTTTAAATGTTTTTAGTCTCTATTATATATTTTCTTTCGACAGTAGCTGAGGTTTGAGTTTATAAATCACTCTTCAGGAGCTCAAGTAGTGATTTGCTTTTTGAAAAACACTTTTTTCTTCCCATTCTGTATAAGATTTAAAATAATAACTAGCTGTTTTTACTCAAATTAAAACAGTTGAATTGCCTCTGATTCTTTGTTTCTTGAACTGTTTGTGGCAGTTTAATCAAAAGGAGCTGCTCTGTCCTTTTCTGGTAAAAATGACATTCCAATGGGGTTTTATTTTTAGCGTAGTATATCATGACACCAAGTGTCCTTTTACATTTATTGAACGTTGTATATTAGGATTTTAATGAGGTTTTCCTCATTTTTTGTTCTTCCCTCCCTCCCAGTCTGCAGCTCTCAATGAGCCCTGCTGGCTCCTGTGCACAGATCCTGTTTCCCCTTTGAGACAGGTGTACCCTGGCTCTTGCCAGCAGGCCTGCTGTCATGTAAACTGATCTATAATTAAAAACTGCAGAATGCTGCCAGGGACAGCAGGCTCGCAGCCAGGTATCGATCTGCTGCCTCTTCCTTCCTCCTCACTCCCTGAAACTGAAAGCAGAGAGGAGAACACTTCATGTGCTCCTTAGCCTTCAGCCAGTCGTGAAGCTCTAAAGCAAAAGTATCTCCAAAAAGTGTTGCCAAGAGAGTGTTTTAATGACGAGTAAAGCGTGCCAGTGTGAGGTGAAATCTAAAAGGAGTTCTGAACCCGGGGTTGGGGAGTGGTTTCTCAGTAATGCATTCAGGGTTTCTGTGTTAATTAGGTGTATGAATCTTCTGTCTAGTAGAGCTAATCTAGGCATCCATGTGAGTGAAAAAAAGGAGCTAAACTCTGCTTTTAATTAACATACAGGTTTATTTATCTGGGAAGGCACAGCAGGGCGTTCTGACATGTGCCTTAAACTTAGCGTTTAAATAAGTACCACTGTTGCTCCTTTGGCCTTGCATTGAGGTGGGTGAAGAAGAGAGAGTCCTTCCCATAATTCTCTCCAGGTCCCAGAACGTGTCCATCTAGTGATGGGTAGGATTTGGGTCTTCAGAGCTAGCTTGTTGTGTTGCCCTGAAATGAAATGTCTAACACTAGACAACTTCCAGATTTCAATGCAACAAGCCCTTTTCAATAATATTTTTCTTTTAGTTCTGAATTAACAGACTTTTCTAAAACATGTGGCTCTGAGATGACTTTCTGTGCTCAGAAAGGTGGAAGCTCTTTCTACAGTTAGTGGATTGATGCCTCGAACTCACAACAGGGAGTTCCATTCTCCTTTCTGTCTTGACAGTTGTTCATACAGATCTATCAGCAGATTAAGATGTTTCTGTGAGCAGTGTTTAAATGCAGAGCGTTTCGTTGCAGGATGGCCTGCATAAAGAACCAAAAAGACTTCATTGCCCAGCATTTCTATCCATTTCATCTCTGTTAGTGCAGATGTTGAACGTTTATGTATTCTCAGCCTGGTCTATAGAGAAGCCAGAGTTCAGTCATGGCAAGAAGCCTGACAGCATGACAGACTGCTTGAGTGGCCGTGTAGTGTGAATTCATGAGTAAGGAGGTCCTGAAAAGATTTATTTGGAGGCAGTATTTGTTCAGAGAGAGATCCACCCTGAATGATTTTATCAGTGCTTTTTATACCCACTGGCCATTTTGATCCATGGGCAGTGCAGTATTCAGTGCTGGATAGTTTGATGTTTATTGCCATGAAGTCACATCTTCATGTTCTTCTCCCTCAATTCCAGAGCGATGTGCAAGGTTAGACAGGACAGGACTAAAGCTTTTCTCTGACAGCAGTTGTTCTGGCTGTCAGTCCTGTTGGAGGCACTCATTTTAGCTTGTCTAGTTCACATTCTGAGCAGATGGGTTTCTGCTGCCTACTCAGAGTTCAGCTTTCTGCACCTGATGTCTTCAGTGGTGGGTGACTGAGCACTGCTGCCACAGGGAACTGCCTCGTGCTCTCAGAATCCTTGTACCTGGCAGGAAGATGTCTGGGGCAAAGAACCAACCTCCTGAATGCAAAAACTTCTCTCTTTGGGTATTTTCCATCACATTCTAGGATCTAGTAAAGATCTTAATAATGAAAATCCTTGAATTTGTACTTGCATCCATCACTGCATCTCCCAGAAGTTTAAATGCTTTCTGTTAAGGTGGGTTGTGCTGGGCCTCCCCATTTCCAGAGCTGTCCAAGTCCTTAATGCTGTTCTGTGCCTTATCTCTTAAAGCTGCTCCTAAAAGTCACACAAAGCTCCTTCAGAGCTCAGTGTAATGTGCTGCGTTCTGCTTTGCTGTCAGAGGTGCTGCTGTCATTTCAACATGAGGCTAAGTGCCAGAACATTTTGATCAGAGGATTTTTTATGTGTTCTTTCACAGGGACAGTGATTGCTGCAGCCATATTCTAAATTTATCCTGAAATTCTGGTAATTCATTTGAAACTGCCTGTCTTCCCAGAATGGTACTTGGTGGAAGAGATTTGGCATATCCAGAAAAGAAAATGCTCAAGTCTGTTCCTTTGTGAGTTTAGCCAATATTTCGTGGCAGAGGGCTGAAAACACCAAATATCAGCAGTTGTTTTTCCTTTTTAGAGCATGTTGTTGATGTATGCTGATATGTTGGGAAGTACTGAACACGAGATCAAAGGTTGTGTAGAGCACCTTTCATCTTGGACTGATTCCTTGCCTCAGCTAATGGAAAGATGGATTTGCTGACCTCCCTAATTGAGGTGACTAATAATACATTTTTGCAGAAGAGCTCCTAATCTATTAACAAATGAGTCATCTTTCATAGAGATGCTATTAATTTGAAAATACTAGACTTCCATCCATATGTAAATGTTAAAATTCTCTTTCCCATAAGTGCCATGGTAATTTATAATTACTTCCATGGGGTGTGAGGTTCACAGGAGCTGCATGTGGCACTTCAGCACCTATTTCACAGGTGCAATTTAGGAGGAATCTGGACCGTGGATGAAATTGGGTGTGTTGCATACACAGCAAAATGGGATGAGATTGAGCTGGCCTGAATATAGATCAGTTTGATGTTTGGGTATTGGCTCTTTATTACTTTATAACACAAACCTCATGCACAAGGGTCCATTTCACCAACACAGTTTGTGACAAAGGAAACTTACTCCGCCAGAGAGGGGAGACAGAATCTGCCAAGAGTCATCTTGCTGCATTGTAAGAAACTGCAAATATCCAAGGGCTCTTGCTTCTTTAGCAGCAGAAGAACAAAAAAATCAAAGCTCGTATTTGTAAATAAATAAAACATAGTGTTTAAATAGTGTAATGCTAACCCAGTTTGGACAGCCTGGTGGGAAATAGAGGTTAAAGTCAGTATGTAAATTGGTGATTCCGATGAGACATTCCAAACGTTTGCCCTAATCCCAAAATGCCTGTTCTCAGGAAAGATGAGGGGCACTTGAAAAGAATCCGGTTTCTTAGTTCCAGGATCATAGCATGCTGACACTCAAAGGGTGTGAAATGTAGATTCTTGGAAGGTTTGCATGAGAAAAAAGCTTTTGAAGCACAGTAAACTAGTGATGTAGAAGTACCTGCCTTTGGAAATGTAAACACGGAGTAGCTGGGACTTACTGATATGACTTCAAAACTAATTTGCCTTTGAGTTCTGTTGCCTACTAGACCATTTCTGGTGTCTGACAGAGAGCTCAAATTCCCTTAGGAAGTCAGAGAACTATCAGAATTATATTCATAGCTAAAAAACCTGATAAATATGTGGGGTTTAGGACTTTAATAGGTTTGCCTGTGCCTAGTCAGAATTTTTATTCTTACCACACATGTGTGTACACAAATTTCCTTAGAATATTTAGCATGTGCACAAATTTATTTTTAGAATAAATCTTGTTTTTACTGTGCCTGAGATATTGTATAGAAACTGCTCATATCTATACTTTGAGCACAAAAACAGCTCACCTTTATTCTTGGTAAGCTACTTTATAGTGACCATAGATAAAATCTTTCCTGTGGACGTTCAGCACAGAGAGCTGGTGTACTGCACTGACTGTGTTTTACCTTGCAGCCTTTTCCTGGATGTGTCTGTGCACTGTGGGTGAGTTGTTTGCATCCCAGTTTTGGTTCTTCTCTGGCTGCAGTTTTCCTAGGCTGTTTCTGACCTGCTCCCTTTAGGACTCTAAATTCGTTCCTGTAGGCTTGTTTGGGGTTTTTTTTTTTTTTTGTACCAACAGGGGCAAGTGAATTAGGCTGCTGCACACTGCCCCCTTAAATGAGTCATTTTGTGCCAGTCTCGTTCAGCTGACAGATGTATTACTGACAACTTAAGCTCTTTATCTACAGCACTTTTTTTACCATCTTACCCTTCTGCTGTCTCAGAGATAATGCAATGTAGGGTTGGCTTTAAAATACAGGTACCTCTCTTTCTTTGACTCTCACAAATGAAATCCTATTAAAATCATAGCAGCATTTTGTATCTAAGCTGAGCACTGTGAAAATCACCCACTCATTTCCATTTAAATCAGGCTTTTGAAGGCCCTGATCCATCTTCCAGGGGATCCGTGGCATTTCTGCAATCAGCGAGTTGTGTTCCTTCCCAGCCCTGCTGGACACCTGACATGAGCCCTTTTCCAATGTCTTTGCGTGGGCTGCAGCTGAATGTCAGCAGGGACTCCCTCAGCCAGCCAGGCCTTGCTTCTGCAGGGCATTCAGCAGAGCCCATCGCCCAGAAACGCTGCCAGACCTTTAACTCTTCCAGCTTGGGACACAGTGATGTCACACGGGGGCCAAATCCTCCTCTCTGCCATTTTGTGTGTGCTGAGTGTGGTTCTTCCTCCTACAAATGTTTGAGATGCTTCTGTTGTAAAAAACAGGAGAGTTGTTGTCATAATGCATAAGTTTGTGCGTGTGGATTTGCTGACAAGAAAAGCACCTTTACATTCTCATTTTCTGGTTGTACACGTTTGAGGAATAGACCTTACAGAATTGTCCTTCTGAAATAAAATACATCATAATTACTTTATCTTTCCTTTCTAGATAAATAGCATTGTAGTCATGGTGAGCTAAAAACAAAAGTAAGGCAGTGTTTATAGGTACTACATGTACATTTCAGACCTGCAGTGCCTTTTGTAGCTGAAAGCTTGTGTACCTTGTCCTTCTTTGCCAGCTGTGAAAATAATTGGCTGAGGGACAGATTAGCTGGCATCTTCCAAAACTCAGTTTTGTTTGATTAACGAATCACATTTGTCTCTTTTTTTAAACTTTGGGTTTTTTTTATTCCTGGGTTGGATCCTGAAAAATAAATACAGAACTATGTGACATACAATAAAAAAGGAAATGTGTTGTTGTGGTTTAACCTCAGCCAGCAATTACCTACCACACAGCCACTCACTCTTTCCCTGGTGGGGAGAGGTGGGACAGCTTGTGGGTGGAGATGAAGACAGTTTATTGGGCAAAGTGAAGGCATGAGGAATTCCCATCCTCAGGCAGGTGTGCAGCCATTCCAGGAGAGCAGGGCTCCATCCTGGGCTGACGGTCACTTGGGATGTCAGATCCATAAATCCAGGGTCCCACTCTCCTCCTCCTCTCCCCAGCCTGTGTTGGGCTGTGTGGGCTCACGGCAGAAGTGACCAGGACATTTTTACTATCTTAATATTGTCAGTTATATTTTTATAAGAAGCTTTTATTAAATCTGCTGATTTCAGCAAAACTCTTGCTAAGATTTTTGGTTTTTTTTTTTCCTGTGGAGTGGAATTTCTGATTAAGAGTTTGATAAGAGTGAGATGAGATTACCCCAAGCAGGAAAGAGAGTGTGGGAGTTGCTGAGGCTAATTTGGACAAAGACCCTGGCACTGTTCCCTTTATGACACTGACATGTGAGGAATGCCAGCTTGGATTTTGAAGTCGGTCGATATTCAGGTATTTGTGCAAAGCAGAATCTCTCTCAGTCCTTTCTGTAAGAATACCTTGTTAGACATCCACCCAAAAACATCTTGCTGCTTCCTGCCTGGAGCCTCCTTTGGGTCATATGAAGATGAGTAAGAGCTTGAACCTCTCTGTTTTCCAGGTGGGAGCTTTCACACCACTAAATATTCCCTCTTTTTCTCGCTGTCCTTACCATTACCCTACATTCTCTTGCTCATGATTGAGTCTTCAGTGTTCTCCCAGTGTCACAGAGATTTTTTTTTAAGTGGTTGAGTTTTGCAGGATGTAACAATGCTTCCCACCTCATTGTGACACATTTCTGTGACACTGTCATATAATTGCCTGTTATGTTTTTCCCTTGTTTCTGGGAAAGAGCACATTCTTTTTCTTTTTGCTGACTTTTTCTGGCTGCTCTCGAACATACTGTATTTTCCTTGGTGTTCAAAAATTAAAGGAATTTTCTCGGTTTAACCTACTTAGAATTTAAATAGAGGAGATTAAGAGGAAGTTAACTATGGAAGTGTTTGGTGCCTAGGTGCCTTGCTTGCACTGCAGAACCCAGAGGTCTAATTTAGGCATTTAGACTTCTTGAATAAATTATGGGATAAGTTGTATGTCTGATTGCAGTAGTTACACAGACAGTATCTGCAGTATGAATAATCTAAATCAGGCATCCAAACCCAAATGGACAAATGCATATTGGAATATTAAACACTGTATCTTGGTAGGCCAAGCTCTGTCTTGCAAAGATGAGTGTGGAAATCCTTTCTTTAAGAAGCACATCACAGTTTAATCCTTTCTTTCAAAATCATGGTAGTAGCAGTGGCTGCCTCCTTTTGATCTAAAATGTCGGGTTAGAATACAGGTCTTGGCTGTAGAATATCAATTAAATTTCTTTTTCTGACTGAGAAAGTTAAAATGCACGTCCCCCACTTCCACTGGAATGGTGAGATGATAAGCACTGAAGCTAGTTGGAAATATTGCTATTCAGGTCTTTCTGTTCTTATGTGTTCTACCAATTAGAATAAGAAGCTGTGCTCTCTTTAATACTTTCCGTCAGACCTACTGAATCTTTAAATATTTTATGCAAAAAGGAGAAGCTTCACCAGAGAGAGATGAAAAGAGCTGCCTGCAGCAAGGTTCCCAAACTGAGCAGCACAGCTGTAGGTGCTTTGGATTACCCCGAGAGTGCAGGACAGCTTTGGGAACAGCACCAGGGGCTTCTCCATCAGGGGCTGTGCTCACACGGTGGGCTGGGAACTCACCAAGGGGTGGGAAATGCCAATGTCAGTCCTGCTAGGTGGAGACAGAGACTGATTCCTGTTCTGATACTTAGAGATGTGAATTTTTGGCAGCTGGATACTCTGTCTCTGCCTAACTCTGTGCAGAGCCTGGTTGGTGAGTTGACCTGTGGAAGTAACCCAGGCAGAGGAACACCTGGTCTAAGAGGTTATATGTGCACCTAAAAGTGTCCTTTTAGGACTTCTGTTTGAGATGAGCCTGAAGGTGCTCAGCTCTGTCAAGAGAAGAATTCGTTGAACATGACCAGTGAGGCTGGAGAACTGTGCTCACAAAAATCCCTTTGTGATTTGCAGGTGTCATTATAATTTGTAGTGAGGCTTAAAGACCGGTTTTCATTACTTGAGAAAAACAGGGAGGGAATCCTCAAGATTTGAGATAAGAGCAATAAATTTCAAGCAAAGAACAGGTTCATAATCATAATTACTTTGACTTTAATTACACTGCCTGCATTAAAAACACAAAAGCACAATTGTTACTTACTCGGTAGAGTACGACATAATGAAGCTCAGTGGTATAAAAAGGTTTTTTTACATGTTTATTTCTAGATAAGACTATTTCAACAGTGCTTCTCAAGTTTCCTTGAGTTCTCTAGTCAGGTCTTAGACATAGCATTAAGTATCAGTGGCTGCTGTTGCAAGAACTTGGAAAATATTTGGCCTTTCTAGGATGGTTGCTGATTTAAAAGTGAAGTCTGAAAAACGGATGAGAAGCGAGTAAAACTTGTCTGCTCCTTCAGGAGGAAAATGATGTTTTCTTTGAAATTACATAGAAGACAAGAGATTTTAACTGAAAAAGTAGTTTAGTTATGATGCCAGCTAGTAGAGAATATTGTTCTATTATTCTGAGAACCATAAAAAAATTTGGAAAGCAGAGAAAAGAACCCGTTTTGCATACATTTTGCATGTTGGAAAAGAGTGGGTGTCAAAAGCACAGAATAATCTTCTGTGGTGTGTTTTCCAGTTACCTTTCACATAATAAAGTTGGTTCTTGACTCAGCAGCAGTTCAGAGCACAGTGGGAGTTATTCATAAGCTCAGCTCTAACTTTTCCTCCAATCCCACCTCTTCATTTTTCCTGGGAAACTGAATTACAGGCAATTGCTGACCCACTGTCAGGTATTCCAAACTCCCTTGGCTTTATTTCACAGGCTGATGGATATCAGTAAATCCTGCTTGTCGCTGGTATTCAGGTGTTTTTTTCCACATCATCTATTTGAATAATGTAATAGGTTTTGGTTCAGTGACCCAAAAGTTCCATGTTTAGTGGAGATAATTTCTGTGGGTCCGAGGCAGAGTTTTTGTCTGTGTCACCTGAAATGACATTTCCCAGCAGATCGGATGGTAAAAATGTCAGAGTTTGGTTGTGGTGATTTAGGCCATTGACGTTTATAAATAACCCAAGTTTGATTCCGAGACAACATTGAGTAGAGGAAATAATTTCATTTAATGGGTGATGTGGTTGTTGAGAAGAAGCTCTTTTCTCGCCTGGGAGAAGGGAAATGCTGAAGTAGCAGTATGTGGAGAGCCAGGTGGAAGCATGTGGGAATTTGTTTGTTAGCTGGAGGAACAACACACAGCTGGGCTGTCAATAAGTAGGGCCTCTCAAATACAAATGGAATTAACTCATGTGTGGAATTGTAAAGTTATATCTAGTGGGGTTATTGTTTAATCTTAACAGAATTTGAGGACATTGTCTCACTCCTGTTGTTGTAGAGGCTAAGATCCTCATGCATTAAATGTTATGATGTGACCCTTTTCCCTCTGCAGCATTTGTCCAGTTTTCTAGAGTTGTGTTTCTTCATGACGTGCTGAAGTTCCTTCTCTGAGTGAAATGGGAAATCTGTGCTAGGTGCAGAGTTAGGGCTGAAGACTTGGGAGCCTTCACAGCTGATATGTAAATTCCATCAGCACTGTGCCCCTCTGCTTTGCCAAAACAGTAATTCTGCAGTAATTCTGGGTCCTCTTCTGCAGAATTGTTCTTCAGGGCGGGTGAGCATTTGGGAGGGTACTGACACAAGTTCCTGGAAGCTGCTGACATTTTCCTCTTTGAAACAGTCACTCTCAGGTTGATGCAAGTGGAAGAGTCACTCAAGCAAGAGTCTTGTAAGTGTTAAGCAACCTTTACCAGGCGTAGAAGGAGGAACTTGAACTTTCTGTAGTATAACCCAGTTCCTGTTTCTGAAAAACCCTGGTGTTGGTCTGTTGGCATTGTGGTTTCCTCTTGGTTGGTGGTTCAGTGTCGGAATCCTAGAAACTTAGAATTTGGGGTTTTAGTGTATAGTAATACACATGAGTCGAGATGGAAGATTTTGGGTGTTGTCTTTGTCAGTCTTCTTCACCTTCTTCCTTCTTCTTCATAGGTTTGGGTGGTTTTCTGTAATTGGGTGAAAGATGTCCGCATGGCAGGCCTCGGATGGTCATTATTGGGTTAGAACTATAAATAATACAGGTGTCACCTCGTTATTGGGGGATTATTGCTTAAATAACCTTGGAAGGAGAGAGTAGCTCTCCATTTACCTTGTTTCCCTGGCTTGCTAGTTAAGCTCACGGCTCGTGAGCCTGTAAATAGATAAGATACAATAAACATTCCAAGTCTGAGCTGCACACCTTCGTTTCCCGTGTTACTCATCCTGACCTTGGCAGAGAAGAGAAGAAGCCCAAAGTTCAGGAGGTGTGATGTGGCCCGTGGTGTTCTCTCCATGTCTCCAATCAGACAATCCTCTGATAGTCTTTATGTGTCCTTGCAGCACATGCAGATGACGATCCAGGCCCTGCAGGACGAGCTGCGCATCCAGCGGGACCTGAACCAGCTGTTCCAGCAGGACAGCAGCAGCCGGAGCGGCGAGCCCGTGGTGGCCGAGCTCACCGAGGAGAACTTCCAGCGCCTGCACGCCGAGCACGAGCGCCAGGCCAAGGAGCTCTTCCTGCTCAGGAAAACCCTGGAGGAGATGGAGCTGCGCATCGAGACGCAGAAGCAGACCCTGAACGCGCGCGACGAGTCCATCAAGAAGCTGCTGGAGATGCTGCAGAGCAAAGGGCTGTCAGCAAAGGCCACCGAGGAGGACCACGAGAGGACACGGCGGCTGGCGGAGGCCGAGATGCACGTGCACCACTTGGAAAGCCTGCTGGAACAGAAGGAGAAGGAAAACAACATGCTGAGAGAGGTGAGTGACCAAACCCAGCGTCCATCTCCAGTCCTGAACTCCTCTCTGTCTCCTGTCCATTTCACAGCTGTAAGGAAAGAACCTTCCATCTTCTCTATAAACAGAGATCCCACAGAATTTTAAAACTTCCTTATGGCTGCCTTGCCATGTACCTTTTGGGGTTCTGTGCTGTGGGCCCCACTTTCCCTGTAGTCTCCAAAGGAGGTGAATTGTCCCAAAGCCTGTAGAATGAATTCTTCTGTTCTATTGTAGTTAGAGAGAAAGTAGCTACCTGTATTTAGGTGAGAGCAGAGAGAGGAATCTTTGCAAGAGTAATGGATGATTGCTCCACAGTTTCCATGGAAACAGTCGTCTTGCTGTGAAGGGTATTTGATAAAACTATTAGCTGCCCTGGATGCACAGCCAAAAAAAAGATTTCTTAAAGGGACACTGCTGCACACATAGTAACACCTTCTCACCATCCATCTGGAAAGGGAAAAACTATTGTTATGTCTGTATTGTACCTTAAAAGAGTACAATGGCAGGCATTCTTCACTATTAATCATTTTAAACTAAATATAACAAAATATAGTCTACATAGAATACAAATATTTTAGTAAAACGAAGGAAAATAAGTGAAAGAAAGTGAGTTATTGTGTAGCCAGCGTCATTACATTTTTTGATATGTCTAAATGCATTTTCCTCTTGTCAACCAGCCTCCTAAAGTAATCCAATATTAACTTGTAAGAGGCTGGTAATTCAGCATGGATTGCGTGGATGCCCAGATCAATGTGTGTATACATGGATTCAGCAGTGCTAAGATTGTGTGTACAGATTATTTTACATCTGTCGACTGAAGGCATGAATTAATAGTTATCCATGTAAGTGTACCATGTGTATCAATCTACTGACCTGTTCTGCACACGGGGGTCTGTCTCATGGTGCAGCAGTTTTTTGGAAAGCCCTGTGTGTGTACACAAGATTTCAGGTCCCTCTCTAAGAAGTCAGGAAAGCAAGGCCTGCAAGAGTTTATTGAGATGAGTGCACGTAAATACTTCTTAATACCTCTTATTCATATGTTTTCCAGGGCCTGACCCACGGTGCTCGTGCTCCTGCAAGCATTTATATAAGGAAGCTGGAGCCCATTGCATTTCTGAGCCAGATTTAGGCCAGATTTATTTTTTTAGAGCAGTAATCTCTTGAGTGTCTGGAGTGAACATAATATGATTCCAGAGTTTCTGCACTACAGTTTTTTCCTTTATTTAGCAACCAATGATAATTCTGTTCCAATTCTTGTGACTATTTCAGGAAGAGCCTCAAATGGCTTCCATTTGTTTCTGCTCTAAGTCCAGCAGCAGAAATGAAAAGCTGGCAGGAGCTGTGCAAGTTTTGAAGGATGTGGTCGTGTTTGTTCCTGCTGCTGCTGAGTAGATGTTGTGAGATAAGAATTTGTGCTTCATTCACACATATTTGGAAATCATTGGTCATTTAAATCCTGTCTTTGTGGTAAAAGACTTCCCAGAGGAGGTAGAGATGACCTACTGACTTGAAAGTGCAAGTGCCATGTATCAGATGTTTTAAAAGTAATTACTCCTTGCTGCTTACCTGGCTCTGATTCTTTGAGAAGTGTAAGCTGGGTGTGATGTAATTTGTAGCCCAAACCATGGATATTTTGGGATCCAGGTGTGAAGCTGATCACCCTCCTAGCCTCAGAAACATGGTGCAGTATTATCTCCTTATGGGACTGGGTGACAGCAGCAGTGGTTTTGTTTGTACCTGTGTGCTGTCCTTGAGCTCTGAGCAAGGCTGAGCTAAGTGACCTCAGAGTCACCTGCATCCAGCTCAGTCTCATGCCTGGGGCTCTGGCAGGCTGCAGAAAATCAGAGGAACTTGCAGCCGAGTGCCTCTGAGCACCCAGATGCTCTGCAGCATGTGCTTCACAGTTGCCATCCCTGTTTCAACTTGGAAGTTGTCTCTTAGGTGTGTCACCTGCCAGGTGTGTCTGCATCACCCTCCTCAGCTGACCCTCTGTTACGTTCACCTCTATTTCCATAGTTGTAGGTTATTTTAGCCCCTTGCTGCCCCAGACACCAGTGATGGGATTTTTGAGGTGCCTTGAAGAAATGACTCTGTGTTCTTTTTTGCTGGTTCTATGTCAGGCATTCCCCGTGTTTGGAAGGGCCAAACTCTTCTCTAAATGCTGCTGTGAAAGGAAGCATTAGTGTCTGAGAGGGATTCACAAGAGTTTGGGAGGTCAGGTCATATTTCATGTCCTAACACATCAGAAATTGTTAATAGCAGTCTTGGCCATCTTAGCAAAAGGAGTTCTGAGATGTCAGAGTATTAGATTTCTGATTGAATATTTGCTGGAAATAATGCTAAAGATCTACATCTTGAAGCAAAAGGGTATCCCTCAGTTTTCCTGCCTTGAAACCTCCATGTAATTCAAAGTGTGGTGTTAAGACTCAAGGTCATCAGACAGTTTTTCAGGCAGACAGTGCAGTTACAGTGGCCAGCAGTATGCCCTTGGGAATTAAATGTGAATTAATAGATTTCTTCATATTTGCTATTTCCATCACTGTACTAAAGACTGCATAAATTTAGGAAGACAATAGGAAGATAAATAGGAAGACAAGTTCTAAGAGAAGTCAGAATTGTGGTTCTGGTAAGATTATGACTGTGTGCCACTCAGTTTTAGGTTGTTACATCCATTCCAAGATCTCCCTTTTTCTAGGCAGAAAAATCCAGTGCTGCTCAATTGTTCCTCATATGAAAGACATCACATATTTTGATCATATCCCAGGCACTGTCTCCCAAATCCAGATTATGAAATGGATTCTCCTGCAGCTGCTGAGAGGTGTCTCCATAAGCAATTTGACTCTCTTGGGCTTTTTCCAATTGCCCTGACTTCTGAGGATCTCAGAAATTATTCCTCTAAGTCCATGGGAAAGTTGCTATATCCAGCATAGGATGTATTCAGCAGCTGGTACAGAGATCATTGTCTCATTAACACAAATAACTAAAACTTGAATGTCTCACTGAGCATCAGAATGCCCTGACTTCAGCAGATAACAGTGTGGCTGCATCACATTCCTCTACCCTGGAAAACAAGCTTAAGCTTTAGAGCTTACCAAAAGATGGCTGCTATTTTGAATGCCCCTTCTTCAGTCTTAGAGACAATTATTGGTGCTGGTATTCTAGACTTAACTTTCAAAAACAAAATGATTTTCATACCAGGAAGAAATACTTGATGAAATGCAGCAGCTGGACTGCAGCTTCCAGAATAGCTCCCAAGATGAATTAACTGCTGCCTCTTTGTTCCAGGCTTGCCTGTTGCAGAATTCTCAGTGGTGGTGCGTATCTCCAAAGATAACCAAGCTGGCTGTGCTCTCCCTGACAGCCTCCCTGCTCCCCACTCCCCACAGTGCTGGGTGCACTGGCTGGAAATGGGCTTTTCTCAGCTACACAGATTTACAGCCCAAATATCAGTGCAGTTAATGCAGGGTATGATGTGGCTGCATCCAGAGCTGCTGTTCCAAACACCTGGAGCACCCTGGGCAGGCTGATTTGTAAGGACAGTCCAGCAGGGGCTGGGAGTGCAGGTGGCTGAGCACAACCATTTCTCTGGAAACAGAAAGGAGGTTGTTCATCCTGAAGGCTTTTTTCTTCAGAAGGCAGCTCTGGAATCAAGGCTTGCATGTTACAGTAGTGTGGAAAGAGGGAAGAGCTGACAGGAGCTTTGTACTTTGTGTCCAGAAACTGTTTGTAGTAAATTACAATTTTGACTTTAATTTTTTTTTTTTTTTTTTATAATTGGCCCCATTCAAACAGGATGGATTTTTATTCCAGCCGAGTACAAAACTGAATGAAGGAGTTGGGGATGGAGTGCTTAACAAATAAAGGGAGGTTCTGTTTGTAAAACAGACACTGAAATGGGTGGTTCACGAGGGCACTCATTCACAATGAGCTTAAGCAAAGAGGCTGTGGCAGAAAAGGCTATTATTTCTTTTCCTTTTGAGTGTTTGCTGAAATGGCAACCCCACAGAGTGCTGTTTGTGAGCTGCAGCCCAGTTCTCTAGGATGGCCCTACTGCAAGGAGCCCTCTGAGGCTGTTTGGGTGGAGCAGTGCCCACATCCCCCAGGAATGAGCCCTGGATGCTCTGTGTTCCGTGGGCAGAGCTGTGGCAGGGCAGCAGGCAGCATAGCAGGGATAAATAAGCTGGATTTAACCTGAGATCAGCCAAACCTCACCTGTGGTGCCCAAAGAACCACCTTTGTGGCTGTTTGGGTGGAGCAGTGCCCACATTCCCTAGGAATGAGCCCTGGCTGTCCCTGAGCATCCCTGCTCTGTGTCCCTGGCAGAGCAGCAGGCAGCCCACCAGGGATCACACAGCTGGATTTAACCTGAGATCAGCCAAATTTCCCCCCGTGGTGGAAGGAGCAGCAGCAAGGGGCTCAGGGACAAGGAGGGAGGTGGCTCCTGCTGTCCCACAGGGCCCTGCTGGGCTGTGCTGAGGGTGCCTCCCTCGTCTGGCCGCGTTTTAATGAGCTCCGACAAGTTCTGCAAACAAATTATTTCTCCGTGGGTGTGTTAAAATTCTTCCCCTTTTCTGCTCCAGGCTCAGAGGAGGATTTAGAAATTTTAATTGGAGCAATTAGAGTTAACTCAAGGAACGCTTTTGTCCTGTGCCAAGATTTTGCAACATAAATAAGATGCTTCAAGAGAGAAGTTTTGTTTGCAGGAGTAGGTAGGGTCAGTGACTGGAACTCTTGCTGCCATCAGACTGGGGGACACCTTTCTGATGAGGTAAAAAACAAATAAAAGTTTCTGCTTTTAACCTTCTAGAAGCAAATGGCAAAAGGGAGGAGTGACTTAAATCGAGATAATTTAAATAATTATGTCTTTATTAGCATTGCTTGTTTGGTCTGCAGGTAGTTTTAAAACATGCAGAGGTTTTGTAGGTCAAAATTTGAGAAAACAGGCTATGGCAACTTGAAAGCATGCATAATGTAGTTTTTATGCATTTGAATTTTTTTAAATGCCATTTTTGTTTGGAATATTCTGTATGTCACCTTAGGTAAGAATGACAGTATTCAAACAGATATGAAATTATTTCCATCTTTCCTCAGTGCAGAGGTTGGTAGCTTCATAATTCTTCAAAAGCTGAAAAATCAGGCTGGAAAATAATATATTTGTGTTCTGTTTCTAAACCACCTTATTCCAGCATGGCAAATTCCTGATTTTTGTACAGTAGTTCAATAATGTGTGGGTATTAAGTAAATGGAAGAGAGCAGAACTCCAGTCATCTGTCAGGGTGTTTATTCTGTATTATAATTATGGTCTCCTCAAAGTGAAATAATTAATAAAATTTCAGGAAGGGTTTCTTCATATGCTTTTTCTAGCATGGGGGGTAAATTATTTATTTCTTGTACTTACATAAAAACAATTTTTTCTATATGATTGGGCTAGTCTCCAGCATACAGGAGAATTTCTTACTCTTTCATTTTAGCACTTCCATCCCCTTCAGACAGGATTTAAAAAACTATGAAACAATGCATAAATGTCTTCTGGGGCTTAGAGGTTTAAAATGCTGAAACTTCAATGCCTTTTGATGTTTTGTTATTTTAGAAGATTTTCTTTGTCAATACATGTTAGATGATTGGCTTTGTTTACAAATCACATCTTAGGTTTGCTTTCCTTGGAGATGGTCACGTTGTCCTGCACTTTCCTGCAGCAGAAGTGAGATTTCTGGAAGTGTGTTTCCACGAATGTCAGACTTTGTAGTGGAAGGAAAAAGATCTAAAAATACCCTGAGCAATTTGGAAGCTAATTTAAGTACCAAATGAGTGCTTTAGCACCTTAAATAAGAGGAAAGAGAAAAAAAAATTAATAACAGCACATATGTAAATGAAGTTCTACAAGCTTAAGATTTTAATTTTTAATTGACTTTTCTTCAGCTTTTCTATTCCCACTTCACTAGTCAGATTTCAACACAATGACTTGCTGCTCACAACTAATTGGATGGCTTCAATTAGTTCTCTTCTTACCTTGCTTTTACTCTAATGCCAAAGTTTTGAGGGATTTTGCTTTTGTTTCCTGCTGCTTGAAATCCTGAGACGAGCAGCAAGCTGAGCTTTAATTTTCACTTTAGGTGATGCCTTTGTTAACAAACTTAAGCGTCCTAATATCTGAGGTTTTAATTGGATTTAGAAATAATCGTCTCAGTGGATTAATACAATTGCAAAACAGAGATGAGTTACTTTAGCCAGGGGTAACTGAGCTTCAAAGCAGTTGGCACCCTCCATTATCAATGTGTGTGCAATTGCCAGCACATCTTTCCGACTTGTGCTCTTTATGAATACAGTCATTTGTGTTTTTTTGCAGGGAATTATGTTGATTGGGTTTGCAAATGCAGGAAATGACAAGTGGAAAAATGCAGAAATAATTTCCGAAGGAACTACCCTGATTACTGCTTGCAAACTTGTATAACTGTATCATTTTAGTGGCAAAAACTCCAATGGCAATGAAATAAATTCTACAGGACTCTTATATGTTCTTTTTTCAGTTCATTTTTGACATCTTGCTGGAATAGAAGTTAAAATTACTGGTATGCAGCACTTTTTGAAAAAAAAAAGCATAAGAAATCCCAAAACGAAACAATAGTGATACTACCCAGTCACCTTCTGGCAGCAGGTAGTAAAGATATTTATATAGATGAGTCATGCAGATTAAAGGGCTCTCCCACAGGTTATTCCATGCAACCTTCTGCTCAGAGCAGCAATTTGGAGCAGTGGGGATTCCACAGCCTCTCTGGGCACCTGCTCCAGCATTTGGTTGTTCTGCTGGTAAAACCTTTTCCATATTAGCAGCTCTAGATTTTCAGTGCTGCAGATCCTGCCTGTTGCCTGTCACCCTTCCACTTCTGACAAGACTTTTGTTTCCATCACCTCTGGAGCTCCAGTTAGCTCTAGAAGGCATCAGGTTTCTCCCCAAACCTTTCCTTTTCAGCTGAGCAAACACTTTTCTCTCCCTCCTGCTTCCCACCTCCTGCTCCTTCACTCCTGTTCCTACAGCCCAGGCTGCTTTGGGGCTGTCTTGGTTTGGAAAGACAAGTGTCTGCCAGGGAAAGCTGGAGCTTCCCTTGGAATGGAGAATGTCAACCTCCTCTCTCTAATTTACTATAATTTTGCAATAGAGGGGGCTTTTAGGCAAAGATACGGGAATAGGAATAACAGTTCTTTACTAGGAATTTTAAAAAATACAAATCAGAGCCAGGAGCAGCTCAGGGAATGACGATGAACGATGTGGCCAGGTTATGAGGGAAGAAAAGGTTTGGACTAAGTTTAACCCTCATTATTATGCACAGGTGTATAATTGACACTGATAATACTGCTCAGTACTGGGGACTCCTTCAATTCTAATACATATTTAATCTGGAATTATTTTCAAAAAAACCCCCATGGACTTTGTAACTATTTATGGTGTGTTAAAATCACTTTATCCCAGCTGTTCTTTACATTCAGTGTTCTCAGTGTGTTTGATCAGCTGTTCTGTGTAATTATGCTGACCAGAAAATTAAGGGTGTTGTTCCTCACAGGGGCACTGTTCTGCCTTGGAAAACTACCTGGCAGATGTGATAATGATACACTTATTAATTTCTTTTTCTGTGGTAGATTTTCTTGAAAAGAAAGATAGATATTCTTAATTAAAAATAAAGAATTGATAATGAAATATAAACTCTGGAGAAGGTGCCCACGTTGTTTAGAACTTGTGACCATTTCTAGCCTTCAGTTTCTAGGTATTGAATCTTCAAGATTTTTTTGGACAGAACAGCCCATTTTGGATTTTTGTTGCCTGTGAATGTACTTTAGAGTTGGAATCAATTTGCACCATAATTTCGTTCTTCCTTTTTGCTATCACTTTAAAATGAAGGAGTCATTGAACATATGAAAGCAATAAAAACATAAAGGACGTTTATTTATATGAGCCACCCTTTGTTATAATAATTGAATTTGCACTCAAAGGTGCAAAGATGCCGAATTTTATTAACCTGTGAGGAAACAATAGCAGTTGCATAAGAAAGTTCTCAATGTGTGGAAGTAAAGGAAAAGTCCTGTATTATTTTATCAGAATGGATAACCAAGGAATGAAGGACTGGGTTTCTGTTTTTCTGATCCTTATGTTTGTGTGTGGCCCTGTATTCTTAACTATTGCACAAAATCCTGTTTCACAGGTTCAAATCTTCCTTTCCATCCACCTGTGGGGCGTGTGTCCCCAACAGGAGCTGAACACAGAGACAGAGATCCATTAGGACATTAGGACACGGATGCAGCCTGAATTTTCTACTTCAGGAGGGATCTGTGCTCTGCTTCCCTTCAGCAATCTGTGCTCCAGAGAGGCTGGGGCTGCCTGCAGCTTTTTTTCTCAGGCTCTTCAGGATCCCAGGCACGGTGCCAAAGTGAAGCCCTTCCTGTGCAGGCAGGAGCTGGGAGGTGTTATTTTCCAGCAGGTTATGTCATCCAAATCACAGTGGAATTGCTGAGGGTGATGGAAGTAGGACATTTCCTGTGCTGAGGTGCAGAGCATCACTTCAGGCCAGGGGAGCTCCAGGCAGTGCTCAGGAAGGAGCTTGGAGGGGTTTTCTCTTTGAAGCTGGAGCTTCCAGTGGTGGAAGCAGACATTGGTGTGTCAGCATCCCTTTACAGACCTGTATCCCACCCATCCCAATTCCACAGCAGGAGCTGATTTTACATCCTCAGGTCAGAAACAGTGTCTCTGCACAGGTGGAAATTACCTAACTGCTGAAATAAAAATAATACAGTGTCCAAAACAGATTTATGGCATGTTGAATTTGACCACCTTATCCTTTGTTTTCTCAGTTGCTAAAAGCACAAGAATTTGTTTTCATTTCTTTGAGTAAATCCATTTTGGGAATGTAGGTACAGGTAAATAGAATAATAATAGTGTTGCTCCTCTTTTCTGTGTAGTGCCAGTAGCATTTGTGCAGAGGTTCTCAAGCTTTCCCTTGACTCTAGGAGAAACAAATATATTTAGATGGGTTTTCAGGTTTATTTTTTTTTCAGGAGGATTTTTTTTTTATTTCAGAGAATGCCACTGTACACTGCAGACACACTTGTAAAAACAGCTTCTCAGAAAATACACAAACATAATATTTAAAACCAGAGACACCTTCTATTGGATTTTCTTGTTATTACCATTCACAGGCATCAACTTGTGCAAATGGTCTGATGCCAGACTTATGCAAGACTCTTGTGGCCCTTGTCATGTCTCAGCACATTTCAGTCTTGCTCACTCAGAGCTGTGTAAGAGCTTCACAATCTTAAAGTTGTGTTTTCAGTATTTTTAAAAAGCACTGTGCAACTCTGCCTTTTTCATTGAAATAATTAACTGTGTGGAGATAGTTGCATGGGTGACTGCCATACAGAATTTTAACTCTTCACCACGTCTGTTGAAAATACAAATTTGTGGGTGCGTCGTGGGATTTGTCTTTCAGGTGTTTGAAGGGATGGATGGATGGATAAAAACTGTGTGTGTGCACACAACACAATCCATTGTTGGATTAACTGGCATCACACTTTGTGCTCTGTGGGCACCAAAGTATTTTTCTGGCATATAAGATCAACGTTCTAACAGGATTCACATTCCTGCAGTTAACATCAGAGTGTGCTGTAAGGACAACTCTGTTTGAAGACAAAGAGTGAAAAAGAGTGCTAATAGTTTCTATATTTCTCCTCTTTTTACACCTGTTGGCTTGAAAGCCCAGCTTTATTTGACAGAACAAGTTGTTTCAGCTTTCTGTAATTTTATCCCTTAGCTGGCAGTTTGAAGCACGATATTTCTGAATTGACATCACCAGAAATCTCACATGGATTTATATCCTCCTGCCTGCATCCCCTGAGCCTCTAGAGCAATGTGCTCTACAGGAATGTATTTCCAGGTGTGCTCCAGGCCAAGAGCCTTCAGAAAGATTTTCATCCTGTACAGTTGAATGTTGCCACTCTGGGGTAAAAAATGCTGGAAAAAGAGAGCGAACAGCAACTTGTGGAAATAGAAACCAGAGTGTTGGTGCTTTCAGCAAGCCTCTAGTCCAGTGTATTATGTGTGTGTCTTCCATGAGACACTGTCAGGAGTCCAGATTAGTTTAGCAGGCAGGTGATAGAGCTTTGTAGTAAACCCAGCTGTCATTGCAGGTGTATTTTCAGTGAGAGGGTAGTCAGAGGTGCACTCTGTGCTGTGCCTTTTTAACTCAGGCTGGGATTCTGTTGAACGAGCTCTTGGCAATCCTTCCTGTGGTATGAGAAGTGATAAAACGTGTGAGCTGGCAGCACTGAGTTATGCTCTGCGTTAGAAAGAGAAGCTCCTGGTGGTGATGTTTGTGCTGGGGCCCTGGCATTGGTGTAACTCTGCTTTCCTTCCTGCTCTCCAGGAAATCCACCGGCGCTTCGACAGCGCTCCCGACACGGCCAAGACAAAGGCTCTGCAGACTGTCATTGAGATGAAGGTAATGCCTGTGCATGGGCAGCAGGAGCATTTCTGTCAGTCTTGTAATGTAAAATAAGTGTATTTTTATGCTGTTTTATTATCAATGAAGAGACAGACACAGTAGAAACTTGTCTTCTGTCAGCCTGCAGCAGCAGACACTGATTTCTTACAGTTCAACCAAAAGTTCTTTATACTACAAGAATGGGAATGATAGATTGATATGAGAGATTTGTGAGATTTTGTGATGTGGGTTCTTGTCTTTTCACGTTATCAATGTTTGAAATACTGCTTAACGTTCTGTGTATCAACCAAGTTAGTAAAGCCCACTTAAAGGATGGGTCATACAGCTAGAAATATGTCTGTGTGCCATCATAAACCAGCTTTTCTAGATGAATTTCTGATTGAATTCTTAAGCCATTAGCTTAAGTGTTTAATGGACTGCTGGCAGCTGGCCAAGAGCTCAGGAGCCACAATCAAGTGTGTGGTTTACACAGCTTTATGCCATCATATTTCATATTGTATTGCTCATAAAGTACATCAGACAGGGTTTGCACAAATAGAGTTGAAAAATTAGAAACTGTCTTTGCAAGCTGTTCTTTTCCATTTGGTATCCCTCCTTTTTATTTTATTTTATTTTATTTTCCTTCCTTTTTTCTCCTGCAACTTTTTTTCCATTCTGTATCAGTGTCTTCCTTGTTTACATCCCATCTTTCTACTCTGAAGCCTTTCATCTGCTGTCACTCTTTTATTAGTCATCTTTGTGGTCCATAGTAATGAAAACTAATTGACCATCTGGTAACATGAAGTGTCTTTACTATGAAAAGAGAAGCACGGAGGGATTTCTGGGAAATGATGTGAGCACTGAAACTAAATACCCTTGTCAATTTCAACATATCACTTCTGTATTTTGGTTGCAAAAATCTACTGTATCAATTTTTAATTTCAGTATCAGACATTAAGCAGGAGACCCAATTGGATCTTCATAATGATGCTTTTAAAAAATGTCATCTCATGAATGAAAATCTCTATATGTAAAAAGGAGATTTTTGTTCAGCTGCGCTTTGCTTATCAGACAAAGAAAAAGTCAGAAAGGTTTTATCAAAGTCTGTAGTTTAGTTTTAGATCAGCTCTGCTTTCAGGAAAGACTTAATATTTTGGGGAAATGAACTAAGAAAAAATAGACTGCTCTAAGGGATTATAGTTCCTAAATACAAATCCATGATGATGAGTATGCCTGAAGCTCTGTGTGCTGTGGGGATCTGCTCTTGCTGCTCCTAACACAAAAGACTTCCAAAGGAACAGCAAACCAGGTCCACTGGATGAATGAATACCTCTGATCATCCTGGAAAAGTAGGAGGATAATGATGGATTGACTTTGTTTTTCCAGATGGTTGTTTTTAACCCACTGAAATGTTTGATACCTTGTACATATGAGCCAGAATCCTTTACTGCTTTATCCGATCAAAAATAGATTGTTGCACATTTTCCTTCCTTCTGGTGCTTTGCTGTCCCCCATTTGTGACCCCACTTGAATTACCTGGTGGCACAAATCCAGTTTTTTGCCATCATTGCAGTCACATTTTGCTGTCCATTCAATTAGAATTAAATGTCTCTGGTTTGTGCTGGCTTTGAACAGGCAACTTTTCTTCACATTCCTTTATTTGTTCATCCTTCATGGTGTTCCTGCCCTGAACCATGTTTTCTTTCAGTACTGAACTCTTGCTTTCCTTGAAAGGTAAAAAATAAATGGAAAAATGAGGATCTGAGCACTCAAATGTAACGAGTTGAGCACTGATTCCTCTAAGAACTTCCTAAGTGAGTTTCAGGGGCAGGTCATTTCTTGGACCTGTGTCTCCTTTTGTTTTGCTGCAGCAGTGCATTAATAAATCACCCAAGTGTGTGTCTTCACCCACCTCCTGTAATCCCTCCAGGACTCCAAGATCTCCTCCATGGAGCGTGGCCTGCGGGATCTGGAGGAGGAGATTCAGATGCTGAAGTCCAACGGGGCCCTGAGCACGGAGGAGCGTGAGGAGGAGATGAAGCAGATGGAGGTGTACCGTAGCCATTCCAAATTCATGAAAAACAAGGTACTGGGAGAGCAGATGACAGCCCTGTGCTCAGCTCAGGGAACAGAGGAGGGAAATGTTCCTGCTTTAGCTGGGAGGTGTGGTCTGGGTTCCCAGGGAAATGCTGGGAAACAGAATGGATTTAATACCTGCCGTGAAGCCACTAAAAGAACTTAAAAATATTTAAGAACATTGGAAATTCCAATTTGAAAATATTGTAATGGTGTTTCAGTAAGATCTGTAGCCCAAGTTCTCCTTTTATTGTCACACCTGATTCTCTTTCCTCTCTTTTCTTCTCTCCTGTGTTTATTTTTAGACCATTGCTAATCCGTGATTGCTTTTATTTGGTCTAAAGTCTTTCCAAAGGTAGTTTGTTGATAAAAGGATATTTCTTTTTGCAGCTGCTGTTTGGCCTTTTCATTATATAAGAGCTGAGAATTGTGTGAACTGTCACAGTGCTGGCTTTCCATTCCACTCTCCTTCCAGTAGTGGGGTCAGCATGAGAGCAGAGTTTCCAACACTACTGACATCAATTATTTCTGTTATTTGGGGTACAGGACAAATACAGCAGCGAGAGGTGTTGGTCCTCAGGTGTAAAGACAGACACTGGCTATTGAATTGTCTGTAGGCAAAAGTCAATCCATTCTTTGTTTCTCAGTCCTTTGTTTCTCCATCCTTTGTTTCTCAGTGGCTCCTAACATTCTGTAGTGAAGGTTCAGGCACTCTTGTCCAGTAAATTTAAGTCCATTGTGAACAGTCCTGCCTTAATTAGCTTTTGTGTGCTCCCTGCAAGCAGTGTACAAACCCTGGAAGGGAGGCTGAAAATGGCTCTGCTGGTGCTGAGCAATTGTAACCCCCTGCATTTGTCCTACTTGAAATTGTTGGTCAGAAGAGGAATGCTGGATGGAGTGTCTGGGAGAGAGCAGCACTCCTTGCCCCAAAGGAGGTCTGTGCACTGAGTGTGTGTTCCTTCCTCTTGCCTCACACCAGCTCACTGAAACACCTCCAGATAAATCCCTCTGTTCTTCTTTTGCTCTTTATCCCACTGGGTTGCTTCTAGGAACTGAAGGAATTCAGTTCCTTACATTTTATCAAATGCTCAGTAAAATCCCACTGGATTGCTTCTAAGAATCATTCGAACTCTGATTCCCTGCTCCAGTTCGGAATGGGGAGGAGATCACAGCACCACTTCCTTCCACCTTTCCCTCTTTCTTTCCTTTTTTCATGGCTAGGAACTCTTTAATTTCCCCTTGTCCTCTCCCTCTGTGGATCTGCAGATCTGTTCAGCTACTTGATTTCTGGCCCTCCTCTGTCTCCTGCTCTGCTCACTTATTTTCCTGCAGAAATGTTGTTCCTTTTTGGTATCTGTTTGCTCATGGCTCACGGCCATCTCCAGTCCTGACATCTTGCTGTCCTACCTTGTTCTCTAATTGCACAGCATTTCTTTTTCCAGTGCTGTATTTTATAAGTGATTTGTGGCTGTATCTCAACAATTAAGATGATTTCTCCCAAGCTGAAGCGTGTCCTTTGTCCTGTTGTGATTTCTTCATGAACTGCAGTTTCAAAGCCATTGGGAGAAGTGCCACATACTTGACATATGTAAACATAACCATAAGTATATATCTTCTGTTTCATAATCAAATTCTTGTCTGGCAGCCTAGATGAAATGACACAGACATGAAACCTCTGAGAAGACTTAATGAAGAATGGAAGAGAAAAGGAGTGACCGGTGTTGATCCTTCTGTTCAGTTCTGTGTCACTTTCAGTTACTCGGGCTGAAGCTGACAAATGATAAATATTTAAAAGCATAATGATGTCGTGACAGGTAGAGCAACTGAAGGAAGAGCTAAGTGCCAAAGAGGCTCAAGGGGAGGACCTGAAAAAAAGAGTGGCTGGTCTCCAGAGCGAGGTCTCTGCAGTAAGATCTCTCTTGTGTGTGCAGTGGCCATTCGCTGGGGCTTGCTGCCTCTTCTGCCTTTCTTCTCTTACCTCCTTCATGGCCTGATTTAACAGTAGAACTAACAGCCTGCTCAGCCTTGTAGCTGCCTTTTTGTCCACATGATTTGGGTGTCCATAAATAACATCTGTATTTGTTCTGTTGCTGTTTTTTAACGGTATGAGCTGTTTGAGCAATAACCTACTCGCCTGTACTGAAGCAGATTTTCAGAAGCATTCAGCACCCATTTTGGGGACAGAGATTTGCTTTTCCTAGAAAGAAAAACTTACTTGAAAACTTGTGTTGAACCCTTTTAACGTTGTTTCACGAAAAATAACGAAATCTGGATGCTGAACGCTTTTAAAGCTGCTCCATTTTAGCGGCATGAATTTAGGTTCTTCCTTTTGCTGTGAAGTCAGAGTTTCACTCAGAAGAGTGGACATGGTTTCTCATCAAGAAGAGAGGTGTGAGCCCTTGATGCTGCCTTTACTCCTCCTGCAGTGTGGATGGTGTGTGCTGGGCTCTCTGAAGAGCTTTGGCACTGTGGCCTTGCAGCTCTGAGATGGGAGACAAGAACCTTCCTGTAATGAAATGTGGTGAACGTCTCTTCTGAGTTCTCCTCTGATTCAGGCTGTCTACTAACTGTAAAAGTTTGTGTCATCTGAGGTTTTCTAAGGAGGCTGTTTAGTTTAGATCCTGTAGAGAAGATAACCAGCAGTGAAGAGTTCAGCTCTTGCAGCAGCAGTTCTGTGCCTGGCAGTGCTGTGAGCTGGGGGCAGCAGAAATTGTGCTGCTGACATCAGTACCTGGGTGGTGAAGTGAAATAGGGGGCAGAATCATCCTCTGTGCATATTTACTTCTAGTAAAATACAAAAAAAAACCCCAATCTAGCAGGTTTGATTCAAGTAAACAATGGACTATTGAGTAGTTCTATAAATTCTTATTTACCTTCTCATTGTTCCAGTTAATAAAATGAGTTTGGGAGGTTTTTTGAGAGGCATGTCCTCCTCCTTTCTCATTCCCTCGTGTACACTGTTTCACTGGAACACAGGAGTCCTTGATTACATATTTTGAATAAATTTAATACTCTTTGGTAAAGAGTTTTCTTCCTTTAATTGCCCATTATTGAAACAGTGTTGGCAATATAAAGCTGCATTTACCCAAGCTTTTTTTCTCAGTTATTTTTACAAGTATGTGCATTTATTCCAATCAAAAACTTTACAAAATAATTATAAATTATACTATTATTTCGTTCATGTGCCGTGTTTCTAAACATGGACAGTGACTTGGACAGTTTTTTAATCTTGTGATGTCCTTTAATCTCTGTTTTGGAGCACTGACAATGTACTTTTGGGGCTAGGGATATATATTTTTTTTAATGTCACAAACAATTGTTCAAGTTAAGAAAGGGAAAACTTCAGTTTTTAGAAATACATCCACCTGTTCTATACAATATGTAGCAGTAAAATATTGCTGTTCTGTGACATAGGAAGCAAACCAGAAAGTTGGTGACAAACTTGGACTTAAAACTACATTTAGACTTCCCTGTCATCTTCTATTAATTTTTTTCTTTCTCAGACTTAATAAGAATTGCCCTGAGTGATGATTTTAGCTAACATCATTGCATTATTTTCCCATTTTTTACTGTTTGGCTTTTTATAAAATAATAATCCTTTCCCCTCCGTGTGTTCCCAGATTGGGCAGGTGAAGCAGGAGCTGTCCCGCAAGGACACGGAGCTGCTGGCGCTGCAGACCAAGCTGGAGACCCTCACCAACCAGTTCTCTGACAGCAAGCAGCACATCGAGGTGCTCAAGGAGTCCCTGACAGCTAAAGAGCAGAGAGCTGCCATCCTGCAGACTGAGGTGAGGTGGGCAGTTCTCTCTCCTTGCTGGCAGAGAGAAAACCCCCTGGTTTATTCTGTCCTTGGCTTGTACAGTCCCACAGCCGTCCAGGGCTGCTTGTTCTCAGCACTTTGGTTCCTTGATTCTGTCTTTGGTTCTTTAATGCAGGGGGTTGATCTAAAGACTAAACACTAAATATGTGTGCAGAAGTGCTTGGCTGAAAGGGAACTTGCAATGCCTGAGCTGGGGGGGCGTTATTTGCAGTCACCTTGTAGCTAGAGAAGGAAAAGGAAGATGATTCCAGTAAACACTCTGCAGAGGCTTCACCATTACTGTCAGCATGGCCAGGAGCTCTCGCTTGTAAGCTCCTGCTTGTCCCTAAAACATGGACTTTCATGGTTTATGATGCATATTCCAAGGTAAAGGTATTTTCTAAACTGTGTTTTGATGACAAATGCTTAATAAATTCCCACATTATGTCGGACCCAGTGTGTATCTGAGCATCAAACAGGTAATAAATGTAGTATAAATGTGCTGCTTCTGGACATTCTTGAAGAGCAGGCATGAAATGTTGTGTGCAGACAGCGTTTCAGCCCCTGGCTTGGAGAATTGCAGTGTTAGTGGGAGTCCAAAAGATGGCAGTGATGCATCAAAAACTTGGTGTTGTTACAGCTGAAGAGTCAAAGCCAAAGGAGCTGGGAAAAAGGCAGGCAGGAAGTTTGGGGGTAACACTGGGAGAAGGCTCCATATTACAATAAGAGAATTGATCTGAACTTTTTACCCTAATTTAGCTTTCCTTTAGCCAAAATTGGTACATCTGGAGGTGCTCATGGCCTTGTTGACATGCAGTGAAGTTACAGGGTAAATATTTTCTGATGTTCCAGGAATGGCTTTTCTGATTTTGCTCAGATTTATGTAGAAGTCAGGATTGCATTAGTGGGTATAACTGGGAAGGGGTTCCAGTTTCCAGTCATAAACCTCCTGTTGAATTCGTTCATTCCTCTTTGCTAGTTCAGGAATGTACCCTAGGTTAGTACATGTCTATTTAAAACAAATATTTAAATTTCAAAATATCTTTGAAGGTAGGAGTTAGGTAAATAACCATTTTCAGAGGTAAAATGCAGGTTTGATCCGTTGCAGTGATTAAAAAGAATACAGATATGGTAAATGTGCAGTACTGTGACAAACCTACAAAACTAGAAACACATTTCTCACCTTTAAGTAACAAATAGTGCTTTTCTACCCATGAGACATGAAGTTCTTGAACAAATTTGTTTATTAACAAGCTAAAAAACTTCAGTAGAGGGTCATAATTTCAGCTGTTGTGGTAGATAAACATATTTATTCAGTTAAAATGTCCAGAATTGAAACAGAGTATTTAAACCCAAGAAGAATTGGTTCTATACCATTGATAGATAGTCTTAAAACTTATTCAGAACATCTTGATTTTATCTAAAGGCCAAAAGTACTTTAATATAGAAAATTATTCTACTCTTCAACTTGTAATATTACTAAATAATCATTGAGAATATTTGTTCTTCATTTGGCTGCTTCCAAATGTGTAGCACCAAAAACCAAAGTGGATTCCTCCTTCCAAGAAGATATTTATACTTTTGGAGAGAGAATCTCATCTTTTTTACCCTTGTTGGCAGAAAGCAATGAAACTATCACAGAGTAACCTTTTTGGGGTGTTCACAGGTGATCCTCTTAAGTTTATTGAAAACTTGACAGGATTGAAACACGCTGAGAACATCCAGTGTTGAGATGTTTGCCATTCATTGCATCCTGTGATGATTGGGGTTTTTTAAAGGAAGGGATGAGTTTCTATAAAAGGGTTTTCTTTGGGAATGAGGTGGGGATGTGAGGTCCTGCTTGGCCTTACTTTCTGGCAGCGCTGGTCACTGTTAGAGCACAATTAGCTTCTCTCCAGACACCTGGAGAGAGTTGTGAGGAGGGAGAGAGCTGCAGTTTCTGACACACATTGTCACACAACTTCAGAGGGGATCAGTTTCTTAAAGTCATATTTAAATAAACATTTTCAAAGAAAAGAGAATAACCTCCAGAAGCCTCTAGCTCTTATTTAGCCTTCTGTTAAAGACCCTGCTCACAGGTGGGGGAAGTGTTGATCTGATATTTCAGAGATGGGTTTGCCACCTGCCACACCAGGACTACCAATGTTTATCTGGAGGGCTCTTGGGTGGAGAGGATATTGTGGTCAACTTCTCAATTGGTGCAGAAACCTCTAAAAATAGCTCTAAAATTGTCACTTTGTAAACAAAACAAAAAATAGGCCAGTATTTATGTTGGTATTCAGGCTTTATCCATATAAAGTTTTCACCCAGTGAGCCTTTCAGCTTAGGTCAGTGCCAGGAGTTCTGTGGCTTCAGTGGGAAGTTGCATTAACCAGGGAGAATGTTCTCCTTCATTTTTGTGTACTGCCCAAGCTGGCATGGGTCTGTAATTGGTCTGTTCCTAGGGCAAACTCACATTAATATTCAGAGGAAAAATGCATCTAATCATATGGAAGTTTTTATTTGCTTGGAATGTCTTATTAGAACATAAGAATTCATGAAGAGTTCACTCTCATCTACAAAGCAGCCTGAATATTGCTGCAATTGGTATAAGGAGGTGAAGAGCCAACTCTAATCTAGTTAAAAAGAAAGATCAATGTCAAAAATAGAGAATTAAATTAAGTCTTGTGAATTACCACTGCATTCAAATCAGTCAATAAACATGGCTTTAAAGTCTTAATTACAGACTATGCTATCAGTGAAAAGGCTTAACTCCATTTTTGGATTTATATCTTTTGCTAGTTAGTAATGGAATGTCACAAAACTGATCCTTTTTAAAATGTGCTCATACTTGAGACTTCCCCTAACAATAGCTACAGTAGGGAAAAATCAATCTCACCTCACATAGCAATTTTAATTTCATGTCTCTGTGCATTTCTCAATGATCTTTGAGTTCTTAATGCTGACGTAGAATTACTTCAACATCTGCCTTAAGATGTGGCTGGCTCCTGTTGGAAACCTTTGCAGGCTCTGAGCACACATTTCAGGATTGGTATTCCATCTGTTCCTTCTGCTGCCTCTGCTGCAGTCACACCTACAGAGAATTCAAGATGAAATTCAGAATTTTGCTGTTCCAGAGCAGTTGGGGCTTGGATGTGGCACAGGGGAGGTTGGACCTTCTTACACCACTGAGTGGTTTGAGTCACTGATCTGGATTCTGGTTCAGCCATGGTTTGAACAGGTGACAGGCAGATGAGAAGAATCACTCACAGGAAAACAGTGGTATGATGTTTTTTCTGGGCACCACTGACATTTTCTTCAACCCAAGTGGGGATCACCAGGGTGGGAATAACCTGCTTGCTACTGCACAGTGGAGATGATGATAAAATCCAGAAAAAACCTCTTGTTTTCAATCTCAATTCTATTAATGCAAGCTCCTGAAACTCCTGAGCACAGTGAGAAGCACACTGAGGTCTGAAACTCACTGTGGACTTCTGAAAATGTAAATGATTTCCCTGTAGTTTGGGAATATTCTGAAAGCTAAGACTGTCATCACAGAATTCAAGATCCTAAAAAAGGCTTAGGATGACATTTATATTAAATATAATTTCATTTATTGTGCTTATTCTGGTAGTAATTGGAGCTACTAATGGACTAATTTTCCTCAGAAATTTGGACTCCTGCATGTTTAATGTATGGCTAATGTTTCAGGTATGACATACTAAGAACAGAGACATGGAATGTTATTTACAGCTACTGGAGAACTCTGTGAAGACAAATCAGTGGTTCCCAACAGAGTTTTTCGTGTATCATTGTTACAGTGAAGGAACTGGAGTCCTGTGTGGTCTCCAGCTGCAGAGAGGTGCCTGTGGCCCCTGGCCCTGGGAGGGTTGAGGGGTCCTTGTTGTGCTGAAGCTTGGTGGGCAGGTGGGACCTTGGGACACCAAGGGCTGGCCTGAGCTGCCCTGCAAGGTTCTACCTGCTGTGCACAGCCAAAGACATGGCAGTGCAGCACTGGGAGAGCAGTGAGGTTAACCCAGGGTTCACACAAAACCATCCAAAACACAGAATTCCCTCAGCACCTCAGCAGTGTCGGCCTGATCGTGTCCATGGACTGAGAAGATCCTCAGCTGACCCTGTTGAAGTTGGCATCACCTGCCTCCCACAGCCCTCAGTTCTTGTCACTGTGGGAGGATGCCGTGCATAAACTGAGCTGACATGGATAAACAAGGGCAGAGTTCTGCCAGGAATAGTGCTGAGGTGATGATTGTGTGTCCTGCCAGCCTTTGAAAATACTTCTGAAAGTGTTTCCTGCAGTTTCCTAGGCAAGGACCTCACACAAATAAAACCAGCAACGCAATTTACCCCAAACCATAAGCTAATATAGAGTTCAAAGAGAATAATCAGTCAGAAAATGGAAAGCATTCTGTGGATGAATTTCTATTTGCAGATGTTCTCTTTTCACTAACAGTGTGCTCTGGGCATCTGGACTGTCTCAAATGTTTTGCAACACAACTGTTGAGAGTATGTGGATTCCCTTGTGAGGGAGATTTTCAGTTTCCCTTGAAGGATTAATAAAAGTGACTCTTAGCTTTAATCTCAAAGATTCCCAGGGAAGAACATACCTAATCAATCTGCACAACTGTGTGTTTTAAATAAGAGGACAAAGCGTGATCCACCTGCTAAACCTTTCATCACAAACACTGTCCATCCTATAAATCACACTTGGGTATTCCAGTCTCCCTGCAGATCACACCCCATGCCCCACTTGCTGGGTGAGAGGTCAGGAGTGGGATTTAACAAGGGATGTGTAAGTGAGAAGGCTCCAGACACAGAGGTGGCAGCGCTGATGGGGAGAGCAGGCCAGCTCTGGCCCCGCTGGCAAGGCTCACAGCTCTGTGTGAAAGGAGGCAGACAAAACACCAAAGGCTTCTCTGGGTGGAACCCTGAAATGCAGAGCCTCAGAGACAACTTTTCCATTAGCAACTCAAAATAAAACGGAATTAGAATAACATGTTAAAACTAAACGTTGCTCGGAATACCGTAAGCAGAGTAGATTCCTAAATCCTTACCCCAGCTGGGGCTGTCCAGCAGTTGTCATCCTTTCACTTCATGTCTCTGCTGGCCTGTGCTGTGCAGAAGGACCAAGAAATTCATTGATCAGGCTGTTTACTCTGTGAGACTGATGTCCTGTAACAGATTCAGCTAACAGGAACCAGATCTGATAGTGTCAAATAAGATTAGCAGCCAGGCTGGCAGATTTGGGCAGTGTGTGAATGCTGAGTGGATAGGGGTCAGTGCCTTTCTTTGGGCACCCTGAGCAGCTTGGTGGTGTTGGATTTCGTGCTCCACAATAGTCTTTGAGATTAGCCTCTGCTCTGTGGTGACCTTACTGTTCTCATCAAATTTATATTCAGGTAGCTCTGATTCCTTCTCCCATTTCCTTTGTCTCGTGAGCTCTATTTCACACAGAGAGATGATTTCACAAGAGAAATGCAGAAGGAAAAGCAAAAGATGCTCAGCATGCAGTTTTGAAGTTTGAGGTCAGCGCAGAGTTTCCAGAGTGTGTTTCTAAATTCACTCAGGCCATGGGAGCTCTAAGTGTGTTTGTGTGTCCAAATTGCACCCACAGTATCCTGTGCTGTGTCATTTGTTCAGGTTTACCTTTAATATCAAACTGCATGCTGTGGAAAACACGTTCTATTTAAACTATTATTTCCTTTTTAAGCCAAAATATTCTTAGCCATCCTAAGGTAACCTCTTTCCAATTGGGATCTGCAGTGGCTGCAAAGAGCTCTGCTTTCTTTACCTTCAGGCTCAGCTACTACTGTGATTAAAGCCTAGAATGTAAAGTGACACTCTGGTACAACCAGTCAGTGTTTATTCTCTGATTATTAGTAACGTTTCAAATGAAGTTTGAAATGTGAGAGAACTTCTCCACAACACATTGTGTTGGCTTTTCCTTTGAGGGAAACAAATTCAATATTGTGTGATAGAAGCCTGAGTTATGTGAGAAGTATGATTTGAAGTGTTCCAGGCAGGAGCATTGTTCTCATAGAGTTGGGAGTAACAAGGTTGATCAGTTTTACTGTTTATTCTCCTGTCACTTATGATAACTGTTTAATCCCAATCTTATGTACGTTGAATCCTTAAAGAAAGAGCTGGTAGATTTCTGAGTCTATTTGCAATATTTCCCCTGTGGCAGTGTGGTTTGACTCCCCTGCTGAGCAGAGCTCGTTGTGCCTTTCTGGGTGCAGGTGGACGCGCTGCGGCTGCGCCTGGAGGAGAAGGAGACCATGCTGAACAAGAAGACAAAGCAGATCCAGGAGATGGCAGAGGAGAAGGGCACTCAGGCAGGAGAGATCCACGACCTCAAGGACATGCTGGAGGTGAAGGAACGCAAGGTGAACGTCCTCCAGAAGAAGGTAAGGGTGCAGAGCTCTGAGATGAACACCTCTGGTGCCTCTCAGTTTCCAGGGCTGTCAAAAGTCTGAACTGGAATGTGCATTTACATTCTGGAGGTGAATGTTCCAGTCCAGTGATGCAGTGGGGATATGGTGAAAGATGAATTTGTTGGAATTTTTGACAAAAAAATCGGAATTCAGAACAGAGGCTGTTGCCTTTCAGTGATTGCATGTGCTGCTTTGGCTTCCATTTTAATAATAGCATTTTGAAAAGGGCACATCATCTGAAAAATCAATCCTTTCCCAGGCAGCACCTTAGCAAGGCCACGCTGATGTGAAGCACAGGGCACAGGCTGATCATGACTTCGGTGTGTGACTGAGTGGGGGAGGGCTTGGACCAGCAGGAGCAATTAGGATGATTTCTGTGGAACCTACTTGGGAAGTTTGTGAGGAACTTGGTGTAACTTTTGTTAGAAGTGCTGTATTATCATACTTAATATTTCTTGGGAAGTGCTAGAATGGGATAATCAGGCTATCCTTCATATCTTTCTGGATAAGAAAATGCAGACCTTATCAGTGACCTGGGGGAGGTCTGGGTAAAGAAAAAGGAGACACTGTCAGACAAATTAGAGAGGTTTCCCAAAAGGCATTGAGTCCTAGGGCAGTGCATGTCATTATGGATGATTGTTGGCAGATTGCACACACAGTGTATCCCAATTTTCCTCCACACAGGGTTAAAAGAGAGAAATGCGTGTACTGCAATAAATTTTAATTTGAAGAACGTTTTTTTTCTCTGTATCTTTAAAAAGCTGTTCTTGGAGCTCTTATTCAGTGTATTAGGCTGAGGATGTGGGGGTTTTTTTGTTCTGTTTTTCTCCTAGACCTTTAAACAATTCTGCAGAATTCTTGTGATATTAATAGTTCAGACTATTGATTAATTTCTGACGCCTGGCCAATGCCTTTTCTTCTTGTCTATAACCATAAATCACGAGGGTTTAGGTCATGTTCAGCTCTGTTACAAACGTCACATGGGAATGGAAGTTCAGACATGGATTTCAGCCATAAATAAGTCATTAATAATTCCAGCAGAGCCCTAATTCCAAGTCTTCGTGGTCTCATTTTTTTTCTGACTGTTCATCTTTTTAGAAACACAGATTTCTGATTTTTGTGCTGCATTTCTTTTTGTTTTACAAAATTGGTCGTGCACCTCCAGACACAGATTGAGATCCCAGCTGGGTGTTTAACCAAGAGGTGGGGATGTGACATTTGTAAATGTTAAATGTCACTGGGGTTGTTTCATTTCCATTCACTCTTACACTGCTTTTTCACACGTTTTCTTGCTCTACTTGACACTTGAGAATGATCTTTCATTAGGTCATTTATAGGCAGCTCTAAAGGTCCTCTCTTTTAATGCTTGTTTTTTTGAGACCACTGTCATCCATAGCGAGGCAGTTTCATCTCGCGTCTTCATGCATCTGACCTGTTTGTTCAGGACTGTTCCCTGCTGCTTTCAGGGAAGAGTTCCTGGTCTCTTCAGGCTGGAAATAAAGGAGCCAGGCTTTTAACTGTGACAGCTTTGAGATCCTGTTCTCCTGGGTAGCTCCACTGAGGATAAATAACACTGCCATAACAAACTGCAGTGTTCTCTAATCCTGTCTCTGAGCCTCTTCAAGGAGAACAAAACCCCACAAAGCAAAGCCCCATGAAAAGCTTTGTGCTGGAAGGGCCCATGAAGCTCATCCAGTTCAGTCCCCCTGCCATGGGCACCTTGCACTGGGGCAGGGTCTCCAAGCCCTGTCCACCCAGGGATGGAGCACCCACAGCTTCCCTGTTCTGGGTAAAAAACATAAAATCTATCTGCAGAAAAATATTTATTCCTGCAGCTAACTAGAATCACATGCAGAGATTTGAATGTGCTTTAGCCTTGGAGTTGCTGGAGGCATTTTCTTTAACATGAACAGTTAAACTGTCAGAGTTGTAAATTCAAGGATTTTTTTTTCCATTTCTGTAACTAGCTAACCTAGAATGTTCTTGTGGAGAATCCAGGTGACAATTCTTTTATCTGAGGTTTGTGGTGCAGTATGGAATTCCTTTTTATTTTTCGTATAGCCTGGGGTAAATAACTGGAAGGTTCAGGCTTTTAAAGTTCAAGGATTGATGTCTTTAACTCAGACTTTTAATTTCTTGTCCAGACCTGGAACTGAAGACTAGGTGTGGGATTTTCTATAGGTAGGGATTTGCATTTTCTTGGTCTCTTTTTAATTTTTCCACGAAAAGCAGAGCTTGAGAAAATACCTAAGGAAGGACCTGTCAGATTTTTAAATATGTATTATTGTGGAGGTTATGAGAACTTGCATAAAATCTGTGCTAGGGAAAAATCATGATGTCTCATTTTTATCTGATATCTATGGACTGCACAGATAGCTCTTCCTGCCTGGAAACTCAGGAGCCTCTAGCTCCTCTCACATAAATATTTTTTCTCTTAATCCTCGTAAACTGTGATTTATTTTTTCTGGTTTTGCATTTCCAGAGTGCATCTTATTAAAGTGCACATCTTGTTTTCTGCTTTAGCCTTCAGACCTTCCAGGACAGTTCAGAATTTTATTGCCATTAAAAAAACAGAAAACAGTCTTTAAACATTTACCTCCATGCACAATAGTCTTTTTATTCCTCCCTCTGGTTACAAACTGGTGTGTTCAGATCAGGTTTTAGTCTTTTTTTCCAAGTTGAAGATCTGAAGGTCCAGTTTAAAGGATCTTCAGAGGTCATAGATATTTTAAATAGTAATATCTGTACCAGTTTGTCTGGGTTTTTCTTTTGCCTGCTTAGTTATCTGATAGTAAATGGTTTTTTTTAAGCTTTTTTGATGTGGTTTAAATGATACTCAGGCATTTTAACTGAATAGAGTGGAAGATCATGGAAGGCACACGGTACAAAAAGTGCTTCTCTTGTGTAGTGTTAATTAGTATTTTTGTGTGGAAATAAGATGTCTTTGGAAGCAGCAGTTATGAGAAGGTGCTGGGTGAAGATGTGGAGGGTTGAAGGAATTTAAGCAAATTAGGAGTTGGGTTAGTAGACACTGTTCAATCAGTTTTCACCAAGTGCTCTTCCCTCAGCGGGTTCTCAGATATTTTTGAAGTCGTATTCTAATCAACTGAATTTTGCACACCAATATTTTTTAATGCTAGGTACAAAGAAAATTTGGAGCAAAAGCTAAAGTGATAAATTTTCATTTAAATTCAGAATTTATTAAGAAATCATGAACTTGAACAGCGTGGCCATTTAAGAAGAGTAGTTTACTCCTTTTGAAATGTAGAGATTGCCTGTACTAGAATGGAGCCAACAATCAAATGGGCATTTGGACCTCATGATGTTTTTTATTTTCTGTGACTGTTTGAGGTGTGTGATCACCTGTTCTGGTGACATTGAGCAGGAATTGTTTGGCTCAGTGCCCAAAACTGGGCTGTCCTAAATTGCTGCTGTTGAAACAAAAAATGATTTAAAATGCATCCTTTATTTTTGGATTCATTGACCCAGACCAGCTCATGCTTTGCTTTATGAACCATTATTTTTGTTGTATTGGTTAAAGGTGAGGAACTATAAAATACACTTTTTGGTCATGCAAAAATCAAGGTGAAGAAAGCAATGAAAGTTTCCTGGCTGATTAGAGATCAGTTAAAGGACACAGAAGAAGATTACGAGCAACAAAGATCTGAAAAATTAACATGACAATTGGCATCATCACTGATACCCAGTAGGCACCAAAATACATTTTCCAGGTTGCTGAGGAAACCACATAATTCACATTTTAAATCCTGGACTCTTTCCAGTTCAGCTCATACAGAGATGCTGCTTGGTAGTACCTTTATTTTAGACAATACAAGTAGGACATATGCTAGAAATTTGGAGACTTTGGCTTTATGTCTAAAATTTAATGCAAAAACTTGGTTTTATAGAGCTTCAGGATTATCTTTTTTTTCTCATTTCATTGAAAATAGATCTTGCATAAAATCTCATTTTAAGTTGTTAGAACTCAAGGCCAGAGGAAAGCACCTTTGAAAATGAAGCAGGGACTGTGGTGGGCAGATTTGAAATGTGAACCTGAAAAACATTAAATGGTGCTTCATTCCTCTTTTTGCTACATCTGTCGATCTGTGCTGGTGGACAAGGATGAAAGGAAATGAGGAGAAAAAAAAATCAATATTTTGCAATCCAAGCATTTTAGGGAGATAGCATTTGGGACAAAAGATAAGTAATAACACGCTGAAAGAAAAAAACACCAACAGGGACTCAGTCACCTCTTGCTTTGAGGGTAGGTCATGTTTTGTCTTGGGGAGAGGGGCTGACACTCCCTTTGTGCAATGCAGCTGCAGGCAAATAAAATGCAAGTTTTAGTGGCTGAGCATAGCAGTGTTTTTGGCAGCTCCCCGTGCTCTGTGTGATAATTGACCTGTGATAAGGGGAGAACAGAGATTTATTCTTTCTTTGGTGGCTGTGCTGACTTGTGCAGCTCGAATTTGGGGAGGTTTCAAAAGCTCCTGCACTTGAAGAAGAAGCATTGCCTTTCTCCACAGGAGATCAATGTCCTCTGCCTTCCAGAAAACTTAGCAGAATAAATATCTCATGCTTAATGATCAGAAACACCGTGTGGCAGGAGAGAGGGGCTGCAAACAAAATGTGTAACTGTTTAAAATCAGTGGTGCTGATGGTTACTACAACAGCAGCTTAGGTTTAGTGTTCCTAACTCTGACATGCAGTGTTTGTACTTTAAGGTTTATTTTCTTTCTATTCTCTCCTCTCTGAGAGTAGGTTAACTACTCAGAGAGCTCCTCTGCTCCAGCCCTGAGGAGATGAGAGAGCTCAGAGAAGGACCTGCATTTTCAAACACCAAATTCAGTTTGTGGTCCCTTCATCCGAGGTGTGACCTTGAGCTTGCCTGCCAAGGGAACGAAGATTTGGTGTTCTGAGAATTCACAGAATGCAGGCTGGGCTTGGTGACATCCCTCTGAGCCTCTCCAGGGTGGCATCTAGTGCTTAGGGGTCCCCCAGTGTCCCCACTGCAGGCAGTGGCTGGGTCACACTTGCAGGGTGGCCAGTCTCTGTTAGTGTGAATACACAGTGAGGAGTAACTGGGCAGCCAAGGGCAAAGCCTGGCCCAGCAGAGATGGGCTGGTCATTACAGGGTGGGGTGTGTGCCCTCCTGCTTCACACTGCAGGAGGTTTTGCCTCTGTAACTTTCCTGTGGGCAAGCTTGTCCCACTTTGAACGTGCTTGGGTCATGGACATTTGGGGAGGAGCAGTGTCCAGGCTCAGCTCATCAGCCCACACCCTGCAGGGAGGCAAAGGTGCACCTCTGCACTTTCTGCTCAGCCAGAATTGATGGAATTGAGGTGCTTTTCCTCAGCAGCTTTGGGGCTTACCCAGCCCAAACACAAGAGTGTTTCTCTGAGTCTCTGTCAGAGCTGTACCTGCTGCTCTTTTTACTCCAGCTCTCAAGTCATGCCACTGAGCTGGTTCTAAAGCCACTCGAGAGATTTCCAACGCCACAGAAAAGACCAAACATGCCCACAGGCTTGTGCCAGCTGCTTGATTGGATCTGACAGACCTCAAAGATGTGTCCTGGGGGGTCGTGGGGACCTTGTGTCTCTGTGTCCCTCAGGGGATCTCAGACCTCCTCTGCTTTTTCCTTCATTCAGACCTTTCTGGTACAGGCTTGCTGACGGCCACTGAACAGGGCAAAATTGAAATTTGTGCCTTTTAGAAATTTCTAGCAGCTCTTCTGGCTTATTGGTCACCCTTTGTGTCCAAGATGCTGCAGTTAGCTTCTCTTTTCACCGGTGTGCTTTTGGAATTGCTTTACTGTGTGGGGTGGGGTTTTTAGATAATTTTATTATCTTCAGTTAAAGGAGTAATAGGAAACATTAGCCTAAAATTAGGCTTTTAATCCCTCATCTCTCTCAAAATACTTCTTGTGGTAGCAATGAAAGTGCCAAGGAAGACTGAAAAGGCTTCATCACGTGAGTTCAAATTCAGCATAATTATCATGTGAGATGTTTTTCATTCCTGACATCCAGGTAGATTAGCTGTTTAATTTTCACGTGGAAGATTAGGACACAACACAGAATTAATTTTCATTTTCCAGTAAGCCACGACCACTTTGGGAGTAGGACTCTTGCCCCTCCATTTTGACTTTGCAGCTCTCTGACAATCCACTGAGACCTTTCAGAGTGATTGCAGCCAGCTCAGGTGACACAGTGTGTCGTGTTTTGGTTTTTTCTCTCCCATGAATGTACAACTAATAAATGATCTGAGGGCAGGGCAATAGCACAGTTCTTCCTATCACTTGTCAGCTCCTTGCCAGCTCAGTTTTACAGGTGGATTCTTTTGAGCCAGTTAAGAGCACACATTTTTCTGATTGGAATATTGATCCTGTGAGATGCACAAGCTTATCCTGGGACAGTATTTTCCATGGCAGACAGTCCATGGTCTGCAGGTGCTGCTGGAGGTGACAGTGAGTTCTCCAGGGGCTTACCCAAGGAATAAAATATTTATGTTATTTCAATAATTTTTAGTGCAAACTTGAGACTGCTAGTGCAGCATCTATGGCAGACAAACCTACTGGATTCAAAATTAGGTTTTGTGCCTGCCTAGGTTAGAATTCAGAATTTTTAAGTGAAGAATGTGCTGCTATATTTTTTATATTACCACTTTTTTTTGAGCGTTTTGTGATGCCACAATAAAAATAAAACCCATCTGGATCATATGTAGCATATGTACCAATATTCCCAGATGTATGCTGATATTCCTTTAAAAAATCAAACGTTGCTCTGTGTGAAAGATATATTACCACTTTCTTAAGAATGAATGTAAGGAATATTCTCCTTTATATTGATTTATTTGATTATATTTATATTTACATTTTATATTTATATTTACATTTCACCTTTATATTTACACTTTATATTTATANTTCTATTTCTATTTCTATTTCTATTTCTATTTCTATTTCTATTTCTATTTCTATTTCTATTTCTATTTCTATTTCTATTTCTTGAAGAATCTGTTCTGTGGTTCAGCTCCTGCAGCAGGTGAGGAAGGGTTTCACTGATGTCACACTGCTCCAGCAGTGTCACACGAGGTGACAGCAGCAGCTCATTTACAGGAAAGCTCCATTTCAGTTTTTGGCATTTTCTGAAACCACAACTCAGCAAATCTGGAAGGAACTTCTCCAGTGTCCCTCAAAGAGGAGAAGTCACTTTATTATTCTGTCCTCCCTGGGCCTTGGGAAGGCTCTTGAATGGCAAGAGGGGTCATTACTCATAGGTGGGGGGGCTGAAATTCTGTTTTTTGGAAGGGATCTGGGAGGACAGCCAGCTCTGGGGCCCCTGGCCTTCGCTGTGAATTAAATGTGTCGTTTTCTGGTGAGATAAAGCCAATGAGCTCTGTTGGTGTGTTCACTGTCCTGCAAGGCAAGCACAAAGCGCCCCATGAGTGAGGAGGCAGGAGAAGCCAGGGTGTGGGCCGGTTTTACATCACTCTCCTCCCGTGGCTGTCACTGCTCTGGGCTGGGAGAGGCTTCACAATTTCCAGGGCTTTGGTCACCAGGCGTTTTCTGCCCCTGGGGGTTTGTCTGGGCTGTGTCTGCAACAGACATCACTGATTGTGTCAGTCAGCTTGGGGTTCTTCACTAGAACAAGGAAGGAGTGATTTCTCACTTTAAATCAACAGTTGCCTGGGTTCAGGAGTGAATTTTGAACCCGCTGTGCTAAGTGATCTTCCAAGCTGGGTCTCTGCATGGATTCATACAGTCTGGAGGACTGTCAGAAGGCACAAGTGTATTAACAGCTTTCAAATCTGTGACTTCACCCAAAGGGTAAGAAAAGTGGTCAGCAGAGAAACTGAAGTCCCTTTGTCTCTACAGTCTGGGCAGTTGATCCTCAGCATGCTCCTCTGCATGGTGAAGAGGTTCCAGCAAGTGATGGTGTTCATTTAATACATGAGGTTGTTAAAATTTTTAGGGGTTTATGGGCATGGAGCACTAACTAATGTGAGAGTTTGATATTGAGTCACCTGTCACTGTGTTCTGAAGTAATTCTGTAAGAGCAGTGATGGGTAAATACTGAAAAATGCACACCCACACTCATGTTGAGTATTTACAGTATGAATTGCTATTCCCTTGCTATTCATCAGTCCACGGCTTTTCCAGGAGAATGGAGCAGGACAACCCCAGCTCACTGGCCACGTTTTACACTGGGATTAGGAGCATCCCTCCTTTCTGGAGCTCTTCCCTCAGGGTTAGGACAGTTCTACCCTACAGGGGATCTTTGATCATAATTAATCAGTGATTTGGGCAAGGTAATTCAGTGGCTGAAAAGTAATTTAATTTCAAGTCTTTGTTCAGGTTGCACAGTCTTCTGCTTGAGCGAGCCTAAATGGCAGTGTAAATGGAGTTTAGTTTGCTGTGAGCATTTCCTTTATAATCTGCATTAAATCCCATGTTCCCATCCCGTCCATTGGTCTGCCTCAGTGCTTGGTCTTTTCTGCTCCCTGATTCCATTCTCGGCTGTCTCAGTGCTCTGAGGAGCTCAGCCTTTCTCTCTTTGTGTCTTTTCTCACCTTTTCTCTGCTATGAGTGTGACACGTAGCCCTGTACTGTGTGTCTCTGCCCAGGTGTCAGAATTACACCGTCCTCACTCGTGTAGAACCAAAACCAAGATCTCAAACAAGTCATGAAAACATCAGCAGCGTTGCTGAGATCCAGTGGCCATAGGGTGAGGGCCGTTTGTTTCACAGGAATTACCAATGAAATACAGCACATTTAACCAAGTAAAGCTGTTTCATTGTTAGTGTAGAAACTTTTTCACTTTCCACTTCCAAAATGTTGCTTTAAGTGATAACCTTGGGAGCCTTGAGATGTTCTAAAAGCAATGTTGCAACTTGTTCGTTTTATTCTGCTTCCTACAAAACAGAATATCAGATCTAACTTAACAATTACTACAATTTTCCCCCTTGTTTTATCAGCCTTGCACAATAAAGCACTTTTGCTTTTCCTTTTTTTGGAACGTTTAGAGTCCATCAAATGAAATGATTCCAATTTGTTGTATTTGTGTTTTCTCTGTAATGAACTTCCCTGAGTCAAATCTGGGCACATTTTTGTCAAAGCCTATTCAGAGACTTGGAACAGGAGTGGGTAAATGTCCCCAGAATAGTTGGGGTTTTTAATCCCTTTGTGTTTGGTAGGTCGTAGGAGTAAAACTTTGGAAAACACAGCCTTAGAGATTGCTTCATAATGTCAGGACACAGCTGAAAGGAGAATTAGCATGATGTTATTCTGCCTGATTAGGCCAGGATTTCAACAAAATGGATGTTATTCCTAATTAGATTGGGAAATTAATTACCAGATGATTTCAATTACGGTTCTCAGTATAATGACCTTTTAAAATCTATGAAATAAATGAGTAATATCTAAACTTCACTGAAGAGGAGCAGCAGAGTTGAAACTGTTTTGTTTTGCTATTTATAACAGCAGTGTTTTGTTTTGAATTACTTGTGAGAATGAAAGGATCGGACTCAAGTTGGAACCAACAAATTGTCTTGATGAAGAACCAAGGTTGGAATCTTGGATAGTGGCTGCAGTCTCTTACCTGATACCCACAAAAGGGGTCACCCAGAGAAGTTCCAAGATAAATAAGTTATAGAGAATTTGTAATGGATTATGTAATTAACAACTGGCTCACATATTGTCAGATAAAATCTCTTATGGCCAGGTTTTATACTTTCCTTATTTGATTGCATTTTAAATGAAGTATTGGCCATTCCTATTAATATTAATATAATATATTAATATTATATTTCCTATTAATATGCGTGCTTTGAGCCCCAGATGAGTGGCTGGAAGGAATCCCTTCCCTGCTCGTACTCACCAGTGGCCGTGGCAGGACTTTCATTCAAACTCTGCTTTTAACTGGGTCAGGCCAGAGATATGATTGAACCTCCTCAGAATGGAGCAATTGCACAACTAAATTTAACCTGCTCTCCAGCTGTCTGAGGATGTGAGTCATTGCAATGCGTAATATTTTCTAGGCAGTGCTTAAGAGCAACATATACATTGGCTCCCCAGAAAATGTGAATTTCAGGACATTTACCAACTCAAAAATCTGTTTCAACTCTCAGCGTCCTAATTTAGTTTTGGTTTTTTTTTTCCCCTGATCTGAATCGTGCTGGAGTATCTTTACTGTAAGGAAAACTCCTCTCAGTATCAGTTTTCAGGAAAAGCAAACTTTAATGACAGGATTGTGTTGGGTTGGAAAGAAATCCAGGCTATTTATTAGCAGAAGAGAAGGTTTGCAAACATGATAGTAATACTCTGAGAATATAATTTGAAAGATCTGCTTTAAATACTGCTTGTTACAGGGAATGTGACAGTAGAGAAAAAAAAACCTTTGCTATTTAGAAGACACCAAAATTCTAAATCAATTTTTGGTGCCTGTTCTTAGTTCTGCTTTGCAGTGATCTGTCAGCAAACTGGTGCTCCCAGAGAATGCCAAAGAAAGGAGCACAAAGGAAGACAAGGGGATAGAAATAGATGTCCTTAGAGATTATTTACATAAACACAGATTAACTGTTTTTCTGGCTGGTATAAATATTCTTACAAAGCCCCCTTGTATGAAAAGGCAATGGGGAGAGAAGAGTCTGTTGGATCAGTGTCCATTCTTTGTTGCTCCTTTATTGGAGGTACAAAACAGTGACCTGTCTGTGCAGGTTAAGTCAATGTTTCTTGAATCAGCATTTCTTCCTGCACACCGTTCTTCTCTCAAGTCAGGCTGATTGCAGGCTTAGGTCAGCAATAAGGCATTAATTTCATGCAGTGTCCTGCAATTCCTAGATTTTTTTTTCTCTGCCTGCAATTTGCTTCCTTTCGAAGCAGGAGCGATGTGTCCGTTTGTGAACCTTCTATTTATTTGATAGTTAAGGTTTTACTTCAAGTAGAAATCACAAAACTAAATTCTTTGTCCTTTCTAAGCTGCATAACAACAAAATATTTTATTTGTAAAGCTAAACTCTGTAGAGCTTTATGCTAATTTCAAAGGACTTTTGACAGGTTAGTGATCACAAGAATAAGAATGACAGATTTTATCAGTTGGAAAAGCAAGCAGCTTTGGGTTTTTTTAATGGGGAGCTGTTTTGAATTTTAACTGGACCCCGTGCAGCAGTTCATAGGATGATTGTGCAAGATGTACCAGAATGCTGGAGTTCAGCTATTTAAAATTCACTTTAGTCCTGTCCTCCTCTGTGCTGTCCTCACCCTTTCCAGCCTGGTTCTTAAGCTAACTGTTCCTTTGTTAGCCCATCTGAGACTCTCTGTATTAATGTGAGGTGTTACAAAATCCCACCAGCTCAAAGTCAGCAACATCAGGACATTTCCAAAGTGCTCAGTGCTCCAGTGGGATGCTGCAAAGGCAGAAATGTTCCAGGTAAGCATTGAAGTAGAGGAGCAGTAAAAAGAAAACTTTATTAGGAGGCAAAACAGAAATTAATCCAGCGTCCCCTGGGATGGCTTTTAGTATGAATCTCAGAACAAGAATCTCTGAATATAACCTGACAACAATGTGACCTTATTCATATCAGTTGGTTGGATCTAAGAGTAAAAAAGGAAAACACACTGAGTGCAGCTGAACTTTGGAAGAAACTCTGCTTTGCATTTGCCAAAATCTTATTGAAAAAAAGGGAAATTGTTTGATCTGCCCTGAACTTTAGAACGACTTCAAAATCTCACCCTTGCAAGAAGACAGGCTTTGCCTAAAGCTTCACATTGCTGCTGCTCTTGGGAATTTCCCCTTTGAAATGAGCAGCAGGAATGTTACTGTCAGTGGGGTGATTCAGTGCAGTTCCAGGAGTGATATTCACTCCTGTGACAGACCTTGCTCCTCACACTCACGGAATCTGGGGATGCTAAATTCAAGACACATTTTTGCCATTCGTGCAGGACTGTCCTAGGGGTACTTCTGCAGGGTTGGCAATAGGGAGACAATTATAATGCTGAGGTTTGCAGTGTGACATGGATAAAACTGGAGCTTAATCTTAGAAAACTCCCCAGTAATATCTGCTTTAGGACCTCCATTATGTTCTCCAAAACATAACTTTCAGAACTACAGCAATAATTATAAATCCAGCAGTACAACTTTCTTGAACAGTCTCTGAGAACTGAAGGTGATCTCCCACTAACCTCCTTCCTTTTTCCCCACAGCAGGATTTTTTAAAATGTTTTTTATGCAATCATGTCTGTTTTAACTTTGTTAGGTTGTCATTTTAGTTCTGATGCAAGGCCATCTTTTCCAGCTTCTCAAATACTGTGGGGCTCCAGCAATTCCAGTATGACTGTAGGCTCTCATATTATATTAGTAATTTTACATTAAAGGGAGTGGCATGTCTCAGCCCAGACAGAGCTGTAGCTGTTCTGTCATCACATGCCTGCTTCCTCACCCACTCTCCCCTCCAAAAATGCATCTTTCATCCATCCCCATGTTGGTATTCCTGAGGTGAAAGAAACATTTCTGCCTGTGCTTGGTGTTAATCCATCATCTCCTTGTGGTCATTGACCCTGGAGCTGGGGTGACCAGCGGTGCCTTTACAAAACCAGGGAAGAGCTGTTTGGAAAAGTCACAGCTGATGTGGAGTTGTTGCTTATGTGGATGGTTGTGCCACAGGAATGGAACAGAGACCTTCTGAAAGGCCTCTGGGTTTTGAGATCCTGTTTACATTGCTGCTCCCCCCGGGGAAAGGCAGGATCAAAAGGTGGAAGGCTAAAGAGAGCTCTGGGCTGCTCCTTTGCACATCTGTCCTGTGCTGCTCTGAACACTGTCAAGTGTTAAATGGATCGGGGAAGAGGTTTCATGGCCAGTTCACAGACCCACTTCATTTATTCAGAAGTCACTGATAGAACAGAGATAGTTTTTGAAGTGCTCAATTTCCCCCTGCCCTGGGGCATGGCAAGAGGGTGGACTCTGTCTCTGTGCAAAAGTGTCTTGGCTGAAGCATGATACACAGGATCTAGTCACCTCCAACTGGAGGAATCTGGGAATCCGGTGGCCTTGATGGATATTTAACTAGATGTGTTTCCCTTGAATCCCTGGGCTGCTTTTAATTTGCATTTGCGTGGGTTTTTCACGGAGTCTGTATTCTGCTCCCTTGCCTTCGGAGCAGAATGCCAGGGGAAGCTTCTCTTGCCTCTGCTCTCTGCTTCAGGGCTGCGAGGCAAATAATTAGTTCCACACAACTAAGAATAAATCACCCAAGTTGAAACATGAGAGTGCCTGACAACTGGTAATGTTGGGAAAAATATTCCAGTAAATCATTATTGGCAGGAAAACGGGTGTGCAGAGCGGATGATGCCAGTGTAGCCTTGTGTACCTTTACACTGAGGATAAAGCTGCTAACTTAGCCATGGATTGCTGGCTTCACCCTGCAAAGTAAAGAAAAAAGATTGTTAATAATTAAAAACAGGATATACTTTTTATTTTTATTTTGGGTTTTTTTAAAATTTTTGGTACAGATATATCTATAGATATAGATCTATTCCTCAGGTATGTGGAACATTTCTGAGGAGATTTCTCTTCTCTGAGTATTTCAAGAACAAACAATGCTCATTCAGTCCTTGTGCCTCTCAGTGTCCCACAGGGCTTGGAGATTCCATTAAGGTTTATTTCATCTTTTCTTGGGTAGCAAAGAGACCCTCTTCTGGTTACCTGTTCCATTTTCATCAGTTGAGAATTTGTTCAGTTGTTTTTTTTTTTTGTTAGGAATGCATTATCTATTCTTTCTTGAAAGAATTCTCAAACTACTTACAAGGACATAAGAGTAAATTTCTTCATTAATTAAGTATGTGGACAGAGTGTAGACTGCTTGCTTTCTTCAGATTATGTCATCGTGGAGAGCCTATACTTACAATTTGTTACAGTATTGCAGATTTAGGAGAAAAAAATGGAATAAAGGCAATTTATTGTTGAGTGTGATTTCACAGGGAAACTTTGCATCTGTTAATAGAGAACTATTTCAGTTTTGACCCGTAATTGCAGTTTTGTGTAGTCTGAGGGCCAGGCCTTCAGCTGTCTGCCCCTGCAGAAGGCACAGCTGGAGCTGCAGGGGGATTTTTGAGGCAGTGCCTAGGTGTGACTGGGAATATCTTGGCATACCTTTAAATACAGTTTTCTTGAAAACCTGCTGTTCCCTCAGTGATCACAAACCCCACCAGACTGAAAAACCCGCGTGTAGCCTGCAGGAATGGACAGGGTCACACTTCACACCCGTCACATTTTGGTTTGGGTGGTTTTTAATCCCAGAGGGTGCAGTTGCAGTGGGGAGGTGCAGCAGTCACACACAGCGCTGTCATCTTACTCTGGGCATTGCAAACAGTGGAACTGAGACATGAAAATGCACTTGTGCAGAGAAATGCACGTGCTGCCTTGGTGAGCACCTCAGTATGTGCTGGAGCTGAATTCCTGAGCTGCCTGTCGTGTGTGGTTTGCTCCCACTCTGCTCTGTCCCCTCCGCTGCCAGCCCCAGCCTTTGGTGAGTGTTTCTCCTCCAGAAGTAAACACCAGGCTAAGAATAACCAGCCTTCTCTGTGGTGTATTTTCATGGTTAGCTGTCCAAACAGGCAGCCTGTCTAGACTGCTGATGGCACTGGGAGCTGCTGGAGTCCAGAGCAGCCACTCCTGCCTGTGCTGCCTCCTGGGCAGCCCTGCTGTGGCCACCAGAGCCATGGGGCTCCATGGGCTACAAGTGTGTGCCAACAGGGCATTAAACAACACAGAGCACTGTATAAAACAGGAATTTTCAGTTATTACAGTTACCTCTGACTGCCGTGATACGGTTTTTTGGTGGTCTTTAATTCTGTTTTCTGGTGCTGTGCCCAAATTCAGGTTTGAGCATAACTTGGAGGCCTAGAAAAAAAAGTAGTCTTTTTTTTTCTAATATAAATAATACAAGCAACTTGCAAGTGTAGCAAAAAATACGATGGTACCAAAAAAAAAGACTTAAAATAATACTTCTGCACCAGTTTTTAATTGCCAAGTGCTGCTTTTTTTAGTTTATGTATGCAGTAAGGTTTTTGTCAGTTTCTTTCCTTCCTTAATGTGTTTCTTTGATAAAGTTTTGTTCATCCTTCTGTGACACAGTGCCCAACATCCTCAGAAATTTGGAATAACAGCTTTTCTCTGTGCTGTTCTTGTGAATACTGTTCAGACTTGCTTGCTCTGGATTTATTCCTGATTGTTGGAAAGTTTACTGATTCCTTGTTATTATCTGATGGGTTTGGTTACATCACTTGATGTATTGAGGTGGGATTATAAGAACTAGGCTTTGTTTGCTTTAAGAATAATTTCAATCATTTAAGACACCCTAAGGTGATTTTGGATGTTGTCTGAAAATGGATTCCTTTTGTTCTAGATTGAAAACCTCCAGGAGCAGCTGAGGGACAAGGAGAAGCAGATGAGCAGCCTGAAGGACCGAGTGAAGTCGCTGCAGGCCGACACCACCAACACGGACACGGCGCTCACCACGCTGGAGGAGGCGCTGGCAGAGAAGGTCGGTGCAGGCGCGCCGCGGGTGGGTGCCCGGGGGGCTGTGCCGCTGCTGGACGAGCCGAGGGCCGTGTCTGTGTCCGAGCCCGTGTCCGTGTCCGATCCTGAGCCCGTGCCCGCTCCCCATCCTGTTTACGTGTCCCATCCCGTTCCCATGCCCATTCCTGGTCCCGTTCCCGTGCTTGTTCCCATGCCCGTTCCCATAACTCGTCCCGATCCCGTGCCCATGCCAGTTGCCAACCCCATTTCTGTTCCCATTCCCATGCCTGTTCCCATGTCCATTCCCATTCCTGATCCCATTCCTGTGCCCGTTCCCATTCCTGTTCCCGTTCCTGTTCCCATTCCCATTCCCATTCCCGTGCCCGTTCCCATGCCCATTCCCCATCCCATTCCCCATCCCATTCCCATTCCCATTCCCGATCCCATTCTCGTTCCCGTTCCCACTCCCGTTCCCACTCCCTATCCCATTCCCGATCCCTTTCCCACTCCCGTTCCCACTCCCTATCCCATTCCCGATCCCATTCCCACTCCCGTTCCCACTCCCGATCCCGTTCCCACTCCCTATCCCATTCCCGATCCCATTCCCGATCCCATTCCCACTCCCGTTCCCACTCCCGATCCCGTTCCCGATCCCATTCCCGCGCCCCGCTCGCGGCCGCCGCGGGCCGGTGTCTCGCTAGAGGGCGCTGCAGGCCGGGCTCTGGGCGGGCACGGCCGCGTTCCCGGCCGGGCACCGCAGTCATTATCCTGAAATTTTGACTTTTTAATGCTCCGTTTTCGGGAGATACCCGCCTCACAGGCGGACTGGCACTTCTCTTCTGCTGGTACAGCTTCTTGCGCTAACTATATATTTTATCTTGGTTTCTGGAGAAGCAGAGCTACAGCTCCTTTAGTCAGTCAGATTCTGTGAACTTTGGTTAAACTTTACCTGAGTTTGGGGAATTTGCCTGCATCCTTTCAGATTCCAGGATATCCAAATCTCCACTGATATCTGGTGTACCGAAAAGTTATTTTGTTGCCTTTTCTTACTGTATATAAATTCCAGCATCACACAGGCGCTGCACCTCTTCTTCTCTGAAGAACCACTGATGTAACTGTACATTTTAGAAAAATAGGATTTAAATAAATCGGGAAGCAATATGTAACACATCCTGGTTTTGGTTAATTTTGGTGATCAGAACCAGATGGATTGGGTTGCAGTGCAACAGCACTGTGAACATTCAGGGATCCAGACATTGACAGTATTGAATCCAGTGTTCACAGCGCTGGTATTTCACAGCAATGGTCCTATAGAATTCTCAAGTTTTCTCTTTCTTGTGGATCTTTACAACTGTAAAGAAAAGAGACTGGCAATACACTCCTTCTCCCTGTTTCAAGTGTGTCAGAAGTGTTGTGGTAAGAAGCCTCAGGAGCTGAATTGACTCAGAGGGCTTTCCTTCACAGAGTGCTTTCTTTTGTCAGGAAAAGACCATTGAGCGTTTAAAGGAGCAGCGTGACAGAGATGAACGAGAAAAACAGGAAGAGATCGACAACTACAAGAAAGACATTAAGGACCTGAAAGAGAGAGTCAGCATTTTACAAGGAGATCTCACAGAGAAAGAGGTTGACCAGCAACACGAATCCATTGTGCTAGAATTATTTGTTGTCTCTGTCTGTGTCACATTCGAGATGAAGAAAACTGCTCCTTTTGTAGTGATTGTCCTTTAACAAAGCTGATCTGGTAGAGTACATCATTAGAGAATTCGCAGAGCATCCGTGTTTGAGGAGCACCTTTTGAGGGCTTGTTTGCAGCAGTTAATCTTGTTAGTAGTGACTGACTGATGGGCAGGGATGGCATTGACTGAGCCCTGCTTACAGACAGCAGAAGGGAACAAGCCTGGCCCTGTCTAAAAGGAGGGAGCAAGGAGCACAGGCTGATCAAAGGGTGCCAAAAGCGTGAGGATAACGTTTGTTCCTTTGTGCAAACACAGCCAGTGCTTTAGACTCTCCGGTCTTTTTGATTAATTAAGTTGATTGTTGGTAATGAGCCAGTGGGCTAGGCAAATTACCTTAATTATATGAGAGAAATATAAATGTTCTCTGTTCCCCTCTTGTGTACTTACAGTCTTTTTTTCGAAACTCAGTCAAAGTGAAACAATACAAAAATACGTACCCAGAAAGTGCTAAGATTTTGTCTACATGAAAATCAGCATTTGACAGGGGAAAAAAAACCCCACAAAAATCTTTCAGAAAGAAAGTTGATCTGTCTGTTGGAGTAAGGTGGCATGAATCAGTTTCACCCCGTGGAAGTTGTACACAGAAATGCTTTCAACTCTTTCAGTTGCTAAATCTTCTAAGCACATATGATTTAAAATACAATTTTATTGAAAACCAGTTTTTCTTAAACACGACTGTCACTGGAGCACAAGTTCCAGTTTATAGAATTGTCCATCTTTAAAATTTATTTTAAAATAAGTGTAGAAAAGGTTTTATTTTGATTCTGAAAGCCTGAATTAATTCGAGCAGTCTTAAGTCAATGACATAAGCAACCTGAAAAAAAAAGTTGTTCTAAATTAGATCTTGAACATAGTGTGAAGGGACAGGAGAAAAATAAAGACAGAAAAGATACTGACTATTGCACTTACTTGATAATTGTTTCACATCTTTTAATTTAGACATCATTACTGGATCTTAAGGAACATGCTTCAACATTAGCTTCATCAGGGCTGAAGAAAGATTCAAGACTCAAGACGCTGGAAATCGCATTGGAACAGAAAAAGGAAGAATGTTTGAAGATGGAAACGCAGCTGAAGAAGGTAATCAGTGCATGTTTTTATTTGTGTTGTGAACACGCAGCTCTAAACACATTGCCCATGTCTGCAAAGAAAACTTGGGGTCTTAACAGCAAATTCTTGGAGTTTCTTTTCAGCAAGAGCTGGGAAGGTGTGCCCATGCAAACCATATTACAAGCTAAGTAAGCTTAGTAATAATAACCATATTATTAAGCTAAGCCTGTCAGAAAGTAACTTTGAGACACTTGTGCTGAGTTTTGATTTCACTTACATGCAGTGACAGTGCTGTTGGATTTTTTGTTAACAGGTACCAAGACTTTGAGGCTTAGGCTGCTTCAGTACAGCTCATAGCAGCAGTGGTGCCATCAAATTGATGTAGCAGCTAAAAAAATACCAGCTAGACGTCTCACGTAGCAATTAGCAACGCTTGTAGGTGTTAATGTGAGAAATTCAGGTGCAGGCCCTGCCCAGAGGAAAGCATAACAAGAAATGAAAAGAACATGCCACCCGTGAAGTGTGTGAATTGGAGTCAGCAGCTCAGAGCTGCTCGGAATTGCTGCTGTGTGGGTGTTAATGCACCTGGGAATGGTGGAAATGAAACTCTGGACATGCATGTCTACGGCCAGGTTTGTCCTGTTCCATTCCATCACCCAAAATCGGCTGTTCTGCTACTCAGCATCAGCAGAGCTCGGTGGCAAGAAAAGACAGCTGAGCACATGTGCTTGGTCTCCCAGGCTGTTCGCAGGGTATTTCAGCAGACCTGAAGGACCCTTCACTGAATTCTCTGCCATGAATTGCAGTTTCACCCTGTGATGCTGGTAATGAGTTGATGAATCTATTGTAGCTAAGATTTGCCACAGGCTGTTAGAGCATCTCCTCATCCAGAGAAGCTGCCTAATCGTGGTCAGGATGGTTTCAGTTCCACAACCCAAAAAATTGGATAGCCTACCATTACCTATGTGGAGTAACTCCTAGTTACTCAAGAAAATACAGTTAGCATTCACTTCAATATGTCTTGTACCTGTAGGAAGTTTGCATATTTCTTTACTCCCCCCTTTTCCAGCTGTTTTTAATTTCTTAATGGGTTTTATTGTAGCTTGCACAGAAGTAAAAAAAATTCTTTTTAAAGGCGTTAACTTTTTAAATGCATTGCAGATATTTATTGAGGCAGTTTGACATTTTCAAGATGAAATAAGAAATAATTATGACAGATAATCCAGCTCCATTTTAAAGCTTCTAAAAGCTCGGCTTTAGACATCTGCTTTGTTAACAATGGCAAATAATTGTCATAATTAACCTTGAAACTAATGGCTGCATAAGAGCATTGAGTTTAAAACTGAATTAGAGGTTCATTCTGTTGAGGTTTATTACATGATCCTAGTGCAGATTTGCATGAGGCACATGCAGGAAGCAAGCTGTCATGTAGCTCCCTTAGAGTAAATGGGTAAAAGCTTTTTCTTTTAGGTTCTTCCCCCAGAGTTGGCATGGAGATGTGTCTAACATCAGTCTTGCTTCCCTTCCCTTGGATTCCCAGTGAGCAGTTTGAGTACTTGCAGTCAGATCTATGCCCTAGAAGTTGAGAAGCTGGCAGAAGAGACTAAACTGCTAAGCCATTGAATAAAAAAGACTTGGGGAGCCCTTACAAAAAAAACTCTTGCTAACCTGCAAACAGCGAGCCTCAGAGAAATCCTGAACCATGCAAGCTTCCCCTGCTTCTCTAGAAGGGATTTAACTTTACACTAAACAAAAATATTAACCAAGAGGAGGCTGCTGAAAAGTTGTTGGTATTGATTTTAGTCTCCAGTGTCTCACTTGAAGTATCCACTTCTTTGTTGTTGCTATTCCTCTTCTCAGTAATAACTGTTTTATATTGATCCTCAGTGACTGAAACTGCCGTGGTTTTCATATTGGGGTTGTTTTGTTTTTTTTTTTTTCAAATAATAATACCATGGTTATGCAAATCTGTGTGTTTAATGTTCTGATTATTCTGCATTCACTGCTCTGTGCTCAGTTGTGGTGCTGCTGCCAGCAGGAGATGCAGTGGGGGATTGTGAAGGCTGAAAGCAGCTCAGAAATCCCTGGGGAGCTTACATGGCCTGGTGTCCTCTCTTCGTTTTGGCTCAGGGGGTGTCAGTAGAGGCAAATCACCCACTGGAGCTTCTCTCCCTGCTTTTCTGTGAAGTGCTTTTTCTTTTCTTTAGGAAAATCTTTGCCCAAACTACTATTTTAATGTATTACTTTTATAGTGAAAAGGTTTCCCTTTAATTGTTGTTCCTCAGGATACTTTTTTCCCCAGAATTTTCTGTCTTCTCTTTCCCAGCCAGTATACTTTGTTTCATTTTGTTTTTCTAATCTGGGAGAGACCAACTAATATTAGAAGTTTTTTCCAGGAAAGAGGAGTGGATTTTTGTCCATCTTCATTTCCAGTGCATAGTTTTTCTCCCTATAGATACACTCCTTATTTTTAGGGAGGAAAAAGAGTCTAAACCATATGTTAACAAACTTTCCCTTGCTGCAGTTCTAGGAACTTTTCACCAGAAAATGTTAGCAGTGATTCCCTGCCAGGAAAATACCTCTACATTCAACAGGCTCACTCAGAGGTTGTTTTTCTTTTTTCTGCTGTGGTGTTCTTTCTTCAAATTCAGGATAGTATCTTTCAAAAAACAGCAAAAAAAAAAATTGCTGAATTAAGTGTTGATCCAAATTCTGTCTTTCCCAACTAGCTTGGCTGGTCTAATACAGGCTCTGCTGCTTTTTATTTTTTGAACATGGGTTTCCTCCCACATTACTGATAAAGTTGGTAAATGAAACTGGTTTTTGTTCTCAGCTGATTTTTTTTTTTTAAGAAGGGACAATAAACGATATATTCAACATAGAAAGAAAAAGGCTGCCAGGGAAATCAGGATTTCTTGTTACAATAAAAGTGAAAACCCAGCAATCGTGTTCAGCACTCAGATAGTGTCAGTTACTGAATTAGTTTTCTAAACCATTCACTAGGAATAAAGTCCTTCTCAGTCTGTGAAACTCATCTGTAAACCCAAATGAAGAACTACATTAAATATGAGGGGGCTGGACAAATGTGTTAAACTGAAAATTCAAGATGTAATTTGGAACTTGCACGAGGGTAACTCTCCATGTTTCTCACGTTCCAAAGGCCGGTTACTAGTGCATGCTACAACCACTAATTAAGATTCTGTCGTCTTAGTAAATTAACGTTGCAGTTATTCTTTTAAATTCTTTTTCTTGTTGCATCTTTTCTGTTTCTCTCTCACACTGTTCCTATCCCAAATTTTCTCCATCTTCTCCTATCTTCTTTCTCCCTTTAGCACCCTGAAGTTTTATTGAGTCATCCATCCAAGCTAGTAAGTTCCCTGGCAATCTGAGAGGCTGTTGCCAGCACATTTGATTTTTTTGTGTTGCATGTGTATCCACCTGTGCTTTTATAGCTGGGCCAACCCAGGGTGTGTTGGTGCATTCCTTTAGCAGTGGGTATGGACACAAACAAAAAGCAGTGGGGTGTCTGTCCCAAAAAGCTTTCTGAGATGTTGTCACTGTCTGACTGCATTTTTGTTTGGACAGCTTAATATTGTGTCAGTGCTTTCGTTTCCCTTTGCTGCCAGTGCTTGAAACGTCCTGTAGCTTTTCTGTCCTCTCCATTGTCTGTGCATTTTCGGAGCAAGAAGGTGGAATTTCCCTGCAAATCGAGCTTCTTGCTTGTTCTGTAACCCTGGGCACAGCAGCACATCAGGAATAACAAAGTTACAGCAAGCGAAAGATTGCTCAAAACCTTGTGTAACCATTGAGCTCGCTGGTACTGTGTCAGCTGAATTTTGGATCCTGTTTCCAGCCTCCTGTTTGATGTCAAGGAGCACTCCTGTCAAGGAGTGTTTGTATAATAATATCTTGACACCGTAAATTACGTAATCCAAGGTGGTTTTCATCAGAGGTTTCTTTTGTGGCTCTGTGCGTAAGAAATGGTGTTACAGAACTTCCAGGAGTCTGATACCTGTGTTACTCTTGGCAATGTTCAGGGTAAATGGGGTTGTTTGTGCTGACAGTCATTGTCTGAGGGTCAGAGAGTTGCTGGGCCTTGCAATCCTTCAGTTTTTGTGGCATCCTGTATCAGAAATTCTGAATAAATAGCGTCAACAAGTTGGGAAAATGAGATACGATATGAAAAGATTGTAGTTGGTGCAAATAGGCAGAAGAATTTGTGTCAGGAGTGAACATTCTCTACAAAACCTTTAATAGCATGCAAGTTTTGAGACTCTGAAGGCAGAAGAGAGAAGAGCTGTGTGCTTTATTCCCCATAAAGTGTGGTAGAGCAGACCCAGGGTAAGGCACGAGGGGCTTGGTGAAGGCCAGGTTGGGAGGTTTGAGCAGCCTGGTCTGGGGGAAGGTGTCCCTGCCCACAGCAGGGGGGTTGGAACGAGGGGATCTTTGGGGACCCTTCCAACCCAAACCATCCTGGGATTCTGTGATGGCTTTTCATGTTCCACCCTGAGCTGGTGTGTGACCATCTCAGCATCATCTCATGCAGTGGGAAGTTGGAGAGGTTTTCTCCCTGATATACCTAAAAAAAAAAAAATAAACTTACCTACTCCACCCTTCCCAGAAAAACTTGTGGAGATAACACTCATTTTGAAAAATTAAATATTCAGAAATTAGGAAATGGCCAATGTCACACTGTGTGGTCTTCCTCATTTTTCCTTGGGAGGTAATTTGTATAGCATTTCATAACTAAATTATTGTCTGCTAGAGTCTTGCTGTTTCCAATATTGTGTGACAAATGCTCCAAGAGTGAGGCAGATATATATGAGAGATGATATTCATCTAGAGAAATAAGATGATAAAATATATTTTTAATAGGAGGAAAGCATTCAGTGAATAAGGCAGGATACATTTGCATTTTGCTTTTTCCCCCTGCACAACAGGTACAATAATGCATCCCCATTTCCCACTGGTGGTGTTGAGAAATGATTGATTAGTTGTGATTAGCATGACAGAAAGAAAATTGGGGAATTATTTCTTTCAGTGTCATGTTGTAATTCAGAATAAACAACCTTTAGAGCCATACATTGAATATCCAAAAGCTGGTACTAAGTGTTCATGACTGGAGTCCTGTTTGTGTAAAACAGTGCAGCCTGTGCTCAGGTGAGATCAGAGGAGGCAGGTGGGGAGGTTAAAATGCACCCACAGAGAGGTGTCCTGTGGGCATTTCCCTCCTGCCTTTACACACTCTGTGCTGGGGTGGATCCAAATTGTGCCCATTTAATGACATCTCTGGGAGCTTGTCTCTCTCTGAAGAAATCACTCCTTTAACTAATGGAAATTGCCTCTCTGGAGGTGCCTTCCTGTCTTTGTGATTCTTCATAAAGAAAATAATTTGTTTATGAATTGATTCCAACTGAACACTGCCTCATTCAGTGTCAAAACTTTGCAGTTCCATTAAAGCTGACCATGTAGAGATGGTTAAAAGACAGTAAAAAACTCTCTGTGACAAACTCAAGTTTACAGTACACAGTATATCAGAGAATTTCCTGAGCCTTTTACTTCCATTACAGGCTTTTCAAAAAGCTTTTTTTACAGTTTGGGGTGTGGAGAGCCTTGGAACTAAAGGAGGAAAAAGTCTGGTTGTTTTTAAATTTACAATTTTGTTAAAACTAATGAAAGCAAAATAGAAGACAGCACAGATGTTTTATCAGTTGAATTTCTGCCTTTGTGGTAGGAAAAGCAGAGAAGGTGGGTAAAGTGTTTTTCTTTTGCAGTAAATAATCATAACATATTTTTGTATTTGTGTGTGCATTTGCTATTTTTAGGAGACATGAGGCGCCCTTGGAGGTAGGAGGGTGGATTAAAACGGGATTTCAGGTTCTTGGGAACTTTTACTTCATGGCCAAAAGTTCTTGGCAACATTTGTATGTGAAATGTTAAACTGAATTTACTGTCTCAATTCATAGGTAAAAGTAGAAAGTGTTTGCTGTGAATTATTTGCTGTTTGATTTAGTTAATATTTTAGCAATATTGATTTGGAGTCTTGGTCATAATGTTTGGAATTTTTATTTATGTTTTAGACCCTTTAAATTAGATCTGTGCTATTGTTACATTCCCTGTCTCTGGCACACTTTAAGCTGTGTAAGATTATCTTACCTCTTAAAAAAAAAAAGAGGGTTTTGGCACGAGAAATATCAACTTAGAAAATTCTTTTTAATGTGTTTTGTCTTCCACTCCTCTCCATCTGTAAATATTGGTTATTCCTATGAAACATTGGTCATCTTTGTTTGAGTTGTAGAAGTTGGCTTTGTCAGCTGATTTTCTGTGGAAGCAATAGAAGTTGGAGTCCATTTATTCAGTTGAGGAACAATCACTCTTTTCTTACGGTCTGTAGGTACCTGAAGCAGCCACCCCATCACTTACCACATTCCAGATGGGAAATGATGGCTGAGAGCAGGAAAGCAGCAAGCTGTTAAACCACCTCTTAGTTTATAGTCCCTCTAAGGAACGGGGAGAGCATATCCAGAGCAGTAAACTTCGACTGTTCTCAGTCCTGAACCGCTAAAAATTCGAAACCGAATTCACCCTGGCAAAGATTAATACTGATCAGATGAGCTTTGCTAATAAAAACAGAGCTTAAGAGGGTGCTGCTTTCCAGCTGAAATGTGGCTGTTTCTTGTGCAGATCGCTGCAGAATGAAGTGTGCTCTCCAGTTCACCTGTTTGATGCCACACAGGAGCACAGAGAGCTAATGGCAGGGTCAGGAGTAACAGCTGAAGGGTTCCAGTAGCCTCTCAGCAGCTAAACTCTGTGGCCTGTGGGGAGGACAAAGTGCAGTGTTCCTTCACCCTCAGCAGGCTGCTTTTCCAATTTATTTCCTTTTTGTCATGCTTCTTTTATGCATTATCACATTTGTTTGTAACTCTGTTAAAAGAGAGATTTGCAATCCTGTGTCAGGCAGAGATGAGTTCTTATAGTCTCTTAATACAGGAGAAACTCCTGGTGCATTTGTCACTTTGGCTGTTGATTCTGCTTCAAAAATGAAACTAGCCCTTATTTTGGAATTTCTGTACACCTTTGATGGGCAGGGCAAGTTGTTATGTGGGTTTTTTTTTACTGTGAATGTAGAATTCATTATTTGTGTTTAGCTTTTTGGTTAAAGAAAAAAAAAAACCAAGATGAATTATTTTGCACAGTGTTGCGTTGGGAAGATAGCCAATTTCATCCGGTCCAGACCTTGCTGTGAGTTTGTGGGAAACCTCTAAATGCATTGGTTTTCTCTCCTGTACAATAAATGAATCCAGGAGGATTTTAGATCTGGTCACGAAACACTTATTTCGTACAAAACCCCCAGAATGGACCAAAGTGACTCAGTCAGTAACTCACAGGGCAGGAAGTGGTCTCCAGTTTACAGCAGATCACATAACCTTCTCTTTGTGTTAGGTGAAAGTAGCCATACTTAGGTGCATTATATACAAATAACATGTGTTACGTGTCTTAACTAATAATTTATGTCCTGTAAATAGCCCTCTGGTTCTATAAGAACCAGACACACTCACTTGTTGGCTAATTCTCTAGAAAAGAAAATTTATTTCCTCTTCTCAGCAGTGTCTCTTGGGTTGTTGTGGAGATGCTTTTATTAGCAGAGTAAAATAAATCAGGACTGTTCTGACAGTCAAGTTGCATTAGGTCTTATAACTTCTTTTGAATTAGTGAATTTAATAAGGCAGGCTAGCAGCCCAACTTTGCTTTCTTTTAAAAGAAGTTTCTTGATTATCTGATCATGTATTTTGGATGACATTAAAGAGCCTGGAGGAGTATTTGTTAAAACAAACACTTAGAGATGTTGGAAACATACCTAAATCCGGTACAGAAGAAGTCAGGCTCTGTCTGGTGAAAAGCAGACTTCACTCTATCCACTGTGTCTCCTAGGAGAATAGAGGTGCCCTCAGTGGGTGTATAGGTGCCCCCAAAAACAGCGCTCCCAATTCCCTGCATTTGGGAAGGAAGGATTGGAGGGGGGGTTGAAATTGAAGGTGTAGTTGAAAAGGAAATGAAATCCAAGTATTTCAGATTTCCCGCAGGCTGGAAATCCCAAAAAAAAGCATTTCAGAAACACCCACCAAGGCTCTTTCCAGAGCCAAGTGTGTCCCCTGGTGCTCCCAGCTCTTGGTGGAGCTGACACACTTGTCAGTCTCGCTGCTGCCACGTCCCCCTGGAGCCTGGAGCCTCCTGGCAGGGCTTTCATTCCACTGACACTTGTATGGAGAGCCCTGCCCAAGGAAGGGTGTGTCCTCTGAAGTGCTTGTGGGGCACTAAGGCACTGCAGGCAGTGACAGCCCTGACTCCAAAAGGCTGCACAAGCTCTCAGGGATGCACTCATGGCCAGCTCTCAGCCCAGACACAGCGTTTCAGTCTGACAGGTCTGACACTGGAGTGTCAGGGTTTGACTGGAAAGTCACTCAGAAGGAGGGAGCCTTGTGAGTGTTCCTAAATGCATCACCTCAGGAGAGGGTTCTGCTCTTCCTGAGTTTTGGTTATTGGGCACTCCTGCCGACATCTGCCTGGGAGTGCTGGGAGTTTTGTTCTGGGATAAAATACTGTCCAGCTTAATCAGCTTTATGGAATTCTTGTTTTTTAAAAAAAGAAAGCCACAACAGCTTAGTACTGACCCTCAGACAAGAGCTGCAGGGCTAAGGCCCTGGAACATGAGCTTTTCCTTTGTTGGGCAAACCCAAATCCATCCCAAGGTCAGTCCCATTAAAGATAGGCATCAAGAGGTTCCACAGTCCCAGAATATTCTGCTCCACAAGTCTCCTGGATTCTACTAGAATGTGGCCTTGGCTTTAAAGAAGCTAATTAAAAACTAGACACTTCAAGGCAAAAATGTTGGGGTCAATGAATGGATATTTTCCTCCAGTCTTACTTTACTGAATAACTAAACAGATTTAGCCAAATGTAATTTTGCTGTTTGGTTCTTTGGAAGCAGCAGCTTTCTGCCCTGAGTTTTTTACTGCTGCAGTTCTCTCCAATTACCTTTAAAAGCAACAGAGTCCTATACTATCAGATCTAGACTTAGTGTGCTTTGGAGCTGAACATTGGCAGCTTGTAAAACAACTTTCCACAGCTGCACACAGAGGGAAGAAAAGTCTGTGTTTTCTGTTGTAGGTTTGTTTTGAGAAGAGCAAGGCCTTGGGTTTTGCAGGCAATCCTGAGCAGCAGAATCAAACTTCACTGAAGCAATTTTGAGCAATTCTGAAATAGCTTTAATTGATTTCTAATTGCAGTTCAAGATCCAGGAGCAGAGGGGCAGAGTGAGAGATAAAGGATAGTCCTTAGTCTGCTGGATACTGCATTCTTCTGTCTCTTACATGATTGGGAACTATTCGATTAGTCTTACTAATGAATTAGTGATTTTCGTAACAAACCAAGCCATTAACAAACCTCCCCACACAATCTCTTCATTGGGATCATGTCATCCTCAGTACTTTTCATCCCAACAGCTAGATTTTGAGAGATGCATTTCCTAGGTGACTAAGCAAAGATAATTTCAGTAGGCAGCCACAGCCATTAACCCAGGTCTGCTCACAGAACCGCAAGGGCTGGTTTGGACAATACACACTTTTGGTTACGTATTGCAATGTGCAGTTAATGTGTTGCTAAGACCCCAACACTGTGGACCTGTCAGAGTAAACCGTGTGTGAGTGAAGTGTTTCCCCTTGCCCCCCGTGTGGCAGGCGCAGGAGGCAGCGCTGGAGGCCAGGGCCAGCCCCGAGCTCAGCGACCGCCTGCAGCAGCTGGAGAGGGACGTGGGGCGGCACCGCGACGAGGCGGCCAAGGCCCAGGCTGAGGTGGACCGGCTGCTGGAGATCCTCAAGGAGATGGAGAACGAGAAGAACGACAAGGACAAGAAGATAGCGGAGCTGGAAAGGTGAGAACGGGGTAGAGTTAGAAGGGGAGCCAAAGAGCTGGTTGATGTTAGGGATTAGTCGTTCTTCTTGCCTTAAAAACCGTAAAGTGTGTGTTTTGGGAAAGTCTCTTTAGGGTTTTTCTGTCCTTGGTCCTTTATTGTGCCGCATTGTTAGGAAAAGGATCTCTTTTTCTTCCCTGGCTACTCAGAAATAGGCCTGATACAGGTAGAGCTAGAAGGGTAGGCAGTGCTGTAAGGGAATAGAGATGGCAGGAAAAGCTGCTGACATTTTGGTGGGTTTTCAAAACAGTTTGTTGTTTTGGTACAATAGATTCCTCAGGCACGGCTCTCACAAAAACAAATTTAAAAAATGACTTTTCAGAGCTTGTGATACCATTTACTCAGATTCTTCTGACAAGTGGCCTCATAACTGGATACTGGTAGAGACACAGGTGAACTCTGGCCCAGATGAATCTGATGAGCAGATTTGCTTTTGTCCAAGCAAAACTTAATTCAGCACTTTGCAACATTTTCCATCTTTCTCATGGAGCCAAGAGGCTCAAGACTAAAATGTCTCAAGCAAAAATTGTAATTTACTATGATTCAATGACATTTGTATCACAACTATAGGTGGTAGATCTTGGGAAAGACCAGAATTAGATTCTGTGTTCTCTCATTTTCTCATCTTACAGTGGGCCAAGAGCAGATTTCTGGGCAGTAAGCTGCTGTTTGGAGTTTTCTGTTGACTTTACCATTCCCAATGAAAACTCACTGACTTGGAGCAGCAAAATGGAAATGTGATTATTCCCATTTGCCTTGTGCCAGAATAATCTTTCTAATTTCTGTCTTTTCACTATTTAACTACTCTACAATTTAGTGTCAAGGAGATGAGGGCAACTAAGTGGAGGACATTTCAGGTTCTGCAATCAGTGCTTATTTTTCATGGCTTGCTGATTTTCAAATCATTCAGAGGGGCCCATAATTTGACAAACTCTTTTCTGAGGAGTCCATTCTCTGTTCCTTGAAATGTACAGAGCTCTGGAGAAGTTCAGCTTGCCAGCTGGGTTTCTTCTCTCTTTGTGACTGTCAGCAACATCCTGTTAGTTTTCTTTCAGTTGTTTTATTTAACCAAAATTCTTCATACCTGTGGCATAAGCTCGAATACCCAGAAGTGAGGATATATTCTTTTTAATTGTCTTCCCTTTTTTCCTGAGTGATGCACTCTTCAGCCCATTGGCACAAAATGTAATCAGCAGAACATTCAGGCAGTAGGTTGATACTGTTGAGTGAGTACAGACATGAAAAAGCTCCAGGTCATTTGTCTGTGTGATTCTTTTCTGCCCTGTTGGGGTCCCCTCTGAGGTGTGACATTCCCTGTGTCATCCTCTTTAGGGCAGGCAGGTTGACCAGGGAACAGGTGCAGGCAGCAAGCTTCTGTCAGAAGTGAGATAGGGGGAAGAAATGTATTCAAATGTATTCATAATTATTTTTTTTCCTTTGTGAAGAACTAACTGCTGTGTAGGAAAGTCAGAAATACACATCATTCCTCAGCCTGATTCCTAGAGGAGATTGGAATGGCAGGAAGAGAATTCTCTTTTTATTACATTAACGTTCAGAAACTAATGACTTGGCTTGCAGGATCAAAAATTGAATAGACACAAGTGTGCTGTAAACAAAAAAGTTTATAGTCTACAAAGGAAAAATAACAAAGAGAAATTAGGATGGGTCTCCTTGTCTTTTATAGATAGAAGCAATTGCACCATCTTCAAAGAGGTAGAAAGCAAATTTTTCCTTGGAAAAGATGCACTTCTGGACACCTGCAAAGCAGTTATTGCTTGTCCTGTTACATGGATGTTTCAGTCACACACTAAAGTCTTACTATGAAAGCATAAAACCCCAAATGACTGGATATCATTCTATAACAATTTGGTAAAGACTTTGACTCTTCAGTTTTATCCATTCATTCCTTCTTACCACCTGCTCTTCAGTCTTACAGAAAATTGAGTGCTCCTCTTCTCTTTTTAACTTATCTTTTCTACCAGTACAAAGATAAGATAGAGTAAGTTTTCTCTTATTTCTAATAATCAGAATAGGTATTCTGACTGTGTAAAAGACAAGATTGCTTTTGTCATCATGGGACTGCCAGCAGCCAAATAAATCAAGGGGAGGAAAAAACATCAAGAATATTCATGTTCTATAACCACTCTAAGTGGAAATAGAAAAAGTGTTTTTGGTTCAAAGATCCAATCCAGATGCTGTTAGTGTGATGAATTAGCCAAGTATCAACACCTGAAATGTCCTGTGATATGAACACAGCACTGCAGAAAGAGACAGAAACTTACAGATACTTTATGGTGTATAGGTTGGTCCTGTTTTTATCTACAATGCTTGTTTATAAAATATTGTTTCATGGCTGAACCTATATATCCAGGCATGCTACATGCATGTTTTAGAGCTAGAAGAGTCTTGGTTTCCAGGAAAAAAAAAAATAGATAATTTTCCCTTTTAAAAGTCTTTCCTAAACTGTGGTCCATGCAGAGCAAGCTAGAAATCATCTTGACTTCCAATGCTTCTACAGCTGATCAAAGTGTTGTGCAAAGAAGAGCCTTAGTGCCTGCAGGAGCAATCCCAATTCTGTTGGGACAGAGAAATGGTATCCCAGTTTCATCCACAGCAGAGATGTATCTCCTATTAGAGAGGTGTGCACAGAGGAACAGAGAAAGGGAGAAGATAGGAGGGAGAAGAAAATTAAAAGAGTTAAGTGCTGAGTGTGGTGCATGCTATGCAAAAGTTGAAAAATATTCTAGAATCAACACAAGGTTGAAAGAAGCTGGTATATGTTCTCTATGGGGAGAATTTTGCTTTTCTTTCTGGGAAGGTGGGCCCTAAGTTCATTTCTCCTGTGGGCGAGCAGCCCCGTGAGTTTTGTTCCTGTTGTTACTGTGGTGGCGCGGAGGGTTTTGTAGCTGTCTGGTTCTTCTCTGTAACTAACCGTTTGCCTTTTGTATTGCCACTCCCTGACCTCCTGTCTCTCTGTGCCCGTCCGTTCTGTGTTCTGTCCCCCCCTTGCTTTCTCCCCCCGAGTCGTGTCGTTTTTGTTTCTGTTCGGGTGTTTGTGGCGGGCGTTTCCTCAGCGAGCGCGGCTCCCGCCCTGCGCGCCCGCCCTGCCAGGTGTCGGTGCCCGCACCGCAACACCTGGGCGGGTTTGTGTGGGACTTCCTGGGAAAGTGAGTGTCCTCAGGCTTCTGTTTCCTCCTCCTCGGGGCTGCCTGGGGCTGCTGCAATGCTGCAATGCTGCCTGGGGCTGCTGCAATGCTGCTGCTTCCCCTGGGTCAAACAGCACCTGCTTGTGCCGAGTGCAGGCGCTGCTTGGGACCACAGACCAAAGGGAGCTTGCTGCTCTTCTCCCTGATTTCAGCTCCACAGAGGCTGTTGCTTTTTAACTCTCATTCCCTTGCTGTGTTTTACCTTTGGCTCTAATCTCTGCTACCGGTTCTGCCTGACCCAGCTAAAACTCAAGCGTTCTTCAAGCGTTCTAAAATGTGTCATTGGTAGAGGTCAGTGTTGACTTCTCACTGAGTTTTATTGTGGTGACTATCGTGTAATAAGCAAAGAAAGCAACAGAAGGTAACGCTCCTTATCTGGGACATGGCCATCACAGCCTTTGGAGTGGTTTGTACACAGCCCTGTTGGTGTGCACGTGTTGTGCAAATAAGAACTTGGGAGGCGGCAGGACGTACATCTGTACGTGTTCCTTCAGAAGTGAGCACTCAGTGAATGTCTTTGTAAGTCCTGGTTCCAGCTGCAGGCTGAAAATCGATTTTCATTTGGCACACTCATTATATAAGATAGGTAGTTCTTGTAAGGACACGGGGCTTGTTTTTTTTTTTCCTGAAGGAAACTTTGGGAACAAAGGAAGACAGCACTCAGCTGTGGAATACCAGCACTCCTCTTAAGGACAGCTGGAATTAGTGGCTATTTTAAGAAAGAGAATTTGGAGAGGTCTTCCAAAAAGAATTTAAGGGTGCCCTTTTCAAGAAGAAACCTTCCAACTTTTGATTTGTGGCAGCCAAAAGGTGTACTCCTCATCTTAAATATTTCTTCTCGACAGTAAATAGAAGATTAAAAAACACCGGGGGATCTCAAAGGAGTGCTGAAAAATGTGGAGAGTAGAATGCAGTATCTTATTTTCTCTGTCTTAAAGACAGATATGTTTGTGTAGTGTTCTGTGAAGGATAGATGGGGAGAGAAATTAGCTGTATTTTCCATCAACTTTACAGTTTCCTAGAATAGTGTAAAGGAAACTGTACTAGTAAATTATGCCCTAAGCTTAAGTCAACAGTTTGAAGCTGAAATACTTTCAAACTGCTGCTCATACCTTGGAATAATTGTCTTTGGTTTTCAAGTTTGTTGTTTCTGTGAATTTTTAAATAGTTTTTTAGAGCATTCCTAAGAAAGAACCACATCAAGGCACATAAATGATTTAAGGTAAAGGATACGTTGTCAAATTAAAGAAAGGTATTTATAAAGTCATAGTCATCACCATTAAAGTTAACCTTGAGAGATGGTGTGGCTATAATTCTGTATTGTCTTACCTGATTGTAGTCCTCCAAAAATAAATTGAATTCTGATTCAGGCATTGGAAAACCTGAAACAATTAAATATTATTTTAAAATACTTCAATGCATTTTGTTGCCATAAAACATAAAAGCAAATCAAATATATTTATCTTATAGTTGCAAGGTATTATTACAAGCAGAATCTGTTGTTGTTGTGTTTTTCATTCACTTTCCTCAAAAATTTGTGGCTTAAGTGAACGTTAAAATTCTAAGGTAAATCACTCAAAACTTAGGATATTCCAAAATGAAGATTGCCTTTTAATTTTAATTCACATCTTCTGTGAAATGATACAATCTTTAACCATGCATGAGCAAATTTTTTCCATAAAAATGCTGCCTTTTGTGAAGGATGCAGCTGAAGCTCTCCACAGAAATCCCTGGTTAGGTTGAACCTGTCATGGGAAATAGCAGCACAACTTTTTAATATTTGGCAAGCAGCTGAGGACAGGGTTTTGTAATGGAAAGAAGTGGTCAGGCCCACAGTTAGTCCAGCTCCACCTCTGAGCACACAGATCTGTTGAAAATTAAGATTTTCATAATTTCCAAGCTAGGAAAGGGAGAAGTAATTTCTTTCTTCTCACTCTTGCTCTGATCTTGATACAAGATCAGCATTACGCCTGAAGTTCCATATCAAGTTTCCCAGGGGGGAAAACACATTTCATATCAACATAACTTCTTCAAACAGGTAAGAATAAAAGATGCAGGCACCTTTGCTTACAGGTATTTAACTGCAAACATTGGAAAATGTGCCGATTTTCAGAAAGCAAGTGCCTGCCCTCTGGAAGTCAGCCTTTGTTCGAGTTAAGAGCAACACTCAGACTCACTAATGGCTTTTGAAACCTGCATCTAAGGGAAGGAAAGGGAGACACAGAGAACTGCCAGTGATTGCAAATCCATCTGTAGAGAGCAGCAGATAAAAACCCCATCACAGTGATTTCATGGTGGCTCCTCAATCCATCCTCACCTTTTTATATAATGGGATGTCCTTCTTTGATCTGTCCTTTATTCAGCTGTCCTTTAGTTCCCGCTGTTTCCTGTGTTCTGGGAGGAGCTGAAGCTGTGTGGTGCTGCAGAAGCAGCTGTTCCATGGTCCAAGGTCAGGGAAGCCCAGTGAGTGCACCCCTGGCTCTGGCTGAGATGTGTCCATGGAACAGCACACACCAGCTCCTTGGTTAGGCTCAGCCCTGGGCTGCCTGAAGGCATGGCTTGTCTGCTGGTCTAGGACTAAAGATCTGACCTTGCATCCTCCAGGGAGGGCCCTGCACTGGAGAAATACCAGTAATCACAAGCTCTGATGGGGAACTTTTTGGAAGGCTTCTTTTCCTGCCAGGTTTTCTCGAGTGCTGAAGTCCTGCTTGGTTTTTATCATTAAATCAAGGTGGTTTTCAAGCACTCCCTCTCATGCCTATTATCTGTAATGAGTACAGGAGTTGTCATCTGCTTTATATTGCAGCAATAATGGTTTTTATTTAGCAGTTATCTCCTAATCCAGCTGTTAGATCAGTAGAGTGTAAGAGCTGTGATATAATTAAAGTAATTATAAATGTGAGGAGAAGGAGCATCATGTAAAGAATGAGCTTAGTCTGCATATCAGTTTCATTGTTACCTGCCTTTACTACATCTCTTCAAAAGCTGTTTTGCAGCTTTGTTGTAGACAACATCTTTGAGCAATATGGGAGTATCCGTACTCACAGCCTAGTGTGAAAGGAATAAAGAAAAAAACCGACCAAAACTATCATTTATACAACTGATACAGTAAAAATAAAAGTGTCAGATCCTGGCATTGTCTTGGAGGACAGAAAGAACAAAAGGAATATGCAGTAATTGCCAGTTAGCCAGTGAAATAATAATTCTAGTGCTCATTGTGGCCATCTGTGGCTGGGTTTGTGCTCTCAGATCCACGTGTGCACGGATGCAGACACAAACCTTCTGTCTCTGCCTCTCCATCTCTTCCCCATCCCTCTAAATACGAACTTAGAAAAAAGGAAAAGACCAGCCATTGTCCTTTTTATCAAGAAAACGTGTCAAAAGGGGTAAACATAAATAGCCTTTCTGCTTTGACAGACACGAGGAAGATCAAATGCCTATTGTTCCCTGTCAGACTGCTTTGAAGGAATGACAGGATAATAAATATACACAATCACTCACTGTCAGACAAGGGGGAATTCAAAGGTTGACTGAAAATCGTTACATAAACTACATCCTAAGTACATCTGAGACAAATGCAGCAGGCTCCTTCCACTCCCTATAATACACAAGCATGTGGAAAAAATGGGAGCTGGAACAACCAACGGCTTTTAAAATATGGATTTCCTAATTAAAATGCTTAAGCTTTCGCATCTCGTTTTTTAAATCTTCACCCAGCGGTCCAGTTAAAGTTGGCTCTGTCTTTAAAATGAGTGAGCTGGTATTTTAAAGTGGTTTTCTGTGGGACTGCCAGCTGGCATTACAATTGTCTTGTCTCCTGTGTGACTTTTGCACTGGAGTGCAGTTACTGGGGCTGGGCAGGAGCGCTGCTGCTGGATCCTGTAAGGAATGCTGCAAGTGTGTGTTCTTGCTCGAGGGGAGGGAGTGCAAACTCCTGGTTTTGCTCTGTAATGAGCATGTCTGGGGTGGATCTGGTCCTGCTTGCTTGGGGCTGCTGCCTGGGGCGGATGCTTGCTGTGCTCCTCTGTTCAATTTCACTGATGTAGCCCATGAACTGAGCCCCCAGCTCCAGTCCATGGCAGATCTCCATTCACCTCCCAACAGCTTCTGGTGTCTGCCTTGGTTTTAGTCTCACTGATAGCACACTTACAGATTTTATTTCTAATGTGCTTTCAGACACAGTCCTTATTTTTGTTTGGATAAATGTTATGCTTATTCCAAAAATCCACACTTGTAAAAAATATTTTGTACCTCCGTAGCAAAACCTTGGAGAAGGGGCTAGCAATTACACAAAATGTATTTTTCTTTAGGAGAAAGAATTATTCCATAACAAAATGGAGATGTAGCAATAATCATTCTCTGTTTAAAAGCCATGCAGCTGGTTCAATAATACTTCTGTAGCACACAGAAAATTGCAAGTGACCTCAGCATGGTGTTGTACATACTGTTTTGCCTTCATCCTGTGCCAGCAAAAGATGCTACCTTTAATAGCAGTTGGAAGAACTGGATGGGTCATTTAAATTCTACTGGGCTGTTCTGAGCTGTAGCCTGAATGTTTTTCCCTGTTAAACTGAAGAAACAACATCACATCATTACAACACAACCAGGAATTGCAAAGGATCCCTGAAACACAAAATGAAAAGTCTTAAATTTTTCCCCTCACCGTATTTATTCCCATATTTAACCAACTGTTTATTTTCACATTTTTGTTCCCTTTTGTTAAATTGGTTTGTAGCCTTGGATTTCAGTCAGAATTGTTCCTTACAGGTTTTTCAGTGTGAATTAACCAAGGCTTTTGGAACATTAAAAGTTACTTCAAGATCAAACGCTGAGATACAGCATTTGGCATTTTACAAGTCTCATCTTCCCCCAAATCCCCAAATTGTTCAGCCTTTACAGCAGCTGTCCTTGAAGGGCTTGAGTTGAAGAATGTTGGTTCAGAAGCCAAAGAAAAGTACCTTTGCACTGTTTAATCTGTTGCAGACCAACAACAGCTGCCTGTACAAATTCAAAACCCTACAGGGTTGATAGTAAAATTTATGCCATAAATAAGGACTTCAAGTTTCATTTACGTACCTCCATACACCAAGAGTAATAAAGAATGTAGCAGTTAGCATGTCCTATAGAAATTTGTTTCTCCAGCCCATATCCTGCCTTTTTAGAGTAAAATTTTGCCACGGGAGAAGCACAACATATGTTGTAAAAGCCAAATTCCTGCTTTGGACAGAAGGCCATTTCCTTTGCCTCTCTTCTGTTGACTGAAAACCATCAAATTGAAAACCAGATTGCAAAGATCTGTATTTTTCTGCTTCTTTGTTGACTTTCCTTGCTGTTATCAGTGAAATTGACAGCAGATGCCTATGAAAGATACTGGAGACATTTGGGGACAAAAAAAAAGCAATAATGAACCGATGGGACTTGATGCTACACAGGGGACTCCAGCATTTTGTCTCGGTCAGTTCTGCTGTTGAACAATGTTGGAGAGAACTGTCAAACAAATACCTGTTTGGTCATTATTGTTTTTAGATTGCACCTTCTGCAGGAGAACTATATGGCAGGAAGAAGAGGCAGCTGGTTTTTTTTGTTTCTCTTTGGAAGGGGGTGACTTCAGTGTCAAAATTAAGAAAGATGAGCTTTTAGCTTTGACAAGTCTTCAGGTCTCGAGGACTTTACTCAGAGGTTGGGGTTTTTCTCCTTTCTGTTTAGTTCCTTTGGGGTCATCTGCAGGAGAAGTGAAAAAAACTGCATGTCTTGCTCATGGAGAGAAAATAAGCCCTTAGAAGATGTTGCAAAGGAAGACATTAGGTTTCATCTCAGACAGTCAAACTCTGAATTTTCAGAATGTCTGTTAGAATTCTGGAAGAAGGGTACTTGCTAATGATGTGATGTAAATCCAGAGTTCTCTTGTAAGATGGCTTATTTTCTTTTTCCAAGAACTGTTACGTATTGGAGACTGTTTTCTCTACAGAAAGTTGCCTCTAATTGAAATGGTGTAATCTAATCTAAAGGTCCTTTTTTCTCTTATTTTTTTTTCTTTTTTTTTTTTTTTTTTTTTAATTAGATGTCTATAAAACATGCAGCTCTGTGTTTGTGAATGATTGTGTGTCTGTGTGTCATTACCTGATTTATATCTGCTTGTTTTGTCCTTGATTCTTGAACTGCTTTATCTCTGGACTCTGTTTTCACAAACTCTAACTCTTTCTCTTTCGCATCTCCTTCCTGGATTTGCTGCTCCCTTCAGCCTCACCTCAAGGTCAGTATCCACTTTTAAAGGGGTGTTTATAAGACTGTCTATTCAGCTAAAATTGAGATCTTACAGCAGATTGCACATGATTGCAAAGTAAAAGATGGGAGATTTGGTTTAGTCTGTGTAGGAGGATGGGTTGAACAGGGTGCATGTTTAGAAGGAAAGAATTTTATTCGATTGTAAATCAATGCTGTTGTGCACTGGGAAGAAGGGGGAAAACTAAGTTTTTAAAGGGAAAAAACTCCAGGAACAGGAAGCTGAAGCAAGACAGTTTAAATATTTCTGGTTTTATCTGTTCCTTTAAGAAGAGAAGAGGTTGGCCATTAGCCACGTTCTGTGATACATACACATGCTGTGGAGTGCAAAAGTAGTTCCTTTGAAATCCTGGTTGTACAGACTTTAACTGCTGGATCTTTATCGTTGCATCTGTGCCTGAAACCTGACAGGGATGTTACAGAACTAGTTTTGGTGCAGCTTGAATGTGCTGTGCTGTCAGAAAGAACCATGGCTGAGAGTCAAAGATAAGTGAATTAGCAGGAGGATGAGTTTGTTGAAGGCACAAAGTGATGGACCACTGAAAAAAGCCCAACCACAAGACAATGTTTTAAGTCTTTCAGCCATGGCTCATTTTTCCATTTTTATATTTTAAAAGCAGCTGCTAACCATAGATTTTGGGATTTCAGTAGAGTAGCTTGGAGTAAATGTCTTTGGCCTGAATAATACAAGTCACAATAGTTACCTCACGACTCTCATTTGCCTTTGAGAGCTCTGCAGCCCTGTTGGATTTCAGTCTGTGCTGATAAAGTCTGTTGGTAGAAACCATCCGTGACTCCTGAGGAAGGAATGATCATAATTGTTTCAGGCAGTGTCCTTGCCCAGAAAGCCACCACTTAGTGACTGAAATTCCGAGTTATGGACCAACATCCGACTTTGCTGTTGGTGATCAGCCCTGAGGAATGTGATGGTGGCTGGAATCCCCCGGTGCTGCTGACGCCTCTCACTTGTGTCAGCCTCCTGACCTTGGTTTGGCACAGGCGCTGCCCCTGTGGCCTTGGGTGCGTGTTTTCCTTCCTCCCACAAGCTGGGAAAAGATTGGAAGCTAATGGAGTTGTTGTCATCCGTCAATACCTTCCGTAGCCAGTGTGTCATACTGGCACACTTGTAATTACTGGGGAGAGGAGCTCTGGCCTTGAGTGACCCCCTTCCCGGCCCAAAAAACACAACTGCCAGGAAGGCTTTTTGTTCTCCTCTGAAATAAGCCCTCTGCCTTTAGCTGCACGAGCAGGGCCCTGTGGGCCGGGCTGTGTTTGCCCCCATGAGTGGAGCTTGGTGTGCTTTGGCTGGTGAAGTCCTGGATCTTGTGGAGTCCAGCTGGCAAAGCTTCAATCCACAGGGCTGTAGGGTGTTATCAGTACCTGTGTCTATGCTGGAATGGATGATAAGAGGGGAAACAACTCTAGGGGGCTGCTTGGTTGTGGTCTCTCTAAGACCTGGTGTGATTTCTCTTTACACAAGCAACATAACCATGACTTTTATCTCTCACGTTTAGAGCGTAATGTAAAATTTGGCTGGAGAAGATCTGGCTGTGATTTGACGTGACCAAGTGTTAGGATTAGGAACTTGGAAGAGTTTTCTAAGCTGTTAAAGAGATTGTCCATTCTGTCCTCACAGTTTCTTGGTTGGTTTATTGATTATTTTGGATTACTTTTTTTTTTCCCATTTTAAAAATGATTATGGTTAGTTGCTGAGGTTTTCATTTATTTGTTAAAATAAATCAAGAGTGTAAGGAAATAGGTGGAATGATTGCTCTTGGAACTACAAAATCCCTGCTGGCCAGAAACAAAATAAAAAGATTCTCCTCAGGGCAAACAGGAAAATTACAGTGGTTGAAGTGCACTAGTTCCTTTCCCAGGCATTTCAGAGTTTGTCTAATTACCATTGACTGCAGCATATGAAGAAATAGCTGTTCTGTGGAGTTACAGTCTACCTTGGAAGCCACCATGGGAGGCATAACTTTATTTTTCTCAGAATGATGTAAAGCGATTTTTTTCAGACATCAAAGCAAGTGTGTCTCCTGGAAAAGAAGTGAATATGTGGAAAATGTGTTAGGTATGTCTGTCTTCCAACAGCAAGAAATCCTCTGAATTATTTCTGTTCTCACCAAGAGCAGCTTTGCTTACAGTAATCAGTGCAATACCTCTGAATTTTCTGATCTGTCCATGAAGCTTTCATCATCTCTCTGCTGTTGACAAACTCCTGACTCAGGATAGAGCCGTGTAATCCACATCACTGCTGCTGTTGTGACATGCACTTACTGCCCACAAGTCTTAGGGATCTGCAGTGGATGTCATGCTGATTCATAGGAAATAAAATCCTCTTGGAAAGCGTGGGGATTAAAGCAGTTTTCTGTAAGAAGTTTTTTTGCTAAGCACCTCTGCTTGATGACAGCTTCACATAAAGAACTCCCCAATGCTGGCTGAGTTCAAGAGTAACAAGCCAAATAACTCTACTGATGTCATTACCTGCAGCAGTGAAAAAAAAAATAGAAAAAATACCATCAATTCTTAGGCTCCAGTTCTGCTAAGCTGTTCTTTTGAATGCGTGTGACAAAAGTTGAGATGGATGAAGATAAAAAGACTGACAGTCAGGTGCTACAGTGAGCAACTGCATGGTTCTCAAGGGAAGAATGAGCTGTATTGATAATGCAGAATAAGATTCAAATTGGGTGACACAGTTTAACTGGACAGGAGATATCCCTGAAAGACAGCAGGCTTCTTCTTTTAGTGTCCTGTTTTCTACTGACAGATTTGCTGTTAGTTTAGATCACATCATTGATTGGACTGTCTGTCATGTTTTAAAGCAAGTAATGCAGTTCTCAAAAGGAAGTTTTCTGGATTTTTTTTGCTACACTGAAGAGAATTTGATGCTCTAGGAAGTAATAATGGAATTCTGTAAACCTTATTTCCACAAGCAAAGTGGCTCAGTGATTAGATGGGTACAGGCTGGTGGCATGAATCCAGATAAAAGTCTGCTCAGGGTGTCCATGTAAAATTAAATGTCAGTGTAGCAACTGAAGTGTAGCCTTATAAAATCAAAGTAAAAACAAAATACTAAATCTGAGGGGATTATTTCAGTCCTTTTTTTCCAGAGTCCTAAACGTATATTAAACAGAACATGTCTAACCACCGAAGAAATATTTAAAATGTCATCCTTCTCTAAGAAAATAACAGATAATGTTGCATAAAATGTTCAGTGAGTACAGGAAACTCAGGGTGCTATTCCATAATTCCTTTCAAAAGCCAAACCAAACCTAAAGCAGAGTTTTAGGGGCAGTCTCTGGTACCTGTGGGCTCCTCCCTGTGCTGGCAGTGCCTTTGCACACTGATCTGAGCACTGACAGCGTGCCAGGGTGGGCAGGAGAGATGTCACTGCAAGGGTGGCTGCCTCCTTGGTTTTACACCTTCAGAAGGCTCTGGGTCTTCACCCTGCCACAATGTTGGTCGTTAACCGTGGCAGGAAGTGATAAAACTTTGGAGTGTGTTGAGTCAGCAGTGGTTTGAGCTCAGCAGAGACAGCAAAGTTGTCTTCAAAGAAATTTCCATTTACATTTCCTTGGCTGTCTCCAAAATCCAGCAACGTGTAGTAGTTGTTTTCTATTGGATATGTGTTTCCTGTAATTCTGCTTAGGGCAGGAATGCTTTGTGGAATTACTTACACTAAGGAGTACTATTTTTTCCAGAGTGATCTGATCCTTGTAAGGGAGGAGAAATACTGCATCTTAGAGATGATAGAGGGGAAGGGGAAAAATGGAGGCAGCAGGCCTGGTGCTGGTGGTTAGGTCACAAAACAGAACTGTGGTTTTCCTTAAAACAGCTCCCTGCTGTAGCCTCTCACAGTTGCTGGAGGTGTAGTGATTATCAGAGCTTTCCTCCTCTGTTCGGAGCGGGATCTTTGCTGTCAAAGGTCCTCCTTCCTTGCCTCATTTGACTGCGTCTTAATTAGGCAAAATTATTCACATCATCTCAGAATTCTCACTTCTGCAGTCTCACATGGTCTGATTAATTTGGTACTACCTGCTGGAATTAATTTAATTATGTGAACAAAGGACGAGTCGTTTTTCTCTTTGTGTTATTCCTTTGTTTTCAGCACACAGATTCACAGATTGTGCAGGTTTCCAGTGGGATCTAGAGCTCAGGTAGCTTTGGAAAGACAAGTGATGTGGCACTAGGGAGGATTGTTGTGTCACAGTATGCTGTGAATTTTGAGGAGATCTGAGTCAAATGCTCTGAGAGAGAAATCCTCCACAGTTTCCTATTTTTCAGAAATAGCAAAGAGGTGGAGTTTTTACCGTATTATTTGAGACATCAAGAGACAACATTATTTTTAGAAGACAGTTTAAAACGTGTCTTTATCTTCCTATATCCCAAAGCTAACAAATTACATAGCATGTCATCATCAGAAGATTAAATGAAACGATCACTCAAACTTCATGCAACATTAAACATTTTGACTAACCCATATGTGTCACATCACATTCAGTCTAAGGAATAAAATCTGAAGGTTATTTTTCTTTTTCAATGGCTAGCTTCTGTGCAAAATTTTATCCCCTAAATGGCTAGATTTGTAATTTCTGTTAAAACTCTCAAAGCCAGGCAGTGAATGTGCATGTCTGTGGTAAAATAGTCTTGGTGCAGACAGTTCCATAAGTGACAGGAGCACAAGCTTTAGCAGGCCCTGCACTCAGCAATAATGGGATATTCACAGAGAATGCAGGGCTTTTTTACAAGTTACTGGAAAGGATGAGCAGCTCAGTAGCTGCTTTTCCTCCTTTTTTCCTGGTAAGGACTCCTGTCAGATCCCTGAACATAATGGTGAAGTGTGCAGGAGTAAAGCATTACCCCCAGGATTGTTAGACCGAGGTGCAGGCCATTGAAACAAATCAGAAATCTGTGGAATCTGATCAGAGAAACCCCAGGTTGCTGAGGGAGCCACTGATGTCACAGCAAGGACTCTTTCAAAAGCTTGTGCCTGTCAGGGAAGGTTCCCTTGAGTGCCAAACATCACTCCCATCCTCAGGAAGGGTGAGCAGGAGGATCTGGGGGGTTGCAGGCCAGCCGGTGTAACTTCATGTGCTGGGCAGTTTTTGGGGCAGGTCCTCCTCAGAGTCACCTCCAAGAACCTGAAGGGAAAGGAGGTGACAGGGAACAGGCAGTGTGGGATTTACAAGGACAAGCCATGCCTCACAAACCTGATTGCTTCAGTGATGAGATGACTGGCTCAGGGGCAATGAGCAGTGTTCAGTGTCCTTTTAGTGATGTGAATGATGAGACAAAATACACCTCCAGACCTCCAGAATCTCTGGAGAAGGCAGAGTCACACTTTGCTCAGACATGTTCAGTAAAAGGTTGAGAGGCAGCAGACACAAATTGCAACTTGTTCCAACATAAGTGCCCTTGAGATAATTATCAGGGAAACAGTGATTAGTGGGGCACTGATACATTGCCCAGGGGGGCTGCAGAGTCCTCAGCACTGCAGATCATCAGAACTCACCTGAACAAAGCCAGGAGCAACCTGCTCTGACTTGGCCTTGTTCTGAGCATGGTATTGAACCAGGTGATCTTCAGACATCCCTGCAAGGAGAATTATTCCATGATTCTGATCGTGGTAAGCTAATCTGTATTCTTGGATAAACTCTACAGGTTTTGTGTGGTTTTGGTAAGAACTTCTACGTATTAGGGATCTGATTAAATAGGGTAAACAAAAATGGTCTTGTTATTTCATAGCATTGTACAGCTGTGAGGAAAGAAGGAAGAAAAATTGTGGGGATGGGGTGAGTGGAGACCACTGCACTTTTATTTCTTGCATAATTCTATATGTATTCTTGGTGCCTCAGATGAGGGTGTTCAAACCCTCGTGTTTCAGACCTGCCTTTCTCTGCTTTACTTATCAATTTCACTGCATTACTTCACTGCTCACTTAGCTCATATTTTCCATCCTCTTTCCTGTGAAACCACTTCCCTAACAGCCCCATGCATCATCTCTGCAAATAATTCCTCATCTTTTGTACGAAAAATATCTTAGATAAGCAGAGATATTCGTTACAGTCATACAGTTTAGAGATCCAGTGAACAGTTCCATTGCTATCAGTCAGTTAATTGGAAATCGTTCTTAATCACTTTATTGCAAAACGAAAACAAAATTTCTTATCCATGAAATCCCAAGCAGGCTATTAGAGATACTGCAAGATAAAAACATGCTTAACGTTCTTTGGCTAAAATTAAATCACAAAGCTCTTTTTTCCCCCCTTTCCCTTTCTCTGCTGTGGCTCTCTTCCATTTCATTGTTCTTGCAGGGTGGTGTATTCGAGTATTCCCTCCTTCTCCATAACGTTCTTCATCTGCAAACAATAGAGGGCCCTTTCATATGGAATGTGTCAGCTTTTCTAGATGGTCCTCTTGAAGTACCCCAGGCAATTCAGACAGATTTAATCAAGCTCTCGGTAACTTACTTAATTTCCTGCTTATCCAGCAGATGGGCCATTCTTCTTAATTAAAAGAAATGGGGTTTTTTCACTTCCTTAGAGAACAAAATATTTCCAGTTGTCACTTTTTGTTCATGGCTGAGTAATTAACTGCCATCTCCAAGGGGTAAAGTGTCCCCTATCCCTTTAGTGACCCAGCACACTCCTACCCGTGTAAAGTGTTTTTACCTGGAACATTCCTATGTTTTCAGTATTCCCTATGTGTTCAGTATTCAGATTTGATAGAAATTGGGATCAAGCATGTTGGTAGTTTTGGGGTGGCAGTGGGGTTGGAATAATTCAACGCCAGCTTCCTTCCTTCCTTCCTTCAAGCACCTTGGAATGAACTTTACCGTTACAAGTTACTTAATTCTTTTTAAACAAAACCAAAAGTGACCAAGAATTACGAACCTGAGTCACAAAATGCTCTCTGTAAATGCACAGGAGCCTCGTTTCATCCTAGAAATTACAGCTGCCAGCAAGTGGAGTGCTCTGGCCAGCCTTGCCCAAGAAAGCAAAAGGTGCCAACCCTGGTTTTGGAGGATTCCCCAGGAATTCTCTTGTAATTGTACCAAATTTATTAAATCTTGTTAACTTAAAACCAACTACTAGATACGTTCGTTTCACTTTTGTGTAGTGTGTAGTTTTTCCCTTTCACAAATCAGTCAGCAGAACATGTTAGCAATTTCAGTTAGTAATAAACAGCTTAGAAATAGGTTTTTAATTCCTAACTCCTAACCATATATGTAAAATACACGAGAGCAAACACATTTTCAGTATTTAGCATGTCAGCATATTTTTAAGGATTGATGCTTCAAATCAGTGTGAATTGTCTTTTCTTTTAGCTCTTGCTCATTTTTTTTTCTTTTTCATCATTTACTTTAAGGCCATCCTATATGGAAAAAAAGAGAGAAAGTAATAAATGAAATTGGTAGTCAAAACTTTAGTAGGATACTGCAAAATGATACTTTGAATGTGAAAACAAAGGATTTTCCTGTTGTATTTGGAGTAGAACACATATTTAACTGCAACATTTATTGTAATTTCTTTTTAAAGGAAATATTTCCTGATCATATGTCCCAGTCAAAGGGCCTGTTCCCCACAGCATAAGCAACAGGCAGAGCTTTTGGGGGCACCATGCAGTGGCATTATAGAAAAGTCAGCAGAGAGATGCAAATAACTGTGTTTTTTCTCTCTTTAGTTCGTGACATGCCCACTTCCCTTTCTTGTACCTCCTGCTTTCAGCAGAGATTTCCCATTTTAATGTGGAGTGTGCAGATGTGTGCTCAGAGAACTGGGGCACAGGGTTTCTGCCAGTTTGCTTCCTTTGGCTGCTTGTTTCCTTGTTCTTTTTCGGTGTGCTTGGGTCACAGGAACAAATGACAGCTGAAGGAGGCTGCTTTCTATTTTTGAGAGCTTCAGACCTTATTGTGACTTGGGCAAAAACCTTACAGTGTGAACAAAAGCCAAACATTAGGAAGTGTATTCCAAAGTTAAACACATTCTATTCCAAATTTCGGGAGCAGGTGTGAATTCCATTATGGGGGTAATCTTCCCCACGTCTATTTTTATCTCTTTATCATTTTTTAAAATAGATATAAATACCTCTTATTAGTTAGCCAATGTCTGCAAGGAAATCCTAATTTTGAGCCACAGTGGTTTGATTTAAAACAGCATGGCTTATAATTTCTTTAATCAGTTTAAAGGGTCTGCACACTGTTAATTCCTTCCTTACACCAGTCTGCACAAGCAGAAGGCAGTCAATAAGGAAAAAACCCAACACCACCTTCAAAGGGATTTCGTTTGATTTCTTGAAAATTCCAGAAAGGAAGGGGTTTGTTGTGTGTTTTCTTCTGCATCTTGGAATAGTTGTTTCTTGAATTAGAGGTAGAGAAATTTTATTTCTAAGTAAAAAGGGACTGGAAAGCTCCTCTTGTCTTTCTGTATCCTGTTCAGACCACAGCCTCATTAATATTAATTAGATTTTCAACACTGCATCTCTCAACCTCCAGTTTTGGCCTTCATATAAAAATATAGTTGATATATAGAAAATATATTATATTTGTGTTAGTAACATTCTTTTTGACAGCAAAGGCTGTTGTTTGCTGATACTTCCTAGTGATTAGGGGTGTTCCCCAATTACATGGAAAATTAGTTCACTAAGGGGAGGCAGAAAATGTCTCAGTGCCATCCTCCATCAGGGCACTTGTCCTGATAGGGAGATCAGCTCAGTTAAAATCTTAATTTTGCCTCATTTGTCTCAAGGTCACTAAATAAAAAGCAGTTCACTGGAGTAGTGTAATTGCCTAGATAAAGAACGTACACACTGAGCACACACTCCAGACTTGAGCTAATTTAATTAGCAACCTCCTGATCTCTGAGGGTGTCAGTGGGCAGATTTCAGGTACCTGACACATGGGGCATCTTGTCACTGGAGGTTTTTTAATGTGCTCCTTCACCATCTATTAAAAATTAAAGTATATGTTCATAATACTCATGGACACACCTGTTCTGTGTCAGATCCGTGTGCTTGGAATGGTGGAAATCCCTCCTCAAATGCATAAGGCAGTGACCTTGTCTCTGTTAGAGGCACCTCTAGTGAAGAGACACTCACACACGTTGTTCTACAACACTCACTGAGCTCTCCAGAAACCCAGGGGTGCTCACTTCACTTGCAGGATATTCCTGGCTGTGTTGTGCTCTGTGTGCCAGGCTGGGAAGGCAGAGTCACAGCAGTGTCACAGGGGGAGGACTGGGCCAGCTGCACTCTGCAGAGAGGCTGTGCACCATGTGTGGGGGTATTTATTCCAAATAACGCTGCTGCCCCCATTTACACTCTGCAGATGGGCTGTGCACCCTTTGTGGGGGTATTTATTTACAAATAATGCTGCTGTCCCCCATTTACACTCTGCAGAGAGGCTGTGCACCCTGTCAGGGGGTATTTATTTTTTGTTTGAAGTTTTTGTTTTAAGTAGATAAGCGAAATGATGTCAGATTTTTATTTGGGCATCTCAGTGATGTAAAACCATGAGGTTTTTAGCCCCAAAAGGACAGGTATACATTATTTCAGAAGGGTCCTGCTAGCATCACTTCCTTACATCTTTTGCTAAGGGCAAGGCTCTGGATGTTGTTGTGAATGTGTTTTTGTATCAGAAATCCTCGTGCACTGAGTTACTGCATTCGTTGTGCTTTTGGTTTTGTCCTTAGCAACTGCTTAGTTAACACTTCTTACTTGGAGACTGGGTTTTCAGTATTTGTCAGCTGAAATGTGGGAGACATGTCTTGCTTTTTTAACATACAGCTGTCAATAGTAATGATAGGACAGAGTAATAATGTTCAGCTGTTACCCCAAATTCCTGCACATTTTTTGAAAGGACTTTTCTCTCTTCATTGCTTGTTTACATACATAGAGATGTTTTAACCTACTCTAGCCTGGTTCTTAAATGCCTAATTTTAAAATTTTCTTCTCCTTACATTAACTAGTTGTTTGGTTACAGTGGCTAATTTTTTTACATTTGATTTGTGGTTTTGATTGCTGTTTGCGTTGTGTTTTGTTCTAGAAGGAATTAAAAGATCTCACGCCCGCCTGAAAGAAAACAACTGCTGTATTGTGGTTTGTTTTCTCTCGTGGCTGGTGGCACTGCAGTTAAAAAAAAACACGTGTTATCTTAGATCACAAAAATACCCTCTGAAACCTCAATAAAATGCCATTCATAAGGAAGATTTTATGGCTGTTTAGAAAACACTTTTTTCAGCCAAATGGTGCAGGTCTCCTGAGCAGAGAGTGGCTGGCTGTGTGTGATCTGTGCACAGGGCAGTTGGTTGGGGAGCTGCAGTTAAAGGTGTAGGGAAAAGCACCTTTGGGACTCCTTCCCACACTGTTGGGGCCAAATTCAACTAACCCAGCGTGTCGCAGGGGAAGGAATCCACACCGAAGCCTCATCAGCCCTTTTATAAATGTCATTTTTGGCTTTGCATCTGTTTGCTCAATTAACAAAAGCAGGAAAATAAAATAGAGCAGGACAAACTTATTTATTGAACTACTGAATGCTTTTATTAAGGTCCTTAAAGTATTGGTATTTTTCTTAACAAAGGAACACCCCTAGCACTGTTACAGGTTTATTTTCAGAAGTTTGTGTTTTTAATGTTCCTAGCAACAATAAAAACTAAAAGTTGCAAGGTTTTAAGGTTAAAGGTTTTTTTTCTAGTTCAGTTGCTGTCAGCTTTCAAAAACAGTTCTCAAACCTGATGTATAATTAATTGGATATTTAATCTCTGAAGTTGGATTTAACATTTTGTACCAGTTATGAAATGATGGTAATGTATTCATTATTTTCATCGTGGAACTTGCTTCCTAGGAAAGAGGTGCTGAGAATTTAAATAGTTGGGAAGCTGCACATTCATTTTATTAGTTTTTTTTTTTTAGCTGCACATTAGCTGGGCTAATAGGTGCAAAGGATTTTATCTACACCTTATGCCACCTGATGACTTGGTAAACCTCATCTGTTGCTAATGAATCAGGTGACAGATTTCTTTTCCACGGTGTTTCTAGATTATAGGAGGGTTGGGATAACATTTTTTTTTTATTATTATTATATTGAGTTTCTAGATTCATATGGCACGTGCTCCCCTATCTCATATCTCCTGGAAGAATATCTTTGTGTTGTTGCAGCTACAGGGAGAGATGTGCTGACTGCACCAGGCAATGTGCATTCTATCACGCCAATAATTCTTACCACTGAAGAGAGGCAGTGGTCAGTGTAAACTCAAGATCTGCCTGAAGTCTTGACTTTAACACCTCTGCATTCAGACACTGCTGGGCTCCTGCTCCTAAAATTTGGGGCAAGGGAGTTTCCCACAGCCTTCATCCCTTGCCTCCCCCGGTGCTGACCTGAGCACAGGCTTTGTTTTTAGAAACCAAAGTTTGTGGCCTCAGGAAATGAAGCCCACTCCCCCTCTGTTAAAGCCACCGTGGGACGATTGGGCTCACATGCAGCAGCCCAGTTAAATTGTCAGGGTCTGTGGGTATTTTCATTGGCATCCCTTACCTTGTCTTCCAAGTGGTGCAGAACAGCGAGGAGCAGTGGAACCAAACGATGAGAGGTTTTGGGAGAAGTTCACAGGCAGGAGAGGAAGCTGAGTGCTGTGCAGTTCAACAAGAGCAGCTCAAGTGTGGTGATTGCTCTTTTAGCTTGGATGCAGTGAGCAGCAGAGCTGGTATTATTAAACCAAATTTCTGAAGCACAGTGAAATTATTGGTGTTTTAGGCAGTAATTTAATGCACCATTTTTGATCTTGTTAAATGTTGAAAGGTAGTGACAAACTACTTGAGAGGCTGGAAATGCTGTGTACAGGCAAAGCCAAGGAAAAGGCCCAGATAACATTTACAGTCCTTGTAAAAAACCCAACCCAGCCCTACAAAATTCCACATAGATCTTCAGCAGTGTGTAATTCCCCTGATCCTCTGTTTTGAATGGGTAAGATGAAGAACTTTGTTCAACCCTTGCCAGCTTCCCTCTGGCTGTCAGTCACACACCCAGCTGTGGTGATGGGGCTGTGTGATGTGGTCAGTCCTGTTTCCTTCACTGCTTATTTATCTTCCTTTCATCACTTGCTTTTTCCTGAGGTTAAGCAATTAGATTTTCCAAACGCTGCCATTATTCTCCATGATTTGGGGACTAACCCTAACTAAGGTGAAGTGAATTTTGAGCAACTAAAAGCCAAATCAAAACTTTTCAGAACGTTTTTCCCTTGTTTTCAAAACAAAGTAGCATTTTTGGGAAGAGTTTTTCCTTGGTTTCCTTCTGCTATATACCCCAGAATGTAAATATTTTTCTTGGTGTACCAAAACTACAAAAAAAACCCTGCAAAACAAAGCAAGAAAACCCAAACAGCTATGTCACTGTATTCATCATCTTTGCAATTCAGAAGTTATGGTTAAAGATATGGCCAGCTAAAATATTTTGTGAGGGCAGACCCTTAAAAACAAAGAAGTGATGAAGGAAATGTTGGGGTAGATATTGTAATTTGGACACTTCTGTGTGTCTCTTAGGACTACCAAGAGCTTGGAGATCTTGGGCAATGAGAGCAGCATCCTCGAGGAGGGCAGTGGAGAGGGATGGGTGCTGATCTGCCTCTGGGACCTGTGATGGAGCATGAGGAGGTTCAGGTTGGACATTCAGGCTCCTCACTCCCCACCAGGGCACTGGAGCAGAGAAGTGCTCACAGCTCCAAGGCTGGCAGAGTTCAGGCAGTGTCTGGACAGCGCTCTCAGGGGTTTGGTTTGGTTTTAGGTGATCTTGCGACAAGCAGGGAGTTGGACTCTGGTCCTTGTGGGTCCCTGCCAGCTTGAAATATTCTACAATTCTACACCCTACATTGTAGAACCTAATATTTCATAGCACAAGGTACTTGGGCAGTTCAGAGCTAAATAAGGTATTAGGTCATTGCATCCAGTTTTCAGCGCAGGCTTTTTCAGCCCCGTTGGCTGTTTTATCAGTTTCAGTCGTGGTGAGGAGCAAAGTGTTCCTTAAGGCACCTGGAGTTCATCTGTCCATCAGGATCAGCAGCTGCAGCAGCAGTGGAGTGTCCTGTGGGTGGTGGTAATGCTACAGCAATGAGGGCTGCAGCTCAGCCATCCCTCTGACGTGGCTGGCAGGCACACAGGGATATTTCTGAGTGCCTCAGCCAGAGGAGTAGAACAAGCTGCTTCTAGAGCAGTCACAGGATCTGCGTGTCTGCTCCTGGGGTGCATTCACTGGGTGGAATACAGCATCTCTGTGTGTGCACTTGATAGTGCAGGGAAGCTTTTGTGGTGCTTCAAAAGCATTCTAAGTGTTTGTTTGACCTGGATTGTTCTAAAAACACCCCTGTGTGTTAGCCACACATACGTGAAGGAAAGGTTAAAATATGGTATTAAAATTGAAATTAACTTATTCATGTTTTCGGTTAACATTTTATCAACTTCTGTTTTACAACAATAGCATCTGAAATTCTGTCAGAAAAGATAACCAGATGCAGATAATAGCTCACATTACATTAATGCATAGCATGAAAATCCATATGAGGAGAGAATTAGCAGCTGTTTGTGTGCTGATGTGCATTACAGTAAAAGATGATGAGATCAGTGTCAAAGAAATTGTTATTTCCAAAATGAGTGGGATTCTTCACTGTAATTCTACATAAACATTCTCAGTAGGTTTTTCTGCTTTTATGTATGACTATGATTTTTTTAATTATTTGATTTGAGGTGACTCTGAGAATAAACATCTTGTGGGATGAGGTACTTCAGCTTTTGTTAGTTTTGTTGTTGTTTCTGCTGGTTCCAGTTGGTGTCTTCTTCAAAGCTTTGTCTCACTGAATGTCACCTGGCTCTTCAGTTTTAATTGGAATTCTTTCTCCCTTCTGTAGTCTTGTTTTGCAAAGTTGCTTTGGTAGGAATGTGCATTTTGCATTCAAAAGAGTTAAAAGAACATTAGGCTTACAAAATGAAGTTTTCAATCTGAGGGAGTTGCAGAGCTTTGTTTCTTTCTGTTTCTTTCCTCCTAAGCTTCCTTGTGCACATACATTATGAAAAAATCTCCTCTTGACTGTGTCCTCATAAAATGTACCAGTTGCAGCATGCTCACTTAAGTCACGTCCTTCCTGTATTTTGTTTTATTGTTCCACTGCAGTATGTGGTCCAGTTCTGCACATTGTTCAGTGGTGGTGTGAGGATGAAATTGTTCTGTAACAATCATCTGCAGTACTGCAATGTTTAAAATAGCACCAGGACTGTCTGGTTGAGCAGTGAATGGGGTGATACCTGAGAAGCTTTTGAGCTCTCTTGATATTAAAAATATGATTGCATATTTAAATATTTTGAAAGATTGTTTGCACATATGAAAAGATGATTCTGTGACTGGCTTTGAAGACTGAAAGTTGTCTGGCAGAACCACAGTATGAAGTCTTTACAGAACTTTCATGGTGCAGACGTCAAAGGGCTGTGGACGTGTGTATGCTGAACCTTTTGCAGGATTATCTGCATGAGGTGTTGTAAAAGTGAGAATTTTCATTTGGTACCACGGCCACTGAGGTGAGATGAAATGTTTTTTCATGTATCAAATGACTCCAAGCCTTTTTGGGTTTGCAGATTTGGGGTTTCATGTGACCTTCTCAGATTTATATGATATTGTTGTCTCTTATCTAACTAGTTGGTTATAGTAATAAACATCAGGTGCCCAATACGTGAATCTAGCTTTGCAAATTTATAAAAAAAATACTTAATTCCTCTAATTTTTAAATTAAAAGTTGAGTAAAAATCCTGATAGGGAATCGAATGTGTCGGGCTGACATATTTTCATTTTCTGCATTGACTTAGCTGTGCTTTGTGTGTTTATTTTATTGCACAGATAGAACCACGTATTGTACAAGCTGAGTTGGTGCCAACATAATATTTCCAATAAGTTGTTTAATCACTGAGCTTTCAAACCGGGCAGTGTGCCCATTGCCAGCGTGCAGCACTGGGTTAGAATAACTCAACAATTACACTGCTTGTGTTTGCAAAGCATCCTGACTCAAATCAGCTGTAACTCTTGGACGGGGTAGTTAAGTATGCCAATAACTTCTTAACATCATCAGAAAAGGACTTTCCTTTTTTTATTGGACTCCAGAGGCCATCAGCACTTTTTCACCCTAATAGTTTGTTTTAGCACCAAGGAAAATTTGCTGTCTTTGCAAATTTCCCCAGCCTCAGTTGGCTCACATTGGAGAAAAGCAGAGCTCAGAGCTGAACCTACGTGTTTTTGGAGGAACTCAAAACACTGACTGGTCACATGCCACGTAATTTGAACACAAATATATCACAGAGAGATACATCCTCCATCATACTTTTGTTATGAGTTCTGAAGAAAATATTAAAGAAGGGTTGTTTGTGATCTGTTCTAAAAGTGTTTCTGAAACACAGAAGAAACATTCTTCCCTGTCTGTGTGGATAACATACCAAATCTGAAGCTGGTATATCATTCTGTTTTCTAAACAGCAAATTAAAGAGCCGTCTCTACTCCTCGCACGATGTTTTGGGGAAATCTTGCAACCAAAGGATCTGTCTTTAATTCCAGAATCCAAACTCCAGATATAATTATGGGGAAAAGGGCTGAGGAAGCAAAGCTGGCCTGTTTTGTTTTGATTGGACTAAAAGTTTAGACTTAAGTTCTCTGTGGTCAGGAGGCTGAGATTAAAGGGTCTGTAATTAGATTCAATACTCCATGTGTCTTAATGCCCTGAAAGGCCAAACCCTGTCTGCAGGCCATGGCAGCTGCCAGGATCATCAAAAATAGTCCAGAGATGCAAGTGAAAAGGAAATCAGGCATGCTTTCTCAAATAGTTTGTTCTAACTTGTTGTGTCTTGTTTGTGTAAAAAGAAAGGATGGGAAATCCTTCAAAATATCAAGAAAACAAGTAGATCTTGAGGTTGAAAAGAAATTGTTTTACTTCTGGAAACAGATTGCCTAATTCTTGTAGGTAATCCTCTGTATTCAAGTCACGTTTCAGTAGTTTTTCCTTTCCCTGCTCCTGTTTTCCTCACATTAGATACAGTGGTACCAAAGCAAAACAGGTTATTAGTTGTCTGTGGTTTCATATGTACATGTGTGCGTGAACAGAGCAGAGTTTTCTGCCCCAAAGTCAGAAGAGGACAGGTGCATCTTTGGATTAATACTTTATACCAAATAATGAATAATGCTTTTGTTTCAGAAGTTTTCTAGTTCAGGTTGATAGTAATGAGCAAAAAGCAGCTTTCTTTTGGCTGAATGAACAGTTGAGGGCAGTGCTTGGGGACGAGTTTGGTGCTGGTGACCTTGTGAATTCATTTTGGAAATAATTACATCAATTCCACCAGGAAGTGGTGGCACGTGGAGGTCCCACCGTTCCCTGGCTGACAGAAGTGCCAATGGACCACGCTCTGAGCGCTCCTCTCTTTTGCAGGCAAGTTAAAGATCAAAATAAGAAAGTAGCAAACCTGAAGCACAAAGAGCAAGTGGAGAAAAAGAAGAGTGCACAGATGCTGGAGGAGGCCAGGAGACGGGAGGATAACCTCAATGACAGCTCCCAGCAGCTTCAGGTAACGTGGGCATTGAGTTAAAGCAATTGAAGCCTGGCTCTCCACTCTCCCTCCTGGTCTGTTTGCAGAGCTCTTACTAACAACCTTGTCACTGATTGTTTAACAGGACACATCTATCCTCTACAGCATTTCAAAGGAAGCAGCCTCTCTCAGTTGAGGAAAATAGACTTTTAATGTCAAATTGGTTATGAAGTTCATTGTGGAAATAATGATATCAATTCCCTATTGAGATTGGTGTGATATTTCTTTCTTCTCTGCTCTTCTAACTACCTTTTTCTTTAGCTGTTTTGTGTGTTTTCCCAGCTGGTTTTACCTTATACTGCTGTCCTTCCTTCAGTAAATGAAAGATAACCAAGTAAGTATTCTTAGAGAAGGCTGGAATTGGTGTGGGGTGACTGGAGGACCATGTTTTCTGTGTGAAGTCATCCTTGTTTCCTCTGCCTCGTGAATTCTTGGTGTGCTCACTGGTCAGTTGGCTTTATTTCTGAAATGATCGTGCTGCTGCCCCACAGAGTTATCTGGTTACCTCAAATCTGCCCAGGCATAAGGAAGTGACTGCTATAAATGCAAGTCAGGTATTTCTCAGTGTGCTGAGATCAGCTGCAGGAGGTTTATCAAACGGTAAGTTTTCAACTGCTGCCATAAAAATATTAAACTCCTGGCGTGGAGTCCAGCAAAAATACCATGATGCTGATGCTAAGTGTGGAGATCATAGACTTTTTGACTGTTTTCTCTTTAATTTACAAGAATAACTCTCTTTTTGGTGAGTGAAAATAAACATGGAAACTGCACCCTGCTTTAGTCTTTCATTCTGTAAATCTTGAAAGAGCAAGCCTTTCTTTGGTGTTTTCCTTTGTCATCCTAGGTGAAATCCTGTTTCTTTTTATCAGCCACAGATCTCAATACATCTGCAGTGAAGACACAGAATACATCCTGAGGGTTCTCTAATAAAGATAAATTCTTTCCTTATTTCAAACATTCTTTACTTTGTTCTGTGGGATGTTTTCAGCTCAAACTTTGAAAGAAGCACAGAAACACGTGTGTCCATGGGGAAGGCTCTCACATGCACCATTTTGTGGTTTTCTCCATCAGCTCCAGCCCTGTATGTACAGGGAGCTGAAACAGTTAAGTTCCAAGTGCATGACAATGATTTCATAACTGCAGAGCTTCCTAAAAGGCAGGAATGTGGGATTTCTCCATCTGCTGATGGGTTTTGTGGCTGCAATGCTGTGGCAATTCACAAGGCTCTCGTTCTGGGGCAGCTCCGTTTGAATAACACAATCCTCCTGGTATTAGTGAAATGTCTTTAAAAATTCCTGAAGCTACTACAGTATTTGGTTAGATTTCCAATCTGCATTTGGGTAAATCTGTATTCCAAGTGTGAAAAGGCAGCTGGTGCTTGACATTTGCCTTGCAATTCCGTGGATGGTGTACTTATTGAATGACACCATTCCATCCGACCAGCATCTTTGATTTTATGTAGCACTTCCAGATTTTACAAGGGATGGCTTCCTTTTCTGGCTCTCCTCCCTCAATTATTCCTTCCCTTTTCATTTGTCTATCTTCCTCACATATGTAAAACACTGAAAAAAGCCTGAAATTTCTTTTATCTCAGCTTCTATTTGCATACTGAAACAACTTTTTTTGAGAAACAGTAAATTATATAAAATATTTGTACCACATAGCCATGAACAGAGAATGATATTTCAGTTCCTGAGAACTTTAAGTCCTGTTGAAACTATTTAACACCACTTTCTGGCACATCAAGGAGATGGTAGAGCTTTGGTGGTAGCAGTGAGGCAGCTCTTGCTTGGAGAAAAATGGTGCTGCTTTATATCAGAGCTTCTTAAGAATGTATAGCTTCCCTTGCAATTTCTTATCCAATTCTTTACTTATTGAGTATTTTAAACAGTTGAGAGATCATAGATATAAATAGCATGGATGCCTTATCTTTTCCCATTCAGGTTTTCCAACTAGACATCTCTGTAGATGCTTTTTTGCACTTTGCTTGTGTTGTGTTTTATTCTGCACTGGTGTCTGTGCTTTCTGCATAGTTATATTCAAGTTTTTTTCTGACATTAAAATAGAAATTATTAAATGCTAGAAATTATTTAAGATTGAAGTGTGATGTGATGGTCAACACTGAAGTGTGCAAGTTATCATGGTATTGATGTTTCTTGATTTTCCCTAGTGCTTTTCCTGCTTTTGTGAACATAATTGTCCTGTTTGGGTGGGCTGGATTTTAGAGAGCCTTTCCCCACATTCAGCACAAGGCTGAAGGGAATGCTTTCATTCACACATGAAAAAGCTCTGTATGCTCTAATGAAAATATCAGGCCAAGGTAAAATATGGAGTGTTTAATGACAAGTGACAGGTTCAATAAAAGCTCCTTCCTTTAGAAGAGCCCTCTGCTTATAGGCTCCCTCTCTCAAGGACTGCAACATTTTGGTTTCCTGGAAGTCAAATTTACCCAGGACCACATTTCAGTTTGTTAGTTGTGGAGACCTGTCTTCTCTCTAGGCTCTTAAAGGGCGCTGCCTTGTAATCGATTAAAAAAAAATTAAACCTGAGAGGACTGTAGATATTTGACTTTTTTTTTTATGAAACCATTGTTGGCTTTGGGGTCAGGACACACAAACACCAATTTCAGATAATTTTGGTCTTGGTGGTTTTGGCTGGAATTAATAATAAGACATTATGAAATGCTTAAAAATATATGATCTGCATGTTCTTGGGTTGACCGTGTGCAATCCGGCCAAATAAACACGCTCCCAACACACAGTGCCCTCCTCTCCTCTCTGTCCCTGACAGCCCTGTGGTTTCTTCCTTCCTGAGTCCAGTCACAAAATGTTCCTTTATTCACAGAGCTCTGATGATGGAAATCTGGTGTTTTGGGGGAGTGGGGGAAGAATGAAAACCATAATGTCTCAATTCTAGTGAGATGGAGAAACGGCTTTCCAAATTTGTCTTTTCCTCCTGGGTTCCCTTAAACCACAACTCTCCTGAGATCTGAGAGGTTGACGAGTGTCTGGGCTATAAACAGGATGAAAAAACAAACTGTTGGGTTGGAGTAAAAGATTTTTACTTGAATTAACTAAAGCTTGGCTATTGTGAAAAATAATTGATAGGCTGTTTAGTCCTAGAAGGGTAACATTTACTGAAATTTCAGTGTATTTGAATGGATACTCCAAGCTGGCTTCTGAAAGGAAGTATGTATATTTTGTTGTTCTGTCACTCTAACATCTAAATTCTGGAGTTTTCCCAGAATTTTCAGAATATCCATGCTGTGGGTTTGTGTACTGTTGAATCTGTGTTGCAGCAGGTATCCATCAGTCTCTAACTGCTGCTGTGTCCAGATGATGTGTAAGATGTGTTTGAGTGCTTTAATGAGCAACTGTAGAGAGCAAGTAAACTTATTGCTTCCTTTCTTCTTTTCCCACACCCAAGTTTAGATAATTTAATGTATATTTTGACTCCATGAATTGTAGATGCAAGTATATGTTTGTTTCTTGTGATAGTGTATTTCTTGTATCATATTGGGAAAACCTATCCTTCCAGTGGAAAGAGCTCTGCTTTTAATCTAAACAAATATGCTGCTTTCTGTTCAGTAATGTTTTACTTTAGCATAATGAAAACTATGTTATGTTCTCCTTTGGCTATTAGTGAAGCAAGATTATGCTTTCCTAATTCATCTCTGAAGTTGCTTTTGGACAGCGAGTACAAAATTTCTGAAGAAATGGTTAAAGTAAATCGTTCCAAGCTTAAAGTTCAAGATCTCAAAAACTTTCTAGGCATCATCAGGTTTGAAGCAAACTGGTTATGCTAGTTTAACGTGTTAGGTGTTTTCCTGGGACAAGGCACCTCCAAGTGTGGAGTTGCTGGCTAATTTCTCTTCCATACAGACCACTGCCATATCAGATTGCAGCCTTGCCTGCCAGATGAGTGCAGTGGACAGCCCAGAAAGGAGTCAGCTGCTCCATTTGAGCCTGGCAGAATCTGTTCTGTGAAGCCATCCTGCATCTGCAGGGTTTGCTGCAGACATCAGTCTGACACACCAAACATGGATCTGCTCACGGAGCTCAGATGCACCTCTGGGAATCACTCAGATCAAAATGTTCTTTTTCTCTCTCTTCCTCTCCCAGACGTTTTTAGACATGAATGACATCATGGAGAGGTTTGGCCTCGCTGTCCCTGGACAGTTCCCTGTGCTGCCCAGCCTTGGAGGTGTCAGTGTTCCCTGGGCCTGGGCCAGTGCCATCAGCACTCACACAAGTGGCTGGGATTTCACTCAGGGCCACGTTCAGGTCTGGATCATCCTCCTGCTGTCCTCCAGGACACAGCTCATGGCATCAGGCACTGAAAGGATACCAGTTCACTCTGCAATTCAATTTGAAAGGAATTTTTTAATACTTTTTGAAAGGATGAGGTTTTTTTGTCAGTTACCAAATAGGATGAAACTTAATATTGTTACGTGTTCTCAGTAGTTTAGCTCAATGTGGTTCTGAGGTAATGTGAATCATTGTTTCACTGCCTGCTTCTCAGTGTTATGTGGGGCTTTTGTTGGTGAAAATGCAGCGAGTATGAACAAATACAGGCTCTAAAGATCAGTTGTGCCTCGTAAAAACCTACCTGAAATAATTGTATGCAAATTTTTCCTCCTGTTTTGTTTGGGCAGTTGGTAGCCAATAGGTAGTTTTGGGATCAAGTTACCCTGCAGCTCTTTCTCTCAGAGGTTCTGTGACAGCTGGCTTTCCATTACAAAGCAGGATGTACATATGCAGGAGAGACATCAATATGCATCATGATTCATTGGTGATGTAATATTCCAGGAGGAATTTTCATTTCCATCAGCTTTTACAATACATTACAGAAAAGGCAGTGTTCACAGGCCTTCCATTCTGTGTGTGTGTTTGGAGGGCTGTGATTTTCAGCACAGTGTGGTGCAGTTAGTGTGGATACAGGCACATCTTTAACCCTGGCAGATGCTTTGAGAAAAGCTAGTTCTTGTTCTGATCATGTCATAGCCCTCTGCCATGAGAGCTTTTCCTTACCTTTCCTGGATGTCTGGGAGAAGTCCCAAAAATGATGGTCTTTTATCTCCCCATTTCATCTCTGAGAGCGAGGGGAGGTTTCTTGAGGGGAGGTGAGAAGGAATTAATTTGAATTGTAGCCCTTTTTTTGGGAATTAAAAATCATAATTAAGCACCCCTGGATACATCTACTTCTACAGCATAGATAATGCATGAATGATGAATAGGCAGCCTCACTTCATTATATATGTGTGAATAATATGAAATAACACTTCTGTGACGTTATATTTCCATGTAAAAGTTGCACTGTTGGATTTCCATCCCAGTGAGACAGCAGTGCACATAAAAATAAAAAGGAGGTGCAGCTTTTTTTCTCTCTGAAATATTTAGAGTATCAGAATAAATACATGACCTTGTTCTTAATTTGACATGGCAGTTCTTACAGACACAGAGTCTGTCACTGTACACAATTGATGTTTATGACATTAAAAGCCTTGGTAAGGCATTACCTTCTCCTGTGTCTGAGCAGGAGGGAGTGCTCCATTCAGAATTCTTGTGGCCAGAACAGAAAGGAAGCTTGGAGGGCCCTGGCAGTTGGAATGGAGAAGATTTCCCTGGGTAGACTCTCAGCCATCTGCTCTGTCAGTTTGCACTTGGTGGTTTGCTTTAGTTTACCATGCAGTTATTATGTTCGGGTTAGGTGAACTCATTGCTTTCACATCTTTAAAAAAGGTGAACCATTTAACTTTGTCTTCCTGTGCAAAGTAAAAATGCTCTACAGTTTTGAACAGACAGCTGGAACAATTTTGTGGAAGTCACCATTTACAACTAGCATCAGGCAGCCTCCCAGTGATCCCAGTATTCCCCTTAGCTGCAAATTGAGATTTGCAGTGAGACAAAGCCATTATATGGCCCTGGAGTTTTTAACAGAGGAAAGAAGACTCCCTGCATCCCAACATTTTTCTGTGATCCATCAGGAGTGTTATTCCCCAGACACCCTTTCCCCCAGCCTCTCCTGCAGAAACACGATGTGTCAGTGGGAGGTGAAACCTGCCATTTGTGCTCTGGCCTGTTTGGCAGAGGGAAGGCTTGGTACCTTCATGAAACGCCAGAGAGTGACTCCAGCGAGGGCTGCACAGCTCAGTGTGTGCCAGCAGCCAAACCACTGCATGGCTTTGGCACAGGCTTTTTTCCCCCAGATCAGTATCTGAGTTCAGTCTGCTTTCCTAAAAGCTGTCAGAGAGATTAATGGATCTGTTGACAAGGCGCTGTGGTTCCTGTGAGGAGGTCTCCCCCGGGAGCAGAAAACATTGAGGGCCAGATTTAAGCAAAACAATAGGAGCACATTGAAGGGGAAGAACAGCTCTCTTTTCATTTTGGTGTCTTATTTCATGAGCCTGAGAAATGGTAATAAATTTGCATTTTTTTCCTTCTTCTTGATATTTTTTCTGTCTCTCTCATAGGGTCGTTGGTTTGGTTTTTTTTACTTGCTGTGTTGAAAGTGGTTTCTAACTCATCTCTCCCCAAGAATAAAAATGCCCAATTGCCATGGCTCATTTCACAGTCTCATTGTTCAATAAAATTGCTATTCTGTTTTATTCTTCTTTTGCACAATAGAAAAAGAAAGAGAGATGGGGTGATGATGATGGGGACCTCAGACAGAATTTAGAACTTATTTTTAAGAAATCATACATGGGCATTTGTTTTTTTCGTTCTATACTGTGGGAACAAATACTCAAGCATTTCCTTAAAAAAAATTCCTCTAATTCATTTCAAATAGTACTAAACCTAATTAATTTCATTCTAAATCTGTATTATTCTTTAATCCTGGTTCCTGCACTGCCCAAATTGGTGTCACCCTTTAACTATTTTTTTTCTGTATAGAAATCAGTCCATTCTGTCTTTAGTTTTCCTATTAAATTTTTCTTTTTGTCTAAAATTTACATTTTTTAGGAGGTAACAGAACAACTGCTCTTACTGTGATGTGCAAATATTAACTGGAATATTGAGACTTAGGCTGCAGATTGCGTTCAGAACTGACAGAAGGTTGTAACACACTAAAAGTCAGCACCAGGCACTCAGGACTCAATGCAGACATGGCAAAAACTTCACTAGAATAGATAGATATTAACTATATATCACCTTAACTTAGTGATATTAAGGTATCAGTCTATTACTGAAGATTAAAGGAGGATTAACATTCTAGGAGATGTCTGTAGTCACTTAACATCCATCAACAAATTCACTTTAAACATTATGTTGCTTTTGTTGCCTGCATTTGAATTCTTCCTGAAGTTTGATATTATTGGGGTGAGGTGATTGTCCAAAGCAGGGCAGGAAAAGCAAGGAAATAAAAGGAAAAAGGAAATAAAAGCTGAAGGAACACACTGTCCCAACAAGAGGTATCCGTGTCCTTCTAGAGCACAGCTAAAAAATGGCAGATGTAATATTCTCTATAAATGAGACTGAATTGTTCTACAATTCCCAATTACATTTATTGATTTATTCGGGATATTTAAATGAAAGATAACCTATAAAGCTCCACAAGTATCTCATAACTGGAACCCATGGATGAAAGAGCAGCTGAGATTCAGCATCAGTAGATATTTATTTATATATGTTGGGAGCAACAATCTTAAATATCAGTGCACAATGGTGGGTTCTGATTAGCTCTGTGACCATAGGAGAGCAATCTCAGAGCCAGAATAAATAGTTTTATGAAAATTATATTGGTTAGGACTATTAAGAAACCATTTGAGAAGCAGCAAAGAGCAGAGCAGAGAATGCTGCTGTGCCACGTGTGCATGAGCAGTGCCCGTGAAGAACCAGCACAGAAAAGGATGTGGAAACACAGGAGAGGGAAAGGCAAGGAGGAAAAGAGGAAACAGAAGGACAGGCTTCTGTTCAAACAGAGATTGAATGAAATTAAACACTCGAACATGGAACAGAGTGAGTGAAGAGGAGCCAGGGAGTGCTTTTTCCTGCTTTGCAGGCTGAGAATAATAGAGGATCATTTCGGAGTATTTGGGGCTAAAGGGAAACAATAACTGTTTTTCCCAGTCCTCTGAACTCGTTCGGGCTCTTATAGAAACAATTGGAATTTTCAGACAAAGAAGTGAGAACCCCTCAGAATGTGAAGTGTTTCCATTTTCTCATTCTTTTGGGTTTTCAGCCAGTTAATTTGAATGGTGATTTTTATGGGTGTTTTATACTAAGCTGCCTGTTTAAAGCTACTGTCAGTGTAACGCTGTGAATACACAAATGAGAAGCTTTTCTTTTCAAACACCTTATTTCAGTATTTTTAAGCTCACCGTTTTCTGATTGTGTTACTATTTAATTGTCAAATTTCTACATTTTCTGTACCATGTTCTATTCTCATCATCTTCAAATGTATCCTTATTCTCTGGACACAGGGGGACAGCAGGTTGGGCATTTACTAGTGAAGATACTGAGAACAGCTTTTAATATTTTAAACCAAATATTTCCCTAAATTAATATGTCTCTTTCTGGGTCTTAGCTGAATCCATGTTGTACCAATGCAGATCTTCTCCTTGAAATTACCTTCTCTTGCTGCATCTGCCTTTCAGGGGGATTGTGGGTGCATTGGGGTGTTCCTGGATGGGGAGAAAATACAGTGATAATTTATTTCTGATGGGAAATTGTTTTCCTGATCTCTGGTTTGAAGATGGGGAGAAAGGAGAATGTCTTTATGAAGTGAAATTAAGAAAGGGATTTTATTTAGCTTGGTGGTTAGCAATATGATCTTGATGGCTCCTTTAAAGGAAGCAGTTCATAGCACTAATACAAATGTTGCTCTACTGTGATGCACATCAAGAAAGAGGCATCAGAGGCTAAAATCAAAACCCAGAGATGGTTGCAGGAATTCCCTTCAAAATTGAGAGAGTGGAAGAGATTCAGTGGGATCAAGTGCTCAGTAAGCCTTTCCTCAGTGCTGTTTTTATCAGCAGCAGTTTTTGTCCTGTGTTCATCTGTGAAAAAGAGGGAAAACAAGAGAAGTGTCCTTTTAGAGCTGGCCATGTGTCTGCTGAAGGATTGAAAATGAGCAAAGCAAGGCAGGTCCTGTGACTTGTGATATATCAGTACAGTGCTGATGACAGGAGTGGTATTTACAGAGAGAGTTCAGGCAAATAAGGCTGTGTCAAGGGAATAACATATGGCTTTGAGCTTTGTGTTAATGCTGCAGTTAGTTAGAACTGCTGCTGGTTCTTTCTGTGATCCCGGATCAATTTAGGAGCCTTGAGTCATTGTATTGATTTATGAGAGAAGAACCAATCTTACAGTAGCATTTCTCCTATTAGCCTCTCCAAAAAACACCACACATCCCCCCCAGAAAAAGAAAGACAAACCAAATAAACAAAAAAAAGCCACAAAGCCCCATAACAATTAGAGATATCTGTTGCTTTTGCTCACTTCAGATCATTTTCACAGCTGTATTGTCAGCTCTGGGTCCCATTTCAATAGTCCGTGCAGTGACCCGCTGTGGTTTGATAGAAACCTTGTCCCTCTGGGTTTAAAATCTACAAATGTGGTAATTTGCAGCAGCCAGAGCGAAGTGTTCAAACTGCTGGCACCCCGTGCAGCTGCTAAACGGTGAACCTGGCTGTTGGTGTTGGCAAGGTGCTTGGCTCTGTCCGGGCTCCTGCTAATGAAAAGTGCCTGTACAGGGCCCAGGTTCGTGAGTGATCGCTGTGCTGGGAGCTCCAGGCTTACAGCCCCAGGAGAGGAGTGTCACAGCGATGTCACTGCCACCTTCCCACAGGAATAGCCACTGCTGCCTTTCCCCTTCTGGGCCTGGAGGAGTGTCCAGAACTCTTCTCCTCCTCCTTTCTTCCTCCTTCACCTTGATGAGCATCCTTTCTCACCATTGTCACAGGCTCTCTATTTCACTTTGCTCCTGATGGTGAACACAAGCGTTGCATGTTCTGGAAATGCTTTTTGAAAGTAACACACCCGGCTGGTAAGAGGTAAAATATCTTGGAAGGAAAAGTGTGAATGGCTGGAGCTATTTACACATCTTTGTATACAATTAGCAATTGTCAGGCAATAATAGCAATATGCATGAGTTTTATTAAGGCTTTTAGGTGTATCTAAGGAAAAACAGTGTGAAAGATAAAGCCTTTCTTTTCGTTAAGTTTTCACTAGGATTTTTTTTCCCCTCCCATTTCACTTCCCTTCCATTTAAATTAGATCCATTGTAATTTGTATCTGTCTGGTCATTGTCTATTGCACTCTATCACTACAGCTGATACATTTCTTTTCCAGTTTTCATGGGTTTGGGTGGGTTTTATCCCATGTAAATATATTTTCTTGGGCATCCTTCCCATGTACAGAAGAGCCCATCATTTTGTTGGCAGCATCACTCATAGTCCTGCATCACTCCTGAGTGTTATCAAGGGACAGTAGAGTTGAAACTAAACTCCAGGGACAGTGTGGTTGAAACATCACTCCATTTCCTACCTTTCTATTTATAAAGAAAATTTCACTGGCCATTTCTCATAAAGTGTTGGCTTTTGTACAGTTTGTTTTTCTTTCACCATGCTAATTTTAATGGGCTGGTTATATTAAACCTATCGTGTCTAGAAATAGTATTTATGCATTTTTTCTTATTCCTGTAAATATATTTTTGTTCTTTCTGAACTGATGATCCACAAGTGCACACAAGCTCTGGATGTACACGTATTCTCTTTTTCCAGTGTGGTATTCTCAGAGAAATGTCCTCATCACCTTCTGCTGTTCCTCATGTTTTCAATACAGCATGTGGCCAGCACTTCCCTCTCAACTCCTGCTGGCATTAAATTCTTCTGCTGCAGTCTTTCTTTCTCCTTCTGTCTCCTGTAGTTATTTTTCTGTATTTAAGTAACGTGTCAGGCTTGAATTCCCATCCATGTGTCTTATTTGGCAGATCCAGCCCTGCAGATGCTGCCATGTGTTGTTCTAATGACAAACCCGTGGTGTACTCAGGTCTGATCTCCACAGATGAGGAAATGTTGATCAAGGAGCTCCTGCCTGGCACTTTGTGCCTCGTAGCTCTCAGACTGCTCCTTTCATTCAGCAGCTCCTGATAATTACACCTGCTGTTGCTGTGCTTACACAGTTTAATTCTTACCACAATAAAGGTGGAATACTTCATGTCATGAATTGGAGGAAAGCAGCACAGGTCATCATGAGCCTGTCATGGTTTAGAGTTCAGAGCCAAACGGTTGGAAGCACACTGCTGCTGTGTCAAAAGGTTCACTTCAGTTGTATCTAGTAAAATGAGACAGCAGCTTATATTTAAAAAAAAAGCTCGTTTAAATACTAATCAGTCATGAATCAATGAGCTAGAAACAAAATAATTCTTTAAGAGTGTTTTGAGACTATGCTGCACTAATGGAGGTGCTACCTGACTGAGCAACAGCCTGCTGCTCCTGCCAGTCCTTGGTGTGGTTTTGTCAGGTGGTTACACACATCACAACACTGTTAGAAGAGTAAAATTGCACATCCTTTAGCCAGGTTTGACTGAGACAGAAAGGAAAACCTTCTGCTCAGTCTTTCCTTACTGGGTGGGTTATTAGTATTGAAGTTCACCATTTCTAGGCAATTCATTCTAAGTCAGCCTGGATTTTTAACTTGGAGCCCTCTATCATATGTGTGAAAGTTTATGTATTGTTTTAGGAAAAGGAATTGTATATGAATATAGATGTTTTCAGATGCAGGTAATGTATTTTTGGTATCACCAGTTGTTCTTCCACCTGTCCCTCAAGAGTTCACCTGTCTGAATAGAGCACTCTATAGTGTCATGTTTAATGCCCTGTTGAATTCACCTGTGAAATGTTTGCCTGGAGTGAAGAGTGGATAGACCTGTGCGTTAGAATGTTTTATTCTGCATTCTTATTTTAAAGGAGTTTCCATTTGAAATGCTGCTGTTCAAATGTACAATTCCCACTTCAGTTAATTGGGATGGAGAACTACACGTTCACTTGGCTGTCCATGAATGAGATATCAAGGAATAAAGTTCATAATTCCTCTGTAATGCAGATAGGGAAATAAATATTTCCTATATCTGAAATGGTCAGCACTCCTTGCAGAGCTTTTTGTGACCTCGTTATTCATCTTTTGATGACACTTCATTTATGCTTATCATAACCATAAAGTAGTTTTGGAAGATGTTATCAGCGTTCCTAAAAGATTCTGCAAACATGAAAACCTGTTAAGCAATTCCTATTTTTAAAATGTAGATCTCTCCATTTGTTCCATTTGAAAACAGCAATTGCTTGCCCTGTGAATCCTCCTTGGAATGGAACCATCAGCAGAAAGCTGCTCTGCTTGCAAAGGCCAGCAGCTCCTGCTGCCTGTGGCTGAGCACCAACCCTGCTCTTTACCAGGGCAGTGCTGCCAGATGTGTGCACAGTGTGATACAAAGTTTGCATCTCTGCTTGAACACTCTCACTGAAAGGGGCAGTTTTGAGACTGTCAGAAATGGTTTCCATACAACTCTCTTTGGGGATTTGGTCCTAGAAAGCATTCCTAGAATCAAGGGATGAGTGAGATTCATTTGTTAAACTCCAATGAGTAATTTTTTCATGGTGAAGGTTGCAAGGATAATGTTTTTCCAAGTCAGTCTTCTTTTCCCTTGTTCTTTATATGGTACAAAATGCTTTCGGTGTAAGTGGAAAATTACAATCCTAAATACAACAGGACTGAAGCCAGAGGGGTACATCTGACAAAGAGCAAAATGCCAACGAATAAAAGCATTTTTGATTCTTCCACTGCTCCTAAGATGGCTAAAAAGCCCTGTATTAACTTCAATATGCATTAATATCTCATTGGAACCCTGTGATCTAAACCAATCTGCCAGACAAGAAATGCAGAAATCTTCCATCAAGCTGCTCCTTTGTGGTGGATTTGTTGAGCAGCCATGGTCCAGAGCATTCATGTGTGCACAGCCTGCTTTGCAGCCTTCTGTGGAGCTGCTTCTGCAGCAGCAGGAGACACACATTTATTTTCCTTGCAAGGAAAGTCTAGGAGAGTCTCCTTTACAAATAATACCATTATTTCGTATATATACATTTTTAAGTTATGCTGCTTGTAGAAACCGATAAAACATATTTTTTGAGGAGCAGTAAGTTTCCTTCAGTGGTCTGAACACATGAGGCACATCTGAACTCACAGCTGTGAAGATGCTCTTACTCAAAGAATACGTTTTTAGGGAGTCCTGATACTTGAATGTCTGAGATTCAGACAGCCCAGATGAATCCTTCGTATTTCCTAGAGAGCCTTGGGTGTAAAACTTCCTTTAAGACTTAATCTGAGCAGTGGAAAACTCTGTTGGGTGAATGTTTGCTTTTCTCCCTCTTAACCTGGAAACGGTGAATTCCAAAGTGCAGAGCTCCGTTTCCCTTCTCACCACGCCTGCTGCTGAGTGTGTGAGCACACGGGCAGTTGTGCCTGCCTGCTGCCTTCCTGCCACTCCTGGCTTCTCTGCTCCTTCAGAACTGCTTACTAATCCTGACTTCCCAACAATCCTTCCCTGTGCTGTGTAATCCGACAGGACTGTGCAACAGCCACACCAGTCAAGCACTCCTGCTTTGAGGTCCTGCTTCTCTGGCTTCCTCCTGCTCTTTCCTGCGATCTTCCTCTTCCTCCTTCATCTTTCCTTCCTTTGTGTGAAGATTATTTGCCTGCACTTGTGCCTTGGGAGGGAGAAACACGTTTTGGTTTGGCTTAGAACTTGGTTGGTTGAAAGGCTTTGCTTCCAAACGAGTCACCTTCACCGAGTCTCCCGTCATTTTCCAGGACAACCTGCGTAAAAAGGATGATCGCATCGAGGAGCTGGAAGAGGCACTCAGAGAAAGTGTTCAGATAACTGCAGAGCGGGAAATGGTGCTAGCACAAGAGGAGTCAGCCAGGATCAATGCTGAGAAACAGGTCTGCAATCTTGTCAAGTCGCTCCTAGGACAGTAACCAGACTAATTAGTCCAGTACTAATTTCCCTGCTTTGCTGCCTGTGTGAAGCACAGCTGGCTTTCCTCGATGATCCTGTGTGTCTGTCCCACCGTTAGGTGACAGAACTCACAAAACCTGCCTTCATAGTGAGTTGTATTTCATAGGTAAGATTTTCTTGACATTAAAATCAAAGTATGAGGTATCCTGAGCTTTTGAAATACTGGTGTAAGTAGTAACTCTTCTGCTCTGTCTTGCCTGTCAAAGCTGCCTTCCTGTGTGTAAGGTATGCTTAGATTTACTGGCTTGTTCACTGAATGTGTTTGAAAGACAATGGTTTTTATTAGCCTGGTTGTGTTTATGGACCACAATCTCCTTGCACTTGCCAAACAACTGGTTAAAGAGAAATCCCTTGGCTTGAGCCAAGCGTGCACACAGAAAACACACACTCGTGTACTGAAGCCACAATAGAAACTTTCATGTATTAATTGATTTTGTGCCACTGATACCTGTGAAGAATCATGGACATGACTGATTTTAGCTCAGGTAAGTAATCATTAAGAAACCATACCCTAAGTTACGAATAAATCCATGAGGTTTTGATAAAGCTTGTGAAGCAGTAGCTGAAACTAAGCACTTTGACTTTTTGTGAGCCTCTTCACTGTGTTTTTCACATGCTTTAGGACAGTAATTAGTAACAGGAGTATTGGGTTAGTTGCATTTCAATGGAGGAATCTCCTTGTCTTTGTGGTTTACTTAACAACACTTCTGACCAAATGCACTTTAAAACATTTTAAGAGGTTTTTCTATCACAGGCTTCAATGTAAAAGAAGTAAAAATCTGAGTTTTCCTGAAGACAGCAATTATTTCTCCGTGAGCTCGAGTCAAGCTCAGCTGTTTGCTGATAGATGTATTGAGGGTAATTCTGGTTGCTGTATTTTAGGATCCTAGACAGTGTGATGGAACTCACTTTCAAGAATTCCTCCTTATTATGTCCTGTGGAAGTTCTTTGTAGAATTTTGAAGGGCAAACACAGATAATGTCAGAGTTTTAAAATGCAGGACTCCATGTTCCATATACTATCAATGGCAAATCCATTGATTTTCACAAACCATCTAATAGGTAATCAACGTTCTTAGACCAAGTGTGAGTGATGTGTGCGATTTTTAAAACGTTGATGTTGTTCAAACTGCTTGTAATTTGCTTTTAATTGCATGCTTTTTCTTTCCTCTCTTGTTTATCTTGTTTTCTGCCATTCTGCCACTTCACTGCCTGTCTGAAGCTTTTTAATGAATCAGTGCATGAGGTCAACCATTTTGGCTTTAGGTGGTTCAAGGTATGAGGACGTCTCATCCGTGTGTGTGCCTCTGCCCCAATATTTGGTGTTGTTACTGTGGCCTTGTCTTGTGTAAATCCTGCCCTCCATCCTCTCATGATGTGTGCTGTTGTGTTATTTTATAGCTTCAGATTTGAGTTACAGCGTCCACGAAGCCACCCTGGATTTCATGGTGCTCATATGTCTGTTATAGATTAAAATCTTAATGCAGTGTTTGAAAACATCCTGCCAGTGTGTATCAGCTGGGACAGTGGGTGACTGTGTCAGCACACAGTCTGTCTCCTGCTGCCTGAAGCTTCCTGTTTATTTCGGGATTTTGGACCTCTTCTGTCTTTCATTTTTCCCAAAAGCAAAAGACTGAATGTTGAAAAAATAATGTATTGTTTACATGTATTTTCTTATGCTCATTCTTTTCCTCCCACTGTCTGTACAAATTATTTCAGCAGGATTTAATATTATTTCAGTACACATTACATGTAAAATATGTTGATAACAAGACTCCTGAAATTCTCTATCACATATGCCTACTTCATTATTGGTACCTGTTTGGTAAGGAAAAATCAAGATGAAATAGGTTAATAACTCAACCAAAACCTCCTTTACAATTCTCTCCCATTTCCCTGCTGTAAATACAAGGGTTTGGATGTAGAGTGGAGCCTCTAGAGCCTTTTGTGTCTCACCTCTAAGTTACTGCACAGAAATCCTCACCAAGTGTTGAGGGGTGCCTGTCACTTGCACTCCCATCAGAACACCCCTCTGGTTTAACTTTCTAACAAATAATATTCAGACAATTAATTGTTACAATAGAAAAGAAACTACATTTACAACAGATCTATCATACACTGGACGCTGTCCTATCAAATACCTCCTAAAAATGCAAAAGAAATTGAAACACGTCTTTTTTCTGAGTATTCTGTTACTGAAATAGATCTGAAATGTTTTCTCACATACGTTGAGAAATAATTGGAATTATTTCACAGCACAAATTCTCCTGCAGGTCCCTGTAAATAACCAATACAAAGTGGAATTTCTCAGGAACCACTTACCTGTAGCTGTTCTCTAAGAACTCTAGAAATGTCAGAGTTCTGACTGCTCTGTAAGACATGCTGGACAGTTTGTTCTTCATCAATGGTTTTTTATCTTCTTCTGTATCTCCTAATGAGAAATTTGATAAACTAGGAGATTGGAGATCAAGGCAGTGATCCAAGGTATGGCTTGGGGGAGAAGGTGCTCGAGGCTTTTTCTGAGATTTTTCTAGGGAGTTTACATTTCTTTGGCTGAACTTCTCTTGAATGTCTTCTGAAAAGCTCTTTTCTGTAAAAGTCTGCCAAAATCATTCTGGCCTTTGAGTGTGTGTGTATATATGTACATGTGCAAAGTCATTTGAGTTCTTAGTTCACATTAACTAAAATTCTGTGCTAAAATTTTATATTTTAAGTTGTTTTACTGCTAAAAAAATTTAAGAATTTTTTAAGTCAGTGTCAGCCCAAAGTATAATCTTACCATTGTTTTCCAAGAGATTTACTTTGCTCCTCTGTCTGATTGTTCTGCTTTGGTTGGAGGAAACATTTTGGGTGACTGAAGTTCACTGTGTCCCTGTCAGTGAAAATGTTTGCAGGAATTTTTGGGAGCACTGCCTCTCCCTAATGTTACTTCTTTTCCCCAGATATTGACATGGATGACATAACCTTTTCCTTTAAAAATACCCAGCTTTGTCCTGAGTCACACTCCCTGCTAGGGAGAGGTACTTTGGGATGTAATTCCCTCTGTGTTCAGTAATGCACCTTTTAAGAGGTGGAAGAGTGGAATTTTTTCTCTTACTTGTGTTGAGCTGTGCTGAGCTGGGGGCTTGGGAGGGTTTTTTTGCCTCCAGATGGGAAGAATGAATAGAGGGAGAAAGGATGAAGAGAAAATCGTGCCTAATGACTTCGAGGCAGGGATCTTTTTCTAACATTATAGACAAAAAACCACCCCATTTAAATCTTTTAGAATCATTGAACTGTTTAGGTTGGAAAAGACATTTAAGACCATCAAGTCCAGCCATTAACCTGACACTGCCAAGCCCACCACTAGACCATGTCCCCAAGCACCACATCTACCTGTCTCTTAAATTCCTCCAGGGATGATGACTTTGTTTTTCTTTAATTTGTTGCCCTCATTTAAGGTTGCAAAGTAGTCAAAATTTGATGACTTTCAGGAGAACTGGGGACACTGAAAGCATAATTAACCCCTGTGCAAAATACACATTGATCATTTCTCCATATAACTCACCTTTACATTTAATGAAATGAGAAATACTGATGGAAACTTACATATAAATTCGGTGCAAATGCTGATTTTAAGATCATTTTGTCTGTATTTTTATCCCTTTTTAGATAAATACCAATTTCACATGATGCCTTTTACAAAGTCAGGTGTTCCAGACAAAGCTCTATCTTGGCATCTCTCTGTTATATTATTTTCTTAAGCACCTACCCTTAGACAGCATTTTATTTCTTGTGGCTCAAGAGAAAATCAAATTCTTGCAGACTTAGTTACAATAATGCTTGCTTGTAATTGTGAAGCCCCACGCAAATACTTGTGTTAATATTTGTTTAAGCTAGTTCCATGCTTTTTTCTTTTTAAATTTCTTTCCCAGTTGCGTTCTCTGTGATGTCCAATGCAAGTGTGATGCAATAATACGTAGATTAAAGCATTAGAAATGCTTGAACATTAGGTTGATAAACTGAAAAACAGATGTTCTTTTTTCTGACATAATTGATTTTTCCCCCAAATCCGTGAGGTGCAAGAAGAGAACTTGTTTTCCTTCCCAAAGCATTCTCCTATATAGAAAAACACAGAGGAGTGACAAGCTTGAGGCTCATTAAATTGAGGATGTCTCTTCATTTGAAATATTTCCTGCTCACACAAAAGCTTCCAGACTTTCCTGTGCTGCTGTTTGCCATCAGATTCCTTCAAACCCTTCTCTGAATTTCAGCCTGATTTCAGTTGGCTCCAAAGAGTGGAAGTTCTTTTTATTTATTGGAGTTAGGTTCTGCTGTTTGCTTTCTGTAAACTACAATGCTGAAGATCTGCTTGGCACAAGTTTGTAGAGGTGGAACCTTTGCTGAGCTTGCCAGTGAGACTGTGCTTCTTCAGTTGGCCACACGCTCAACCTTCACATGGCAGTGCTTCCATTTATTTATGCTCATGAGCCTTCGTGTCTTTTGGGAAAAGAGCGTTAAAGTTGGATGTGGAATCAGCATAATGATTTTTTCACTGCTTGCAGTGAGTTAATACATCATCATCCCAGAATTTTTCTCTTTGGAAAATCAGTCTGTGCTCTGTAAATTGACAGGCTTTGCTGTGCTGCGTGGCACAACATTAAATATTTACTTTGAATATTATTCAGTTAGGTCTGAACTATCTGCCTTAGTGACATAGCCTGGTTAACCTGAAACTGTCTGAAATGCAGCAAAATGGAAATCAGTCTGCAGAAAGCTGGTAAAATACTGCTGAAATCCTTGGGCATCCACTTCCACCTTAGCAGCAGTGGATGTAACCTGAGAAAGGACAGTTTATTTAGAGTATGGCCACGTTTAGAGTTGTGGCTGGAGTGTCATGAATTGACCACAGATCTGGAGAATTCTGTCTGGGTGTGATAAATGTGCCAAGTGAGTGGGTGCAGCTCTGCACAGGATGTTCTTCATGTGCTGCATTCTAGTGCCTCTGCCTCTGCAGAGATTTTTGAGAGGTGATCAAAATCCAGGTTTTTTTTCAAGATGGGTTGTTATTCCTGGTGGTTGCTGCTGTATTCCCAAGGGCTGGGAATTGCTAGCCATGGGAGATAAGCACAAGACAGTTTCCTGAGACTATAGGTCCATGTAAGGTAAAATGGGAGAGCTTCCTTTGGTATGGTTATGTGGATTAAAAACCAGAACGAGAATGTTCCACTGGATAATGGTTTCACTTGAGGGAAATGTGGAAATAGAATTGTGACAGTCTTCAGATACCAGTGACTAAAACAGATTTCCTCAGTAGAAATCAGAATTCAGTTTTCACTGACTTTTTTTTTTCAAGGCCTGACTCAGATATTTTGTTTGTGTTAAGCAGAGGCAATTATTGTTTCCTGCTCAAGAGCTCTTGTCCCAGCAGAAGCTGTTGCTTATTGATGTAGGCTATAGCCAACATTTAGGAGATAAACTGTCCAAGCTACCTCCCAACATCCTAACAGGACACAGCTGTGACTTACTGAGCCCTCAAGGCTGAGCAGTTCTCTCTTTTCCAAACATCTGTGAATTCTGATTCCTCTTTCTTCTCACAAAAAACTCAGCACTTCTCAGACTGTGAGCAAAAAGCCCTTGATGAATACTCAAGTAAGAAAGCCCTTGACAGAGAGCTCTTTGTTGATGTTTTGTGGCTTCTGCAGGAGGACCGTGGTGATGTCAGATGTCTGGTCAGTCTCATTAGTGCTCCTCCTTGGCCACAGCCATCAGTGCAGACAGCAAGGAGCAACACAGAGCAGTAACTCCTCTTTATTATCAGATGCTCTCTTTAGAATGAAGTTTTTGTTGGGAGACCAGCTCCTGGAAATAAGAGACATCAGCTGTCTAAATATCTCAGTTTCGCAGTGATAAGAAAAATTGCATTTATCTGCAGTATCCTGCAGGTTTTCAGACCGTGGGGCTTTTGTTCTCTTTATCTTGCTCCTCTCCTTTCTCCCATTTAATAAGGCAGGAACAGAACAGTGGCACCAGTTCTGTTAAGCCACCAAGACACTCTGTTTTATGAGGGATGCTGAATGTACAAAATCCAAACAACATAAGAAACACAGGCACAAAGACTTAAGAAAGCCACACAGTAACGTAAAGGAAGACAGAGTTCATCCCTAAAATCGCTGCTGTATATTACAGATGATCAAAGGACCCTGCCTTTTCTCTGGAGAGCTGGGGATCCAGCAGGCATTTTCCCAGCTGCAGCACTGACTGCCCTCTCCACTGCACACAGAACTCCTCCGTGTGCAGTGCCACACTCCTCCCGTGCTGCACACAGCTGTGCTGCACAGCTGGCATCCCTTGGAGATGCAGGTAGAGGTGATAGAAACATCTTCATTGCTGCATCCTGTGCTGAGTGAGAGGGGCTTGAACTGGAGCCAGAGCTGCAGAGTGTGTGATGGGCCAGAGCTCAGGCTGTGTGATGGACCAGAGCTCAGGCTGTGATGG
>VXBN01005872.1:354175-458044 GCA_013397395.1 Sinosuthora webbiana | reverse complement strand
CTGTGATGGGACAGTAGACAGAGCTCAGGCTGTGATGGACAGAGCTCAAGCTGATGGGACAGAGCTCAGGCTGTGTGATGGGACAGAGCCATCCTGCTTTATTTACACCCCTCTGCTGGGGTGGGGTAGAGCTTTCAGCTGCTCTGTGCTCCAGGACTGTCCTTACCTTACAGGTCAGACATCACTGGATCATTGTACTGAGGGACAGGAAGGTTTTTCTTGTTGTTGTTTACTGATTCCTCTCCTTTTCCTCTGATACGTTTAGCTCTAAAAAAGCTGTGCTTGACAGTTTTCCCAGTATCTACAGGAATGTGGAGTTTTTTCCCTTATTTCAGAATAGCCTAGAGTTTAGTTAAGTGTCTTGGATACAGTCTTTAAGAGTACCTTAAAGCCACCCTACTGCTCTAACGAAAATGGGGCTATGATGAAACCATAATTCATTTCCCTCTTATTTTGTGTAAAGGTTTATTAGCTTGTGATTTAAGCAAACCATCTGGTCCTGCTGGCAGTCCAAGTTAGTCAGAGTCAGTGCTTTCTCCCTGTAATATGTTACTGGAGGCACTTAAATTACATGCCTGAGTCCCAAGTCTGGCCTGTGCTTTTTCCATGTCTTAACATCTGTTCTAGGAAATTTTTCTGGGATCCAAACAAGTTTACATGGAGCCAGATCTCTTGTCTTTGTCTTTCTTTTCATGTCTATTTCTTTTCCTTCTCTGCAGTCTAATCAGTTCAACTGGGTAAAAGATAATGCAGAAATTTGCAGTCTCTTTTATCATTTCAGCAATGGACATGGTGAGATAAAAAATACTTTAAAAACTCAAGGGCTGTAGATAAATAGGTGACTGTCATTTGAGAGTGACACTTTGAGAAATGTTAATTACTTTTTTGGTCCTACTGACTTTTAAGTGCAAGACTTTTTGCTTTGCTTGCCTAATTAATTTTGGGCAAAAGTACAGATTCTTGTTACATTTTGTCTTGCAATGCTAATTTCTTGTTTATACGAAACAGATCTATGTTTAGGAAATAAATAATTCTCAATATACTTGTTAGCCTGCTGAGGTGGTTTTGAAAAGATGTCTAGTGATTGATTTATACCCAGATCATGGGAAATTACTTGTTTGGTTGGTATTTGTACCTGTGCCCTCTGAAAGTTGGGCATTTTCTATCCTGCCTGGAACTTTTGAGACACAATAATGACTATAAACAGCTATCCCCCTAGCCTGCTGTGTCTGTATATTGAAAGAACTAGAATTGAATTTTCCTCAATCAGAAGCACAAAACCAGCTCTGACTCCAGGTATGTAATTAAACACTAAACTGTGTTTCCTACGTTTGACCTAAAGCCCTGTTGTGTCTCCAGCTTAGGAGTTTTGGGATCTTAGAGTCTTAGGGCTCTGATTTTAAAAGGCAAACAATAACAACCACATCAGCTGATGGGAGCATTCTTCCTGGCCTGAAATACCAACTGTGTCCCAGGAATTCTTAGCAGTGCAGTAGTTCTCATGTGACAGGTGAGGGAACTGGAGCTGGCCTATCCTGGTCACCAGAGATCATTCCAAGAGCTCGCACAGAGGTTGGCAGGGTTTCCAGCCTCAGTGTCACTTTGTCTGTACACTCCCTTTCTCAATTTTGCTGGCTTTTTTACTGGCTTTTGGGGAACTTGACCAAGCTCTTTGCAAGTCCCTGGCTCCCCATTAGCCAGTGGCCAGAAAGGTTTGCAGGAACCACTGCATATTTGGAGATAACGTGGGATCTCTGTCTGTGCAGAAGCCTGGGGTTTGGTTTGCAGCTGCAGGAGCCTGAAATGACAGTCTGCAGGAGCAGGGAGGTTAGGGTGGTAGACAGGCTCCTGAAAAGTGCTTCAGGTCTTTCTGTTATTAAATCATTTCTGCACAGGCTGCCATTGACATGATAGATAAACCTCTCCTGTTGTATTGCTCTTTCTCTGCACCTTGCTTTCATGTTTCCTAAGGAAGGAGATGTAATACTATGCAAAGTATTTGTCCTATCTTGACATTTCCCTTTGCTGCTGCTCTGAATCCCATCCTGATCTAATTGACATTCTTTGCCTCCTTTCACACAGTTTGTTCAGCCTCTCAGGAAATCTCTCCTCTAATGGAAACTTATTTCAGCTTGATGTTCTTCCTTAAAGATAAGCTGTCAGCAGGTCAGGTCACTTCAGGCCTAAAAACGATGAACAAATAAGTTTCCATTTCAGTTCTGTGCTCAGAATACATGAAGACCCTCCTGGCCTGTCTGCAGAGAACTGAATCATGGCTGTGTCCTGGACAGTCAAAGACACACCTTGCTTTATACACTGGCATTGGAGCAAAGAGAAAAGAGCAGCAAGAGTTCACTCTTTGCATCTTCTGAAATGGGGGGAGACTTTTCTAGCTACGTCTGACAGGGCACCAGCTTACCCACAGCTAAATTGAAAATGTCAACAGCACGTCTGAAAAAACGGCTCAAAGTGCCAAGAGCTCTGGTTTGGGCAAATATTTTTTTCTTTATTATATAATTAGCTGCTCTCAGGGGACAGAATTCAAGGGTGGATGGGGAGTTTTTTGTACAGGCTAAATGAGATGTGCGTTGCAAGTAGTTTCCTTCAGGTGAATATTCCCCCATCGTTTCTCACAGCAGTGTTTGCTGGGACAGGTCTGCACTAAGGTCCAGAAGCTGCCAAATGAAATGTTTTGTTTGGTAGAAGTTGAATTGAGATTGACCCATGGACTGTCTACAGCCTGATGAATCTGAAGAGGGAAGTCTTCCCTGTGAATACAGCCGTCACTATTTTGGTGACCTCTGTCTTTAGTGAATCGTGTGACAAATGGCCCTTGCTGGAGAGCTTGGAAGGTCATGACAGCTCTGTAAACCAAGTTGTTGGCACAGTTTAAAAGCCACTCACATTCCAGCCATTCCTGATACATGATTAGATCGATTTTGTGCTGGCCTGCAAAAAAACACAAACCCTAACCTTAGAATTAAAAGAGTTATCAGACAGTGATGAGGAGGAGATTCAGTACCTGCAGTAAGCACCACTAGGAGATGCTCCTGCAGTCATCTCCTCTCCCAAGGAGCCTTGGCCCAGGTCCCAGCAGAAACTGAAATCCCAGCAGCTGATGCACGAGTGCATCATTACCCCACCATTTTTCTAAGAATCACTTTCCATCCCAGTAGTATTTTTTGCTGTTCATTATCTCTGCAGTTCTTCTTTGCATTCTTTCCTGATTTATTTTCTCTGTTTCATTTTATGGAGTTTTCTCTTAAAGATTGGCAGATTTTCTGACCTTGTTTTGCACACTAAACTCTAGTGAAACAGGCAAAGTTTGGTTGTTATATCCATGCTTGCCAGTTTGGACTACTTGTCACTGAGGTTCTCCTTTGGTCTGTTGGTTACTAGATGAATTTTTAGCTGTACTTTTTCAATAGTTTATGATAATTGCATATTTTATTTTTTTATTTAGTTTGCTAAGCATAAGAATATCACCTTTTGGCAGCTGCATTTAAATGGGATCAGAAGGGCTTTCTGCAGTAAACACTGCACCATGTCTATGGTGAATTTTTATGAATCTCCTAATTGTCAATTGCAATGTTTGTTGCTCTGTCACCTTTGAGGATGAGAACCAGGCTTATTATCCATGTCTGTGCTGAGTTGTTAGCTCTGCCTTTAGGAGAGCAGGATTTATTAAAGCACGTTACATACTTCCCTCCTACAGCACCTGTATGGCAAAGGACATACTCAACTCTCCTTGTAAAAACACGTAAGCAGAACTTGAGCTTGTTGTAAATTCACTAATTCCCTTCCAGGGTGGATCACGAGTTGACTGTTATGGAGGGATCTAAAGGCAATGTAGTGCTGTATTTGCATACTAAATTTATATAAGTATTTGATTTTGTGCAGCAGCAGCATCTGATCTTCTCCCGTTGAAAGCACTTTATAAAATTGTTTATGAACACTTGGTTGTGATGGAAGGAGAAAACCTGCATGGAAGAAGTCAGTGAAAGTAATGTGTGCCATTGAGCTTTATTATAAAATTATTAAGGCACATCCAGAGCTGTTTGAATGCTCTATGTAGCTAAACTTAAGCATGTATTGTGACTTTGCATGTTAATTAGAGACAGAACCTGTTCTGAGTGCAAAATAAAACGAGTCATTTGTGTAAAATATATGGCAGAGCTTACAATCATGTTGACTGTGAATCTTTGCAGTTTGCTGAAGGTAAGAGCATTGTTGAGCTGTACTTCTCTGCCATCAGCAGCTCTTTGGTTGTCTTATGCTGTTAAATCCCAACAGGTTCCTACAAGCATTGTTCAGATGCTGTTTTGGGGGAAGCAGCCTCACATCTTCATGGGAACCCGTTCCTCTCCCTGCTTCAGAAACATTCCCTTTGTTCCTAAAGTGCACGTGTATTTTCTCTTTAGGCATCACTTACAGTGAAAGGTTTTTATCCTTTTGGTGTATTATCAATGTGTTTCATTTGATAGCTTGCATTTTTGTGGGCCAGTGCTCACATACAGAGGCCATCCCCTTTTCCCTGTGGGACAGTCTCTAAAACAGAAATAAAGAGAGGTGAAGGTTTGTATTGTGATGGTTGTGACCAAACTGAGCTGACTCCCAAGCTGTAAATGCTGCTTTGGCCAAGGGTGGAGATCCTGTGCACAGCTCTGGGCGCTGCCTCCAGCAGTGCTGAGGAGCATCCCTGCCCTGTGACCTTTGTGCTCCAGTTTATTGTGGCATTTACTGTATTCCAGCTGGTCACACTGTGTAATTTTTCTCTCCTCCTGCATTCTCCAAAAATGCTGTAGGTAGAAGAGCTGATGATGGCTATGGAGAAGGTCAAGCAGGAGCTGGAGTCCATGAAAGCAAAATTGTCCTCTACACAACAGTCTCTGGCTGAGAAGGAAACCCATTTGACCAACCTGCGAGCTGAAAGAAGGAAACACTTGGAGGAGGTCCTGGAAATGAAGTAAGTGTCTTTTATAATCTGTAGGTGTGTTTTACTGACGTCTCTGCATTCCTTCCTGATCCTTGTTGTTCTAAAGGCAGCCCCTGCATGGACATATCTCTGCAGAGAGCAGCTATCTGAAATCACTGGAGCCTTCAGAGGTGACTTCTGGCCAGGGGTTACTGGCATCACTTTCACACTTCCACTGGAGCTCAAAAACATTTCTTCCTTTTGATTGTTTACAGTAGACTTCTGTTGTTTGCACAATAGCATCTTCAGAGCAGCTCTTGGGACTCAGTTATTCCCTGTCTAATGAATGTGCCACCTTACTTTGAGCAGCCTGTAACTACTTCAAGGTGAGGTGCAGCACGTGACAACAAAAAGAGGGAAAACATAAACAGAATGTCAGGTGTTGGTGATGTTAAAATCAGACTGCAGGTGTCTGGTTTGCCTAAATATTTTTCAAGCTCCTGCAGATGATTCATTAGCACTGGAGCAGTTTGGAGTTCTCTATCAGTCAAACTTTTCTACTCATCCTTACACAAGGAAGCCTGGATAAAACCAAGCTTTGAGGAGGTGGGGAGAAGAGAGGGATTAGACTTCTCAGGCTTAAATACTTCCTAATTTCTGCCTGTGCATCACAGATAAATAGTTATCCCTAGGTTAGGGAGACACGAATCCATTTAGTGCAGTGATGGATAGCGCTGCCAGCAGTTCATTAGAAACACTTTCAGTTGTTTAGCCAGCCCTGAAGAGAAGGAACATTTTTATTGGCAGGACTAGCAGTGGTTCCTCCACTGTGGTTTTGTGAGCCATTATTTATTTATTTAACTATTCTACACTGGTCTCTTTCCTTTCCTTTTTTTTTTTTTTTTTTTTGTAATGAAAGGATAGAAAAACAGCTGTTACAAAATGGAAAGAGGTGGCTTAGATCTTGAAACTCTAACTTAGAAGTGCTGTGTAAAGTGGGCCAAGCCTCCCCAGCTTCATATTCAGCTACAACAGTTTGAGCTAGACCTGGCATGAGGATGTTGGAAGGCTGCAGTACTTAAAAGCCACACTTTTTATTTTTAATAAAAAAATTTATTGAGCTATAAATTTGACTGCCTTGAGAGTTGCCGTATGGGGGGGATGGGAGGAATAGCTCCTTAGGTGATGTGGGAATCCAAAGCAACTGGAGATGTATCCCACATCCAATCACTTGACAGTGCTTTCTCCTGCCAAAGTGCTCTGCCAAACCTTCTCATTAAAATCCACACTCCATATCCTGAAATGTATTTGGGATTGTGTAGATCCTTTCATAGAACTGCTCACTTGTAAATGATGACCTCTCTTAGCTGTGTAAGTTATTGTTGGAAGGTTTTTGTACTGAAATGCGCTATCAGGGGCTGCAGGGGCTGGTAGATCCATTGTAGCTCAGGAGGAAGAAGAACACTGGAGAGAGAATGGCAATGCTGTCAGCACATGGAGGGAAAGATGGAAAAAGCATTACGTTTGTCCAGTTAACTAGCTGAGCGTGTTTGAGTCATAGCTGCTCTGTCTTAAAGCTCTCTGAAGCTGCCAAAGGCATCCAAACTTCAAAACCTCACCCTCACCATGCAAACAAGTCTCTGCTGAGGACTCCCAGTCAATTAAATATTTTATATACAGAAATTCCAGTATATTCTTTGTTGCCCTGCTTTCCCAGCTTTGATGAAAAGCACTCATTTGTTTTCTAGTTTTGCAAAATGTTTCTCACGTTGTTGAAGTATTTACTACTATTTCAACTGAAAACTAGCAATAATTGAATGAGTGGTCAGTGTTGTGGAGCAATTAGCTGCTTTTGGAGTTCTTAGGGAGAAAAAAAGCTGTTGTACAGATAGTGTTCAAAGGGTGAAGCGATATTGTTTCCTGAGTTTTAGGGCATGCTTCAGTGGGAGACGTTTGAGGTGCTCAAAACCAGCACTGATTAAATTTGAGATTTGATAGAGGTGTAGATTTACCAACCTAGGCCCTGCAGTCAGCTAATGGGGCTGGGGAGCAAGCCAGAAAAATAGCTGGGGAAATTCTGCCTTAGGAGATTCTAGATATGGAGGGAAAGAAAGTGTTAAAGCAACAAGGGGACTCCAGAAAGTTACCTCTGGGTTTTCATGGGAAGTTGTTCGATATAATGCTAGTGAAAATACATGTTTAAAATACTGTTTCTTAGAGTAGAACTTGTGTTTACTGCTGACTCCGTAACCCTGAGAAGATCATTTCACACTCCTTAGGGAATAGTGTGGCACTAGAATAGCTCAAGTGTGAATTATTCCAAGCAAGAAATTTCACTCCTTGAAGAAATACTCTGGATTTTAAAGCCCTCTTCCTTTCATATTTTCATTTTCTTTAAAAAAACACTTCATCGCGAATAATTACGAGAGAGGCAGATAATGGTCTCTATTTATATCACCAAACCTGATCTACTGGAGAGAAACACGAGTGAACTGCTAGGATTCTTGTTTTGTTATGTTTTCTTGAAGGAGCTCTAATGTTTCCATCATTCACAGCAAATCGTTTAAATTAGGCAGGAATAAAGTGCTGTCTACAGAGAAATCTCTGTTCTTTGTCCCATAAAAACCTGCTTAGGCTGAGCTGAGTTATAAACTGTTGAAAATCACCAGTTTTACTTTCCTTTTTTTTTTTTCTTCTTCCCCTGGTGTTGTCAGCAAATTTTGGCAGTGTGTGAAAATACCCAAGCACAAACAGTCTAATCTGAGGCTCTCATGCAGTTGCCAAATCTGGAGCCCTGCACTTGCAGGGAGGGGAACAGACGCTGTGTCTGCAGGGTTTTTTACTAGCCAGGCCTTTTTGCTGTGCTCAGAAGGACCAGAAGGGTCTTCCCAGTCATTCAGGATTGAAAAGTCCCAGTTGGGGCATTTCTCAGGCTGTTCTCTCAGAGCTGGAAAACTCTCCAAGGGGCCTTTCCTGAATGATGCCTTCTCTGCTAATTGCAGTTGCTGCTAGCCCTCTATAATTCAAGGTATGCAGACTTCCAGAGTGTAGTTGGCACGTCAGAGTTGAATCTTTTTCATCCTGCTGGCTCACAACAGGAGGATTACTACTTGTCTGAGAATCATTTACTATCCTCTTGTTCCTTGAAAAATAATCAAGGGTATTGCGGATGAATTAATTGTTATCACAGAAAATAATTTACGTGTCGAAATCAAGCTGTCAAAAAACATCTTTTGAGTTCTTGTCTGACTGTACACGAGTGGCCTTTTGAGTATTTATCACAGCAGTTTCCAATGACATGAGCTCATCCCACGTGGTGTTTCTTTGATGCAGAGGGATCAGAAATGAACTTCATGAGGCTGTTTATTGTGTGCCTTCCTTTCTTCATCCCAGAGCCCGCTGAGAGCTGCAGGAGGGCTGCTCGTAAAAATGAGATGCCAACCCAGGCAGGGCTGTGCAGGAGCACTGTCCACCCATAACTCTGCTGTACTTTTCCTGCTTGATATGACTTAAAAATGCTTGATAGGTGGAGAAGTCCACATCTTCATTTTCTGGCTCTCAGATAATTAAAATACAAAGGCATGCACGTGAAAACTCGCAACTGGAAATGAAGTCAGTGGAAGCTGAGGTTGTTCATCCTCTGATAAGTTCATTTTCCCAGCAATAAAGCAGCATTGTCTGGTGGTATGAGTATGAAACTGAAGGTGATCCAAAAGAAACTGATTAATTGACACAGTTTATTTGCCAGAAAAGCCAAATCAGTTGATGCAAAATGAGGTGTGAAGTAATTTCAAGCCCTGCAAGCGTTTCAACCAAACAAAAATACTTCAGGTTGTGTACACCCCTGGTGAACAGAACTGAAAAAAAGGGAAAGTATCAATGTCCATCCAACAATAACTCGTGGGCTCATCCACACCTGTCTTCTTGGAAATCAAGGAGCTTTTTGGTCTTTAAGGAAGTTATGGTTTATGCACGTGGATGAGCAGCTGTCTGTGTAGTTTGAAGTCCCTTTGTGGTTGTTGTCAGTGTCACAAAGCAGGCTGGGGTCCCCTGGTGTGTGTCACACTGTGCTGTGGTCCCCAGACCTCTCCTGTGGCTCCTTCAGTGCTCTCAGACAAGCTGCAGTCCCACAGGGGGCACTCTGTGTCTGTGGGATCCACTGCCTGGGGCCAAGCTCAGCAAGTGCATCCCCGTCAGTCCCTTTTCCTTCTGCTACCTTTGGAATTTTCTTGCTAAAATGTCTTTTTCAGGGCACACGGTGAAAATTAACCTGCTAGTGTCCCGTTACCATTGTTTTGTCCTTTGCAATTTTGTTTTGTCCTTTTCAACCATAAAAAATTTAATCATATATGTTTATTATAATCCTATATTGTGGCCCCATTAAATTGTAACTGCTGCAGTTGAAATAGTCTGAAATATGAAAAATGATCCATTTCTAATCAGCCTGCCATGCTGTTTGCAGTGCAGCTCACACTAGCTGGCCTGAACCATGGAAACAAGCAGAAGAGTTTAACCCATCTTTGTCCAGCAGTACTAAACTGATCAATCAAATGTTTCACCTCAGTGAATCTTGAATGTGGAAGTGTCACAGAGTGATAAAACTGCAAAGCAAAACCATGAACCTTTAGCAAAGCCTCTGCAGACAAAATGCTCCATGTGAGTGCACACAGAATTAGATTATTGTGGTCTTTAACAGAGTTAAACTCAGTTTCTTTAAGCATTGGGAAGTTATATTTACCTTTTCTAACTGGTCTGTTGTTACTCTTCACCTGCCTTGAAAAACCTTTTCCCTCTGTAGGTTTTCAGGCACTAAAACCTTGGCACGGGATGTCACTGTCCTGTTGTGCCTCGTGATAAAACCTCTGTGTCTCATTTTATCTTGAATCCTCTGGTCCCCGAGAACAATCCTGCAGACAGAAAGCTCTGTGCTATCTTAATGAGCCATGACAGGCCTGGAAGCAGAACCAACTGCTGAAAACTACACCAGGTGGTGTTAAAGCATTTTGCTCCACTCAGTAATTTCGGAGACTTTTGATGTTGTAGGGAGGAGTTGAGGAAAAGAGGTCCAGTCATGAACTTCTGGAGAATTTGGCTACACTGTGCTCTTGTTCCCGTGCCTTTCCAGGGGAGATTGTTTTCCTGAATATGTTTTTCCAGGGACTGGGTTTAGTGTAAGTGATCCCTTCAGTTCTCTGGATGGTGAAAGAAAATTCCGCCTCTTTCAAATGAGAATGCCAAAAATTTAGGATATAGCCTCAGTGTTAAAAATGTAGAGGTTTTGTCATGCTTTCGTTTTCTCTTAAGAGATTGCAACATTCTTACAGAAATTGCTTTGAAAGATCTCATCAATAGATACCTTGGCATATATATATATACATGGAGTACTAAAATGTATGGTTTTTTATTCTTACAAAATCCTGACCCTAGAGAATGAATGCCCTTCTTGTCTTTTCTCAGTTTTGCTAATAATTATTGCAAACTATCTTAGGGAGCAGGTGCAGCACAAGCAAATGTCATGTTCTTTACTGCCCAGAGGGCATTGCTTTGGTAAAAGTTTGGTTTAATCATAACCTGTATGCAGATCACGTTATCTAAAAGAAAAATAATTGTTGTTTTTGTCTAGATAACTGAGTGTTAAATTGGTAGAGGAATAAGGAGGGTGATGGTTTTATGTTGACTAATGTACAGAACAGATTGCTTGTAAGATAGCTCTGAGGGCACCAACATACTGCCTTCTGCTGACTGAGTCTGTCTGCCTTTATTTTGTATGATTTAATACACTCAGTGGTTCTGTCAGAAGTAAAAGTTTGTCTGTCCAAGGGAATCTGTGTAATTTTCCCGTGGAAGTGTGAATCCTCCACGTCAGTTCTAGAGCAAAGCTTAACCAAAGTCCATTTCCAAGTTTTCTGCATGCAAAGACATTGTTTGTGTATGGCTCTGTACATGAGAGGCATAAATATGACTGTGATTTTTGTTTCAAAATCTGCAGGAGTGTTTTGGCTCGGGGTTGATAGCAAGAGTAGATTTCCTATGCTGGCTGTTTGAGCTGCATCAGTGATTCCTGTCGCCATCCCTAATCCAGCTGTAAGATTCTGGGGCTTCCAGGGGTGTGACTGAGCTAAACCAAATCAGGCACTTTTGACTTTCTGTGAAAGTCCTTAGGGTGCTTTTTCCCCTCTTTTATAAATGTGAACTGTAAACAGTCACGCATATAAATCAACTCCGTGAGCACTACATATTTCATTAAATACAGTCAGGCTGCGGGTTAATAGAAGTTCCAAGTGAAAATATTATGGTATCTCATGGCATATATTGTGGATTTAATGTGGTGTGAACAATAGTAGCTTTGAGCAATTGTAAATCCCGTCCAGACATCGTCAACGGAGTTAAAATACAGGGAGGGAGCTCTCAGAGGGTGGATGTGCTCACATGGTCACTGTGCACGGGCAAGTCGCTCTTTTATTGGCTTTAAAACAACACTGGAGCTTTGCAGGGTGGAGGTAAGGCAGGGTCTAACTCCAGTCTGGTCTCTGCAGTGGAACAGAAATTCCTTTTTTTTTAAAAAAAAAAAAGCGAGGTCAATTTGCTTTAATTACAGAAATAACCTCTGAAGCAAGTAATTGCTTCCCTGCAGGACAAGTGGGAGTTGAGTAAGAAAAGTTGGAGGACTGAGTCAAGCTGCTGGCAGTACACACAGCCTTTGTGTTTATGCTGTGTGAGAATGTCCATGATGTCTTTTTTTGTTTTCTTCCCTTCCCAAACAATACTTGTGATTTGATTTTGATTTGAGGCAAAGTAAGAAGCGTCACCTGCAGGTCGGTGGAATTCCTGAGAAAGCTCCACGGCAGCAGGATTCAGGAAATGTTAGTTTGGGTTTGTCTGGTGATACCTGGTGTGCAGTGAAAGTGATTCTGTGTAGCTGCAGTCCAAAACATGAAAATTGACCAGGACTGTTCATTCAGAAACCCTAAAGGATGACACTAAGCACTATGAAAGTGTCTTTCTTTGAGGTGTGATGCTGTCACTGCTGTTAAGTCAGTTCTCCCCAGTTCAGTAGTTTTCTAATAGTTTTCTGCAGATTGCAGGACAAAGAGAACTAGGAGCTCCTGTACTAGGAGCTAGTGCATGTAGGAACACAGGGAATTCTGAAAAATCATTTGACACAATGTTATATTTGGTGTTGCCTAAACCCCTTTTTCAGGCTGATAGATATGGCTGTAGCTGTCCCTAGACCTAGAGCTCTTTTTCAGTCTGCTGGCATTCTACAGCTTTAAAATTCATGTTGAGTTGAAAACTACAGGATCACACTAGTTTATTTCCACTGTGTAATCTAGGAATCAAGCTTTGCATGTGAGGTTAAACTATATAGTTTGTATTTGCTATACAATCAACCAGTTTGATCAGTTAGTTTAATTTCACGAATAAAGATTTTAGTCCACTGAGACTGTTGGGAAAAGATGACAACTGCAAGTTGCTTTGAGCAGCGAGGGATTTCATGGGAAAAAGATTGCAGTAAATGGTCAAAGATATATGTAAATGTTTAGAAAATCCTAAAGTGTTGAATAGCAGAGAAATGAACTTGCTGAGACTAAACCATGACAAATCAGCCAGGTGTCCCCATGTCATAGTAAAGAGCAGTTTACTGTAGAAATGGAAACCTCTGTTTCATGGTGTCCTTTGAGGTCTCTCTCAAGGCTGCTGCTGCTCACGTTGTCCATAAGGAAGTGGCTGAAGCCAAAGCCAAAGGTGTGCACTCCCAAATTCCATGGTGGGAGTGCAGGTGATGTGGGGAACAAGATGGGAATTCAAACTGGTCTCAGTAAAGTGAAGAGGGGTTCTAGGAGGGATTTTACATCAACATATCACAAATAGCTTAAATGCAACTGAAGGTGCTTTGGGGGTACTTCAGGTGAGGTTGAGGATGGAGACTGTTATCGTGCAGGTTTTGTGATTCTTCAGCACAAGTCATGTCTGTAAGAATGAAAAATGTGTCCTGTAAAAATGTTCTGTGTGCTTGAGCTTGTTCCCCATGTGATGTGGGCTCAGTTCTGTCTGTTAATACTATCTTTGGCTTGCAGATTCACTTCCTAAAGAGAAACTTTGCCTCTGTAGGTAATTCATGTTGAGTATTCTCCATGCAAAGGAAACTGCTTTTTTTTTTTTAATTGGAAGGAATAAAAAGAATTCAATTTATTGGTTCAAGGTAGCTGCAAAACTTTTGCTGCCTTTCAAGCCCTCATCAGGCAGGAAACCTGAAAGAGGTTAGGACTCATTGGGTTATAAAGAATGCTTGGGATATCTTCTTATATTTGGAAAAACCCTTTATGTCATCTAGCCACATTGTCATCAAAAACATTAATAATGCAACGATAAATAATAGTATTTTTCAGTTTCCTTCTTTTCACTGAAGGATATTACATCTCACTTTTTGTTTTATTTGTCTGTACGTAAGGTTGAGTATGCATTTCTTGCCACTTCAGTGCTGTAATTGGAGAGAAGCAATCTGCTCTGTTTTGCTGAGTTTAGATTTATCTTGCTTACTAAAGTCTCACTGTTAGTGAGGGCTCTGGTTTTGAGTTTGAAAAACTAGATTAATTTAGAAGCAAAACAAATACATTTTTGCCTTGCCTTTAAAAATATGAAGCTGGCTTTGGACTGCAGTTTGATAGGTTTTGTGACAAATGAGGCAAGAAATAAATTGGCAAACCCCCCATGTCCAAAGTACAGTGGGGACAGTGTGCTCTCTAATTCTCAGGCCCAAAGATCCCAGCAGAGGCCACAAATTAAACAAAGTCAAAATGAATCCACTCTCCAATCAAGATACAATTATTAAGGCTTTCATTTACTCCCTGGTGGGGGGGAATTGTATGTTGGGGATCCCTGCACACACCCCAGCTGACAACACCTCTCTTTATACCTTCTGTGCCCTTGTTTTGGGGGGACAGGGTGCTCCACTTTACTCCATGGCATGCCTGGATACATCCTCATTGGATTTATACAGACACTGAATTTTCTGTTCTGTTTGATGGGCAAACACCCTCTCAGTGCAACTTAAATACAACCAAGTGTAAGAACCTCATCTTCAGTTGCCTGTTCCTGAAACAGAACTCGCAGGCTTTTAATAAAAATAGCTTTAGAGGGACACAAATTGCTTTGGGCAGCTCTATGGTTTTCATCTCAGTGCTACAAATAGCATAAGAGCTTTATTCCCATACATGGGAGATGCACTGTCTTTTAATAGATCTCTGTTCTGCTTCCATTTCCTTTTTACTGACTCTCACAGTAGCAATGTGGTATTAATGTGGAATTAGTGTAGCAAGTTGTGTCTAACACTTTTTGGAGCACACCTGCCTTAGTCCAGCTGTTTTTTCATGGTGCAGACACCCCCATGCCTGCAATCACTTGTGTTTTGTTTGACCTGCCTAGTGTGTGTGGGTCATTTTTATTTTATAAATAAGTATAGCTCATTTTCTGTAGGCTCTGATAAGCTCTCTAAGTTTCTTAGCAGATTAATGATTTAATGAAAACGTAATGTGTTTTCAAGGTAGGAATACTTTTTAAGAGCTGTCAAGTTGTAGTGTGTTGCATGGAATAAAGCCCTCAGCCCTTCAGAGCTGCTTTACCCCCTGTTCCCACTGCCAAGGCAGTTTGGGAGCAGTTGGACATAAATCAGGAGACCATCATCATGAAATGCCTGCTGGGTAAAGATGGAAAATTTACCTCCTCATGGCCAGCAGTCCCAGATTTTCAGTTAAACTTCCATTCCCATTCTGTACACTGCTGTGGCTGGTTTGAAACATGCATAATAAAGGACAAAATCTACTTTTCAGGTGCTCTGTTCCCAAAGAAAATCCTACAAGCCTTACAAAAAACCTTTTAAATGTATTAACTCTAGGAATACACACAAAAAAAGAGCTCTCATTCCTCTCTGGAATTCATGCACTGCCCATGTTTCTAGTTTATGTGTGAACTGTGTGTTTGGATTTGAGGTAAGAGTTAGGATGGGCTGGTGGAAGTATTTCATTACCTGACTTCCAGCACTTCAGCTTATATATATGGCTTATAATTGAAAAAAAAAGTGCTAAGAGAAGGACACACTTTTCTTGTGAAAAATGCAAGAGCAGGATGGTTTTTAAAGGGTTTAATCAAGCATGTTTGCAAAAGTGATAAATATATATATACAAATATTTATTTTATTTTTTTTTAAGCTTTGTTTTTCATCCTGTGCCTGTCAAGCTCTCCTGGTTTCAGGAAACTGGTTTCAGTTGGGCCCTGGGGTAAACAGGAGTCTTTGTTTACATGGTACAGGGCAAGAGGCTAATGGACTCTTTCATTTCTCTTCTTTTATTTCATATTTCATGTACATGGAGGAAGGGTAGGCCAGAGAGAAGCTGCAATCACACCACCTCTGAGGTTAAATAGCCTGACTGGGAGGAGGACAATTAAGCTGCATTTATGCTTCTAATAATTCATGCCAGGTGCTGATCTGGATTCAGAGCCCCCAATTTGGGATTTTTTCCAGACCTAGACTTTGGGTTTGCAGGTACATTATCATTTGGTTGCTGTCCTTTGAATTGGTTCCTGTGAGTCTTTCCTTTTTTATACATAAGGTGCTACAGAGTGGCAAGACTGAAAGTGGTTGTTCTAAAGAGTATTCATAATTTCTTCTAGGTGTGGAATTTTACCTTAGCCAAGACCCTTTTTACGTTTCCAAGCTCTAAAATGAACGTACAACTACTTTTTCTTGCTTTTTTTCATAACCCAGCGAGGGTTTTCTTGAAGCCTCTAGGTGTATAAAACCATTTGTAATGCCAGGGCGCTGTAATTCTGGTTTGTTTTTTTTTTTCCCTTGTGTTTTCTGTAGCAGGCCAGGGAATACAAAATCATGCAAAGAACCTAAAAAAAAAATTCATTCTTTCTGAATATTGTACTTAGCCACGTTTTCTGCAGTTGTTTAGGTCTCACTGAAATATATGAGTATGAAAATAAACAGAAGAGTTCCTCTTGGTGTTAGGATACAGTAAAATCCCCTTTAAGCAGCATTTTAAACTTCCCATGCAGTTTCTGGTTCTGCCCTGGTGCGTGAATGAAGCTGTGCTCTGCAGGCCAAGACTGAAAATACAATTTTGGGAACACGAGGAGCTGTGGTCTGACTGCAGGGCAGGCTGAGCTGCAGCCCCATCTGCTCCTGCTCCCCTCTCCCAGGTCCTCCTTTGTGCTGTGTCTGCAGCTCACACGACTCCACTGCACTAATTGAGGACACTACCACAGCAATAAAATACCCACATTTTTCTGCAGTTAGTTTTCTGCTGGCTGAGTGCTCTGAAATGGCAATCCATAAGTCTCAGACAGCACAAGGCAAGGTTTGAAACTTGTGTCTCATGTCGTGGGAAGGAGGTGACTGGCAGCAAGCTGCAAGAGTGGCCTGAGCTGCAATTTCAGTTGCAAAACCAAAAGCCACCCCTTGCCCTCTGGTCTTCATCCATAGCTTGGGTAATGTGCTGGGATCTGTGTGTGTGTAATAAACTTGCCCTGCTTTGGAGCCCGTCCCTTTCCAGCTTTCCCTCTTGCTGGAAGGTTTGTCCTGCCCATGGCCAGCTGCCTCCCTTACCAGCAGTGTCCAAGGTGCAGGCTGGTGTTTTCTGCTGAGGGTTGAGCTGCGGCAGCTCCATCCCACCCTCGTCCTGCATCTGTCACTCATTCCTCCTCCTCCTGAGCTGGGTGGGTTGATTAGACTGATTAAAGTAAGTGTCTGGATTGAGAGGGTTAAAGAGCATCCATCTGTTCTGGATTTACTGCTGCTTCAGTGGAGGCAGGAGGGCCAGGAATTAGTGAGTGGCTTAGTCCAGTTCTCGCTGCTGGCAGCTGACAGGAGCACTGATGAGGTGATAATGAACTAAAAAGTCTGCCCTGTTGGCTGGGTGGGAAAGGGACCCAGACAGTGGGCAAGTCTCACCCCGGTCCTTGCCAAGATTTTCACGTTTTAATAGAATCCATCTAAAGCAAAATTAACAAGAATACGTTCCTGGACACGTTTCAGTGCCCGAAGTTCTCACCGGCGCATGCGAAGGAAACGCGCACGGTGACGTTGGCGGCAGGGCAGCTCCGGGGGGTCAGGCACAGGGCTGGTGGCACCCACAAGGGTGTGTTCATCAAATGCACAATAACTTCTTCTAAAATACCCTCTGAGGTTGTGCAGAGCACACCCCTTCCGTTCTAGTTCTGACCTTTGGTGGCGCTTAGTAACAGTTTTGACCGTAACAATCGATCCTTGCAATATCCCAATCAGGATTTGAGATACATCCTTTGTGTTTTCCCTTCATTGCTTTAAATGCTGCAAGAGCATTTGTTTTTCTTACTTTTGCTTTTATTCCAGGTTGCCTGTAACCTCCCAACGTTTAACTTTTGACACGAGCCCAGCTAATGCCAAGCGTGAGTGTTCATTCTGTGTCTGTGCTAACACACTGTGGATATGCTGCCCTGTCAAGGTGTGAGCAGCACTTCAGGCTGCTTGGGCTCTCAGGAATACAGTGTAGGCACTCACCAGGCTTCCTACATTGACATATGGTGTTCTTCTCAACTTACTCGCTGCTGACAGACTTAATAAAGGTTCAAGATTTTACAGGCCTTTAATTTGTAAAGAGTCTGCAGAGAGCACGAGCATGAAATATCTTCGCGAGAGTTTGTCTCTTTTGTAGGCACCAATGCTGGGTTTGGCAGGCTGGGTTAGGAGCTGTTTACTCCGTAGCTGAAGTGTTTGGGAGGCAGTTTCATTCATAGAGGGAAAAGCTCCCTGACCTTTATGCAGAACATCGAGGGGGAAGATCGTGACCCCAGAGTCTCCGGTGGCTGTTGATTGAAACCTTGTGTTTCGAGAAATAAATGTTTAAAAACACTTCCTTATAAGGCCCGGGCTGCATGGGCTGAGTTTTTTTTTTTTTTTAATAGCATTTTAACTATTTTGGTAAAAGGTGTTTCTTCCCCTACCCCCCCCTTCTGATCCTACCAGAAAGGGCTAACTCAGCACAATCGTTAGCGTGACCCTTAGACCGAATGCAATTTTGTCATTATAAATGTAACTTAAATTGATACAGCTTTTTTTTTCTCAGCCCATAGGCCCAGGCTGTCTCTGCAGAAGTGTGTCTGTATGACTGTAACAATGTCTGCATTCATGGGCTTGCCCCTGTCAATTGCTGGGATGTATTTTGTAGGTACAAACCAATCCAAAAAGGAAAAAAAAAAATAGTAAGTTCAGCCTTGAGAAAAGACAAGTATGATGGGTGGGATTGGATGTGAGGGATGTTGGGAGCCGTGTCAAAACCTTATAAAAACTTAATTTGCATGTTTAATTGTTAGCAGTCAGAAAGACTGGAGTAAATATTTTCATACCATTTATTTGATGTCTCCATATGCCCTTCTGTTCAGAGGCAGAAATCCAGGGATTTCAGAATTCCTTACTTCACCTGCCTTGTTCACATAGACTTTTTTGTCAGCATTTGAAACCATGGGAGTGCAAACAGTCCTGGTTATTCAGTCCAGGTACCTAAGCACTTTCAGATGAGGTTGGCAAACTGCTGTGCTTTGTTGGCTGTTCAGTGCCCATCAGCTGCTGTGGTCAGGGCTCCAACAACCTCCTAAGGAATTGTTCCTTACGTGGTGCCTCAGCTGTACCATGAGCGTTGTGATTCTTGAGAGGAGGGAATTATTTTTAACCTGATCTGTGTGGAAGAGGTACCAAGGAGTTGGCACCGTGGACTGTTTTTTCTGACTGGCAAAAAGCAGTCTCTTCTATGTGCATTTTGGTTGTAGTTTGTAGTTTTCACACTAAAATTAATGTGTGGTGGTTTTTTTTTTACTTTGAGGAGAAAGGGTATTCGTTCAAAATCAAAATTTTAGGATAAAATGAGATGCGGTTTTTATGTGCCCACTGATCTGTCCTATGAGTCCCTTCCTCAAACAAAGCCAGCAGTGACTCTGAGCAGAGCTGCTAAGAATCCTGAAGCCATTCTATCATAAAATGTTCCTTTTCTTCTAATAGAAAGGGTGGAAGGTTACCAAATGGCATTCTTGAATCTGTCACAGGAAAGGGCTGGGTTTTTTCCTTTTGATCAGATCAGCATTGTCAGAATTTCTCCTAAAATATCTTAGAGCAACAGATTCAAATGTTCTTTTCAGATGAAAATACAGTCATCTGGTCTGTAATTACATAGTAAGGACTGATTTACTTTGTGTCACATTCACTTGTTGGTGGTTTGTTCATGTCTGTTCATGTCTAAAATAGAAACCATTTTGATACAGGGAAGGCAAAAGAAATTTTTGATTTGGGTTTAGAAAGTGCAAAGTAATTTTCTACCCAGAAATCATTTTTCCTTCAGTCCATTTTTACCCCCTCTTCTCTTTTTTGTTGACTGTACTCACAAGTCAGGGTGTGTCAGAGTTGCTGATCCTGCATGGTCACCATTCCAATCTGCTTTAGTTTCTTACTGATGTTTAATGATCTTCCAGTCCTGGAAGATCATCCTCAGAAACCCAGGGAGCTGCTTTCCACAGAAGGTTTGGGAACAGAGTGAGAGCACGTTTCCTGCCATCCTGTAGAGCTAAAGGGAAGCACTTCAGCCTAGGAAACTTCTCCTTGTGGATAAGGTTGTAGAGAACCTTTGGCTTCTTCCAGGGCTTTATTGCCATTGCTGCCATTGTGATTCAGTCTCGTGGTACTGCTGATTATTGTGATGGCGCAGACCCAAAATCACTGTTGCTTTTGGCTGAGTAGGGAAAAAGACAGCATGAAAATGTTTTTGGCAGGAAAAAAAAGAAAAGGAGTACTTGTTAAAACTGAAGAGTTGGTTGTTGTATCCTTGTATCGTACTAGAATTGAAACAAAATTTTTAACACCACAGTTTTGAGTATAGCTCGTGGCAGAGGTGCTGGGTGAAGCAGCATTTAAGAAATAACCTTTCCTTACTGAATACACAGAACAGGTAAAAAGTGAACTGAGTGCACCTCCCCTGCTGTGGTTCACTGCTTTTTGGGAATTTCATTTTGAAGAGCAGGTGCCCCTGATCTTCCCTACTGGTTCAGCTGCATCTCCCTTCATCCAGCACAGGTCTCTTCTGTGCAGGGTGCGTGGTGACAGCTCTTCCATTTCTTCACATTCCATCGTGCCCATGACTGCAGTCAGGCTCTTCTTATAATAGCTGAACTCTTCCAGCCTGAAGTTTATTTCTGAGCCCCAGTTCATACCCAGAACTTTACCAACAGCTTTAAAAGCCACCTTGGCATGGGAATGTATGGGCTCACTTCAATGAGGCTTTTCCTTCTCATGTTACAAGTGTATTTCTAAGCTGGTCTTGGAACATAAAAATCTGTCTGTGGTGGGTGAACTTCAGCTAAAACTCCCACCAAACTCCCACCCAGCCACTCACTCACCCTCCTCAACACAACAGGAGTAGAAAATAGGATGAAAAGGCTCATTTATCATGGGAAAGACAGGGAGAGGCTGATTATTGTCATGGGGGAAACAAACTCACCTTGGGGAAAATGAATGCACTGCCAATTAGAGGTTTGGGTAGTGGGAAACCAAGTCAAACAATAAACCAGCACCTTTCAGTCCCCTTTCCTGTGCTCCCCTTCAGTCCAGGCCTGCAGACTCCTCTGCTCTCAGTGCTGGGAGGGATGGGGTGGGTGTGGTCAGGTCACAGTTTCTCTGAGGATTTGTGGATGGTTTGGTTTGGAAGGGACCTTCAAGGTCATCCAATTCCAACCCCCCTGCCATGAGCAAGGACCCCTTCCACCAGACCACATTGCTCCAAGCCACATCCAGCCTGGGATGGATCCAGGGCCTGGGCATCCCCAACTTCTCTGAGAAACCTGTTCCAGTGGCTCACAAATCCTGACTTTTCCCCCAAACCTAGCAGGGCAAGCAAAGGAGACTCTCAGTATTCCATCCATTGTCTCTGAGAGCCTTGTCCAGCCACTCAGCTCTTCCCTGCCACCAGTGTGGGCTCTCCCCATGGGGCTGCAGTCCTTCAGGGAAGGATCTGCTCTCCTGTGGGCTCCAAGAGGGCAGCAGTGGCCGTCTGCTCCACCGTGGGCTGTCCACAGCAGATCTGTGCTTTGGACCTGGAGCGCCTCCTTCCCCTCCTCCTTCTCTGATCTTGGCCTTCCCAGTGCTGTTCCTCAGATTTTCCCCCCATGCCCCCTCCTGTGCCTGTGTGGCAGGTTTTGCCCTGTGTCACACACGTTTTCCCAGAGCTGGCAGCAGCTGGGCTGAGCAGTGTCTGCGGTGGAGCCATCAGGAGCCAGCTGTGTCCAGCCCTGGGCTCCTCTCCCAGAGGCTCCTGCAATCCCCGTGCTGCCAACACCTCGTCATGGACACCCAATAGAGCATCAAATGATACTTCAAATTTTCGTTACGGGGAAATCACAGGAGTGTAACAATGCTTACTGATGCACTACCGTGCCACTTGCTGAGTGACAAAGAATATTTCCTTCAAGGGAAGAAGGAATTTCTTTTCCACGTTGGGTTTTAACTCTTGCAGACAAGGCTGCTGGTACAGGAGGTCAGAGGTACAGAGAGAGGCTCTACCCATCTGCTAAGTGTCAAACACGCTTAAAACATGGGAGAACACTTCTTTCTGCAGCTTTGTGGCCACAGAGAAGTCTGCACCGTGGAGATAATGTCTGCAGGATCAAATGTGCCTTGGGCAGACTCCTGGATGGCAGGTCCATAAGTGGATGTTGGAAGGAGCTTAGGTAGGGATGTGCTGTGTAATATCCTTAAAATATCCTTAAAACTGTAATTGTCAAGGCTGGCAAAAGAGGAGTGACTGGGCCGATAGGCTGTGTCACAGCTCCTAAGAACTGCAGAAATGCAAGCAAGAGAAAAGCGTGTCAGTGAGGGCTGGAAGGCTGACACGACAAAATATATCCTGTAGAGCACAGAGCACTGAAATTAAGGAGGCAACACTGAGCCCAAATGAATTTGGAAGATGCTGAGAAAATCACGGACTTTTTCCTAAAAAGCCAAGCAGCAGAATTCTGTGTGTCCCATAGGTGGGTGTGGTGTAACACTAAGAACCTACAGCTATTGCTGTCATATGGCTTTAATCCTGGTTCTCTGAGGAATGCCTCTTTCTGCAGTGTTTCTGTACATTATCAAGTGTCGGAGTGGATCAGAGCTAAGTGGTTAGCTGGAGCTGAGGTCGCCTCAATTACCCTGATTGCTGCTGAAAACAGCAGGACTCGATTGGAGGAAGCAGATTTGGAGTTCTTTCAGAAGTGCCTACAAACGGCTTTTAAGAAGTTTGATCACAGGGGTTTCTTTGCAACCTAAAAAATTAAGTTTGCTTTAGGTTTCCCTCTAATGGAAATATCTCTCTGATTACCTTTTGCTACAATTGCAATCACGTTTTTATTCCTCCTTGTTGTAACTTTATCTTGCTTTACCTCAGATTTTTCCATTAATTTCAGGAAATAAGAGCCTGACACGGTAATGCCTGTGAGCGAAGCCTGGTCCTTGGCATCCTGATGTTTGAACTTTATGGATTAGAGTTGTTGACTCACAGCAATCAGGTTCACTCTTGTTGTGTCTGACAGGGAACAGAGGGGGCTAAGCCAAAACCAGAGCCCCCAGAGTAAGGGCATTAGACCTGTCTTTCCCAAAGTGAATGGCTTCCCTTCTAAACAGCCTCTGGAAAGAAGCTTAGTAATTCCTCAGGGAGGCAAGTTATAAAACTCGAGATGCAGATATTTAAATCCTATGAGCCAGCCAGCAGCAGTGGAATTGGCTGTCAGAACTTGTAAAAATCTCAGGCAATCTCTTTTATTGTCTCGTGGCTGCAGCAGTGAGGCATCTCAGCTTGTGCAGGGCGAACTTGCCCCACCACATCCTGTTTGCTACTGCTCCTGTCAATACAAATGGCAATGCAGGTTCTCTGCAGAGCAAGCATCTTCAGGCTGTGAAAGGTTATCACAGGGATCCTTTCATCTGCTGAAATGGGGGAACATGAGAAATTATATCCATCATACAGGGGCTACAGAAATGACTGGAGCCCAGTCTTCCATCTCTTTGATTTTAGGAATTAAGGGGTGCTGCCTGCAGTATTTCAGATTCCTCTGTATGATATTTTGAGCCATGTAATTTTCACTGGAAGTTGTTGAACATCTGGAGGAATTTCCATTTGCAGGCCAGTTAAGGATTCTAGAGTTTGGAGAGTTATTAGCTCTTCACTACAAAGGAATCCAGATTATTCAAGGAAATTCATAAGAAAAGTTCTGTTCCCCGTGTTACGTATGGTGCCACCACAAGTTGCAGCATAATGTGACTCTACACGTGAAGTTTGTTATTTGTCTCTTTTGAAAGGCACAAAAATCCTGAGTGCTGTGGCTTCTTGGCAGGTAGTATAAGGTCTTGATCTAACAGTGTGTCTGCATTATAGAAAAGTATTTGATTCTGGAGCACTGCTGTGCTAAATCTGGAGCCCTCAGGTCCTGTGCCAGTTCAGGAGTCACCTGTAGGCTCAATTTCAGATATATTGGTATTCTCATGGAGTGTGCAGCCCTGGTGACCCTGGTTGGTTTGGGAACTTGATACAAAAGGAGACAGAATGATAATTTTCAGCAGCATGGTTGCCCCTTGGTTCAAAAAGAGGAATGTCTGCATGCAACTTGGCTGGAAGAAAAATAAATTCTAGCACAGAAATCAACAAGTTAGACTATTGTTCTTCAACATGTGCTAGAAACTATCTAATAAAAATCTGCATTTATAATTGATGCAGTTTTTCCATCAAGTTGCATTTGCATTGCATAATCTCCTGTCCTGTTGAAAAACGCCCTTTGGCACTCACAAAGTCCAGTGTGCTGACTGAAAACTTGACTGCTCTTCAGGTCTTCCATCTTCACAGTGATGTTAGCTCCAGATTTTGGCAGTGCTCGGTTTTGGTCAGCACAGCAGCCCAGGCTCAGCTGTGTGGTGTTTCAGAGGCCATTCCTGATCCTTTTGGAACAGGAACAGCTGGATCCTTCGGGGTGGAACAGCTTCTGTTACGCACTTGTGGTCGTTATGGTTTGAAGCAAAATGGGGAAGTTGGAGGTATAATCCTTAAGATTCAATCAATAAACCAATGGTTAATCTAAAAAATAACCCCGGAGAACAGAATATTTCCTGTGGCAATTCCTTATATCTGATGTATTTGTTTTTGGAGTGCAGAGGATTGACTTTTAAACCCCACGTTTGGTTGGATGTGCAAAGGAGACTTTGCAGAGTCCACCTGTTCTTCTTCCTTTTTAAAATGCAAAACTGTCTTCTACACTTTCTTAAAGTGGAAAACATTTTGTTGACCTGGTGTGAGCTTGTTTAATGACATAAAGATCATAAATTCAACAACTTCAAGACAATAAAAAAAGAAAATACTTAAAATAGCTTTATATTAAGTGAGGACCTGGCTGAGTATTGTCAGCAAAGAGCCCCAGTTTTATATTTCCTTCTGCATAGGAAATGAAAACTCATCCTAAAATACATCATAGGCCTGGTTACTCCAGTAGGCACCTACAGTAGTGTGAGTTTGGAGTTCTGAGACAAAATCTCCAGTTCCTGGATACTGTTGTGGAACAAGCTGCCAGTAGCAGCTGTCAGTGAGGTGCTCAGCACCCTGTCTGGCCCCACTCTGGCATCATTGTTCTCACGTGCAGTGTGCAGCCTGGTGCAGTCACTGGTGTGCAGTTCCCCGGGTTACATGTGGATCCTCTGGGGTGTTTTAATGAAATCCAAGTTTCGTCTCCGAGCCATCAGTTTCGCTGTGTCTCTCAGCCACCATCCTTATACTCCTCCCCAGAAACCCACTAACTAATCAACTCAGCGTTGGGCATTCTGAAATGTTTGCTGAGAAAACAGCTCTGTTTTGACAGACAGCAATTACAGCACCTGGGCCATGGGCAGGCTTTACAGCCCTTCTGGGGATCTCTCATGAATGGGCACCACGAGGCCAGCACAGCCCTGTGCAAACAAGCTTTGTAACCAAATGGCACTGAAACCCCCTCCCAGAATTACTGAGTACCATGGATGTACCTCCTTCACTCATTCTGAAGCTGAAAAAGTGCTCACATTTTGTAAGAAAATTTAGATTTGGGAAGAGTTACTGTCCTGTTCAGATGGGCTCGTTTGAAGTGCCATGCGTGTCATACACACGCCTTTGAAGTCGTTGGGTTTTAATTTCTTTTTTCATAATTGCAGAATTTTTGAGGGCTTGGAGTGATTCAAGTACGTGGAAAATTCAGGAGAGTATGTTAATCTAAACACAGCTTTTGTCTGTGTCCTTTGGGGGGAGGCACACTGTCTGATATTGGTTGCATTGCTCATCAGTCATAAATCCCATTTTTTTGAGGAAGCAATGCGCTGTCTGAGGTCACACAGTCATCCTCTGCGACCCATTTGAGTCTGTCTTGGAGAGCCCGGGATCTCTTCTCAGCCTCCACTTTATTTCTCCCAACTGCTTTGGTTTATGCTGACATCACTTCTTGCTCTGAAAGGGTTTAATAGAAACTAAAAATTCTTCTGTAGGTAGCATTCTTTCGCTCTTTTCAGCAGCCTCAGCTAGAGGAAAAGGAAAAGAAAATGTCTTACAGCTAGGCAGCTAATTCAAGACATCAAAAATAGCGAAATGCTAATTTAAACAAAATAATATTGACCAGTTGTGTTAATGAAAAACAGCCATTGACTTTGATGCTGTAAAGCTGTTACGGTGTGATGGCCTCCTTGTTGTAAAACATTCTTTTTCCCAGCGAGTCTTTTCGGCCATTACTCTCAGAACTGTTTTCTGTAGGCTGGAATAGGTTATATTTAGTGTGTGTGCTTTATTTCTGCTTCTGGAGCTGACTCTCCTGCTCTATTTTTAAATTAACTACTTCAAAACCTTTGGCAGTGAGGTGTAGGAGGCCGAGGCCATAAATGGGTGGCTTTTCTGTGAAGAAGGGGTCTGTTGCAGGCAGGTTGTTGTTGCCTTGCTCCCCTCAGGGTGACCTGTGCTGGGAGCGTGTCCCCGTGGTGGCAGGAAGGGGCTGCCTGCACACACAGCTCCCTGCAGCCACATCAAAGGCAGAGGTGTTAATCCAGGCCCCAGGTAAGGCTCTCAGAGGGTGTGCTTGTCTGCAGGGCAGGGAAAAAAGGGTTCCTTGGTGTTTGCTGCAGCCAGAAACATCACCTGGAGCAGCCAGAGAGGTTGGCACCTCACCAGGATTTTCATGGCATCCCTGGCACGTGGCACAAACGGGTTCTGGGGTCCAGAGACCACAAATGTCTTGATGGACACAGCTGTGATAAGGTCACCTTCAAACAGAAGATTTTATAGGGTACTGCCTTTAAAGGGATGGGACAGAGGAGATGTTTCTCATTTCTACTTTTATTCTACTTAGTCACCTTTACCTGTCCCCTGTTCCTGTTGCAGCAGTAAGTAAAAAAGCAAGATGTGTGTGAGAAAAAAAAAAACCATCTTGCCTTTCCTTCTGCTTCCTTACCTTGTTTTGCAGTGAAGTCATGTTAATAATAGAATGTTAGCTGTCAGATTTTTTGAAATAGGATTGGGGATGACACACTCTAGACAAAACCTAACAATCAAAACTTGCTCTTTCACTCCACCCTCGAAGCCACTCCGTATCACAGTTAAGCACTTTGCTGCAAGTGATTAGGCAGAAAATTCTTAGGGATCTGCCAGTGCTAATCTCTGTTCTATCTGAAGATGATTTTGCTGCGCAGGTGAAGGTGCTGCCCTGCCATAGTCCCTGAATGTGCAACTATCCCGTGTAAATAAGGTCTTGAAGATGAAATTAAAGACAGGTCCTTTGGCCAAACCTTACACATTCATTTAACAGAGGACTGAGACAGCATAAAACATCCTCACAAGCATGTAGAACTAAAATTATGTTTCTCAGCGTCTGCAAATTTCACTTTGCAACATGAAAATATCCGGAGCTTTTTATTAAGTACGATTTTATGTGTCTTTTTATGTAGATAGATGAAATGCTGAAAGTTTTTTGGGAGCTTTCGTTGAATATTTGAAGCCATTTGGAAGGAAGCAAGAGTCTGGTCCCTTAATAAAGCTCTTACTATGTGAAGCCAGTGGTAATTTTGTCTTTGGTTTCAGAGAGGAAGCCATTTGTATTTGCTGTAGTGATGAAAGACCTCTGGTTTTTTCTTAATGCCAGCATTCAAAAAACCCTGTTCAATTATAAAAACCTGCTGTTTTCTATTGATAGCAAAACAGCCAGCATAATTAGAATTACTGAAAAAAACGCAAAATCAAGAAAGATTTTTTTTTTTTCAGTTTATTAGGCCACTTGAGGTATTTGCAGCATGCCTAAAATGTTCCTTTGCTGGTTTGTAACATCCTTCATTATTAATTTGGGTCACAGAGGACTTGAACAGAAATGTTTTGCCTCTCCTCTTAGAAAGGCACCGTGGCATTCCATATTTCTCTTTCCAACATAAGAAGCTGCTGAAGATGTTGCACGTGTGTTGGGGGTAGCACACCACTGGTTCTGGTATCTAAGAGCACTAAAGAAGTTGGCTAAAGGGAATTTTGGCTCCTTGGAAGTTTAATAAATCCTGGAATTCTGGTGAAATTCTAGAAGTTATGGAAATGCCGAAGTCCTGGAAGTGTTGCAGAATAACAGGCAGAGGGGTGGCTAACGTGCTACGAATTGATTAACTGTTACCACTCATGAGCAGAGTGATGAATAAGCTGATAAAATATTCTGATAACATAAAGAATAGGCTTTTAATTAATACCAGCCCAATCACTTTGTGGAAGATGTGTAATGTCCAAAAAACGCGATTACGCTTCTTTGATTATCTCTAAAGTTTGGTTAAAAAAAAAACCCCAACCTTGTTTAATGTAAGTAACTTTTTGCACTATTAAGTATAATTATTCTTCTCTTGAAGACCAATTCCCAACATTATCACAGAACAGTTTGGGTTGGAAGGGACCTTAAAGATCATCCAGTTCCAAACCTTCCCCTGGAGCAGGCTCCATCCTGGTCCCCTCCCTGGGTGGGGATCCACAGCTGCTCTGGGCACCCTCACAGTGAAGAATTTCTTCCTGATACCTGATCTAATTCCACCCTGTGTCAGTCTGAAGGCAATCACACAATCACCCCTTGTGCTAGATGGACAATGTGCTTAAAGTGAGCATTGCCTGTCAGCATTTTCCCAGTACAGATAAAACTGAAGCGATGTTTATTTTTTGAGCTTCGCAGATTTTGTGCTGGGCTTGGTGCTGATGCTCATTTGATCAGTGAGCTGGAAGCAGGTCTAAAATGACAGTGCAGGTGATCCAGAAAACGGTGTGGTGTTCCCTGATGGTGGGAGCAGGCATGTGGGGCCGTTTAAATGGCTTCTTAATGCAAGCTCGTTTACACAAAGTGCACGTGGACGTGAAGCATATGGATCAGAGCAATATGAAGTCTGCTGTGCACTGTTTGGAAAGGAGTGACTCGGAAAAGATTTGGCCGTGCTGTGGAAAAAAAGTGTGATCTTGGCAGCAGGAGGGCTTTGGCTACATAAAAACAGGATTAATGAGTATGAATAGAATGAAGATTTTAGTTCTGTTTTATAGGATAGTTGATACAGTTGTCACAAGATTCTGTATAGTCCTAATATCTAGAAAATCGAATAATAGTAATATTAAAACACTTTATTCAAGCAGAGACAGACAAAACAAGGATCATTATCCAGAAACTGAGAACAGAAGGGTTGGAAATAGAGAGACATCAGCCTGTGACAGTGAAAATTATTAACCACTGGGACAAACTGACAAGGACAGCAGCCAGTTCCTCGTGGCTTTCAGTCCAAGTGGATGTCCTTTTCCTAAGCCCCCCAGAATAAATGGTTGGGAGCAACTGGGTATGGTGTAAATATTTATTCTGTACAGGAAAGCAGACTGGATAAAATCAATAAGCCTTCATTCTGCCTACTGTAAGCCCTGAAACAATCCACAGAAGTCAAGGGGATCCTTTAAGTAGCATAAAACAAAATAAAATAAGCAGGTGGCAGAAGTTATTTTCCACACAACTGTTTTCACTTGGAGGAAAAGTAATTGTGAAACAAATAGCTTCAAGAGGTTCAGGCTTGGATAAATCTGATGGGTTTATTGCTGCTTACATCTGTTCTATCAATCCTTTTCCCTCTCCTCTTTCCTTACCTTGTTATTTTTTTTAGTTTGACTGGTTCAATAGCATTTTTACCTTACAGTATTTGATGAATTCTCATCTCAATTTTCCCAAAACTTCCTCTGCTCTATCACTTTTTCTTATGTTTTTGTCCTCTGAACATCTTTCAGGGGTGTCTGTTTTCCATGGAGCAGCTTCCCAGGGACATGTTACCTTGTTATGGATGTAGTTTTAAGATCCAAAAGAACTTAGAAGAGTAAAAATTACCAGGATTTTTTCCACTGTTTGTACAGAATGACTTACTGTCATCAAAGCTGCAGGAAAATCTTGCCTTAAAATGCTCAAGGGGAAGCTTCCCTTCCCTTTTCCTTATCATGAATGATGTATACTGAAAAAAAAAATACACCCATGTTTAGCTCAGGTTATGGATTGGCAGGAGACAAAGCAAGTTTTTCTTCTGTCCTGTTCTGTGTGAACATGGGCAGCTCCCATTTGAAGTATCCTGCTGCTCCCAAGGGGAACAGCTGGAACACAAGGCAGCCATGGCAGCCTGCGAGGTCTGTGTGCTTGGAATGTTTAGGGAAATAAAGCTCCACAGCACAGGGAGACTGGGAAACACCCACTGCTTTGTTTCGTGGCTTCAGATGAGTTCTCTTTTCTTTCTCCTGGAAACGTGGCCTGTGATGGAAGAGCAGGGAGGGAGATTTCTCAGGAGTCTGACAATACCATCAGCCCTGTCACCACCTCCGTTTCTTTCCAGATGCCAAACCCAAAACTCAGATCACGGCCCTTGATCACAGTGAGAGCATCCATATTACAACCTAAATTGCATGTCAGATTCTTCAGCTTGCACAGAAGGAAAAAACCCTTCCAGTGCAGGCTCTGCCTGCAAACAGAGAAACCAATGATTTCCCTTTCAATTCCTCTGCTGCCTTCACGTTCTGAGTCAAATCTCGACAGTGCAGAAGAGACCTAAAAGCTAAAATGGAGTGAAAAAACAACACGTGGAGAGTATTTATTTCTTGGGTGGGGAGCTGTGGCCGAGGAACAGGATGATATCAGTGTGTTGCCTGCACAGTGAGGTGCAGCAGAGGGAGCATCTCTGAAGGGGCTGTTGGGGTGCAGGCAGCAGGGCCAGCCAGGAGGGCTCAGCCCCATTGTTCTGTGAGCGCTGCAGGGCTGTCCAGGTGTCCTGATTTAAAGGCTGCTCCTCGAGACAGGAAATTGTATCTTGTTCTGAGGTTTACTGTAATAAAGTACATGGTCCCGGGGGAACGTGCTGCTGGGCCCATGAATCACTTTATGGGCTGGCTGTTGTGACCTCAGCCCTGTGATTTATTCACGCCATACCGCAGCAGGAATGGCAAAAATGTCAGCGGTGCGTGGTCTTCCCAGCCTCCCCCTTCCCACCAGATGGGCTTCAGCTCAGGGGCTGCCATAAATCCAGGCAGGCAGCTCTGCTCAGGGCTGCCAGTGCCCACTCTGCTGGGGAATCCTCTTGCTGCTCAGGTGTTTCCTTCCTAGCTGCTTGTAGGGGAAAAACGAAAGAGCTCCGTGCAGTCGTGGTGCTCCTGGCAGAAATAAGGCACCTTGGGGTGTGCAAGGTTTTGGTAATCCCTTTTTTCCTTCCAGCTAACAATAAACACAAAGAAAGAGACCTGAGTGTTTTCAGCTCGGGATGTCACTGCTTTACAGATGTTACCAGATGTGCCTTTGCATTTCTGGGGTGGTTAAATGATGTGCTTTTGGTGGAATTACAAATTTCGGGAGTAAAGAGTAGCTCCTGACTCTCAGCTCCACCAAGCCATGTTTCCATTCCCATGGACACTGTTTCTTTGCATGTTTTGCATTTGGCAGTTGTTAGTTTTAAAAAATCTGTTAATTTCCTTTGGTGCTGGTCTTTCACTTCTTGAAATATTTTTTCTGTGTGAAACATCCTGAAATTTTCCTGTAAATTCATTAGTCTGTACTGTTCAGAAGATGCTCAGGATTTTTATTGATGTCCAGAATACCTGTTTCTTAGGGACAGTTTCAGGATTAAAAGTTGTCCACGTCACACATGTTCACCCTGCCTTGCAGTCGTTTTCTGCCCCCTTGATTTTTTAATTTACTTTCTCTTTTTTATTTTTTTTATAAAGTAGATAAAACTTAAAACATCTTAAAATTCAGCAAGAATTTTTTTTGAAAAAAATTAACCTTGCCACATATCTTAGTAAGTAAGTAGATACCAAATTACAATTCTTAACAATTGTACAACCAATTAAAGGTCGACTTTACCAAAATCAGCAAGATTTAGAAGAAGGTAGGGGAACTTTAATTTATCTGTAGTATAGGCAGGTTTTCATGAGAGCCAGTTTCTTGTGTGACACAGGCTGGTTTAATTCTGATTTTTCTATTTCACAGCCTCGAAATTGGAGGTTCATTACTTTTCCTAAGATGCTGAGAGTTACATCTGTAGATTTTATCTGTGATCATGTTTCTTCAGTAAGGCAGCTCGGGTGGGATTTTTGTTTAAACTACAGCATAAACACAGTCTCGGCTTTGTTCACTTGAAAAGGTGTCTGTTGCTAGAATGTGCTAAATTGAGGTTTTTCCAGCTTCCAACACGTGAATGAGCTGCTCTCTCATTTTCTGTGTGTTGCTCAAGCCTCACCTACCTTGTGTCCCATCACAAATCAGGCAGTAACAGCTTCCTTTGAGGTGGCTGAGCTTCTCTTTATTTCAATAAAACTCTTCAGATCTGTGCATGGAAAAGGCTTTGGATAGGAGTGTACCATTACTGTGCTGAGCAGGGATCTGATAAAGGCTTGTCAAAGGTCTCTTTGCATGGTTTAGATCAGGCTTAACAGAGCTGGTTCTGGAGCAGAGCACACGTGCTCAGGCTCCTTAAACTCTTTACTGTGTGCAGCTCTGGTTTCATCTCGTGAAGAGCAGGAGAGAGGTGAAAACAGGAAGGAAGGTGCTGGGATGCTCCCTGGTTACTGTAGAATGCCAGTTGCCTCAAACATCTGGGAGGTTGTCTTCAGAACTGAGCAGAAAACGCTGTAGTGCCCATTCAAACAAACCTCCTGCACTCAGGGACTGCAAGTAGCTACACCTGCTTTCAGACCCAGATCCGAGAAAGGAAATTAAATGAAACCTCTCAGGCCCCTTCTGCTGCAATTACAGAACTAAATATATCCAAATTTTATCCATAGCCCCTGACACCTGCTCCATTTCTGTCCTCAAGCCTTTCAACAGCTCCTGCTTGCTTAGAAACACTTTCTTTTGGCACTGCTTAAGCAGCAGTCACTGGAGCTACCAGGAGCAGGAGGCAAAGGGATGCCTCAGGGTTTAATGAAACTGCTTCCAGCCTCTTTTCCCCTGGTGCTGCTATTCCTGACCTTACCCAGACACTTGGCATTCCTTGTGCTCCTTTTGGAATCCCTCTCTGGGACAGCAGCAGCCCGAGAAGACAAAACACAGGTATAGTTATGGTTAGGATGGAATAGAGATCAATTAGTGCTGCAGTTGTTACCACCAAAGCCCAAATACATCCTTTGCAGAATTCATAGAAAAAGAATTTCATATACTATATTTCTTTATAGAAATCAGACAAAATGGTTCTGGGAGAGAAGCTTGAACAAATGTACAAAAGAACCTTCAGAGAAGGAGTAGGAAATTAGATGAGGCACATCCAGGTTGATGGTCAGATGGACAATAAAGAAGGAAAGCAATCCAGAGCTCTGGCAGGAAAATCTGTTGAAGTGGTGCCTGTGCAGAGTGTTTAGATGTTTGTAAAAGAAAAACATGAAACTGGATGTCACAGGGATAGCAATCAGTGAGAAACAGATGAATATTCAGAGCTGGAATGTGGGTACAGGTTGTTCAGGAAAACTAAAAATGAAAGTCATGGTGTTGTATATTAATTACACTGCAGGTTTTGAGGAAATAAAAAGAGTATAAATTATAGCATTGCTTTGAGTCAGAATAATGTAAGGACCATAAAAGTTACACAAAGAGAGTGGATGGTATCCTGCTGTGGATTTTAGGTGTAATGTCATGTTAAATGTAAGTAACAATGGAGAAATGTGTTTTTGTAGGATATGACTATTTATTGGATACAAATCAGAGAAGCTGCCAGGCTTGTTAACGTAACAATGACTAGATCACCAAGATGTGATGGGTGTGAGACTTCAGGACTGTAGTAAGTGGTGATGACTGTAGAGGGGAAATCATCACCAAAACTGACTTTGGCTCTAGTGATCACAAATTGATAAAACCTTTATTCAAATTAAAAACTCTGCTAGAAAAGTGAAGTTTTTCAATTTTCAAGTAATAGACTGACAAATGGACACTACGAGGTAGCAAGTAAATTGGACAGAAGAACACAGGAGGTTCATGTGGGGGAAACAGGGCATTGATTTAAATCAAAAGTCCAAAACTATAAGGTCTTTGCAACCTAAACAAAAAGGGAAAAGTTTAGGAAAGTTACAAAGCTCTGTGTCTGTATCCAAAAGGGAATTGGCAGCAGCCTTAAAAACATTTAGGGGAAGCAGCAATTGTAGGAATAAAATGAGTATTGTGGAAACTCATGCTGAATGAGACCTCCCAAAAGGGATAAAACCAAATAATAAATATTCTATAGCCACTGCTACAAAAGGATCAGGAAAAGAAGGGGAACCACAATGCACTGAGGACGGGGACAGTATGAGTATGGTCCCAAAAGGAAGTGAAATGCCTTGGCCTTGTTTTCCAGTGAGCTGATGAAACACAGAGGAGGGCAGGTATGATCACCTGTCAGAATGCCACCTGTGGAAATGAGGCAGATGCAGCAGTGAGATAAGTGATACCAACCAGAAATACCGTGGTTTATCATTTAGCAAGCAGGTAGATGCTCTCTCTGTTTGATTTGAGTATAAAAACCGGATAATTTTCTGAAAACAACTGTGTTGTAAATCATGAGTGGAGTTTTTCACGTGATCACAAACCACAGTAAGATTGCAGCATTGCTGTCAAAGTTTGACTGGTAAAGCTGAAATTGCCTTCTCCCATCTTTCAGCCCAGGCCAGATTCACAGAGCCATCAGGACAATTGTTTTCTCTGTGGTAATTGTGGTTGTTTGATATGTTACAATCAGTGAGAATTCCATGGTCCAGTCTTTGGCAGGGAAGGCTTTGACACTGTCACAGCGTCAGGAAGAGCTGCAGCTCCTCCAGGGGTGAGGAACCTGCGGTGGGATCTGGGGTCCTGGTGTTTATTCAGGGTTTCACTGGCCCCTCAGGCTGCAGGGATGCACAGCCACTGCTGCTGACGCCAGGGAGGGGCAGGAACCTGGAAATGGGAGGGCAGAACCATCTCTTGCCACAGGAGCCTGTCTTGTGTCAGCTGAAGGTGGCTGTGAAACCACAGGCTAAGCTAAAGCTCAACCTGTACTTGACCAGGAAAAGAAATTGGAGCTGTCTTTCTTATAAAGTCAGTTTTCAAACTCTGGTGGATGTATTCTGGTGGGCTGTGTTGCCTGGATGAAGAATGAGTTTGAAAAACGAGTTTGTGCTCTGTCTGCCCTGCTGTTAAACTGCAGAGGAAGAAAACATCTGTTTCAGGACTTCCCTCTCAGAAAAGCCAGCTCTGGGGAGCTCCAGAGCCTTGTGAGCACTGCTGTCCCCATCCAGATTCTGCACTGAAGGCTGCTAAAGCAAGGAAGGTTGTCTTGAAAAAAATCCCACCCTTCATAGGGACAGATTTCCCATAACATGGAGTGCCAGGAGTGAAAGTTCCCTCTGAAATGTCCCATCTTGGGGAACTTCCTCTTCACAGGCACCTGGGTAAGGCTCGTGGACTATCAGTTTAGAGCTGTGATGTGCAGCAGCCAGCTTTTCACTGAGGTGTTCATCAATAAAACTAGGTCAGGAAATTAGGAGGGCGTTTGAAAGTTCTCTGTGCAAGTGTTAGATTTTTTTTCTAGATGTGCTGGCAGACACAATCTAAGGCTGCACTGCAATTCTGAGTACTCATGAGCAGGACTGGGAATTGCCAGTTTTTACCTCTGGTGCCAAAGTGATAAAATTAAGATGGAAAGCTTAGGCACAAGAAGGGCTAAAACACTGATGGGAAAGGTAATATAAAATATTTATGGGACTACTTGTGACTTTAGCAAACATCTTGAGGGGAAGGACTTTTAAAAGCATTGCTTATCAATCCTAGTAAGGAGTTCTGTGATACCAGACAATTGACATGTTAGAGAAAATATGTGCAGGAAAATGTAAGTATATTACCAGTATTTTCTTCTTAAAGAAGGCCAGTACAAGTGGTAATGCTTCCCTGTGTCCTGGAATTCACATTGGTTGTTATCACACCTATATTGGAAAATATTGGATATTTTCACCTATATTTCCTATATTGGAAAATTAAAGGGACATCACTTTTGTGCCCACACACACCTGTACTCACCAAGAGTTTGTATTTTTATCTTGTTTGCCAGCTGTGGTCACATGTATGCAGTGACACTGAAGAGACCAGTGGAAAGTTGTCCATTCAGAAAGCTCCAATTTGCTGATGACAAAACCCTCTCGTTTTCATCTCATTTGGTTTGTTAGAATTCTCAGTGTGTGTTTAGGTAGCTGCAGGAGCACAGAGCAGAGATTACAAAGGCTGCTGTGCCGGCCAGGCCAGGCAAAGGGGATGTGCTGATTCAGGAAACAAGCTCTGCAATGGAAGGAGTGGGATATTATCCCTTTTGACTGAAGGTTTAAGGCCGTGCTTTGGAAATTAATTTGCAGCCTGAGGTTTGATTATTCCCAGCTGTAATTAAAAAAAAAAAAGCAGGTAGTACCTGTTGCCAAGTTAAATTTGTTTCCCACTCTCTTGCAGTAAGAGGTAGCCACTGTTTCTTTTGGATAAAAGTTTGCTCGCTTTGGGATACTTCGAGCTACATCTTAAACGCTGCAGAAGTTACAGCCGGTGCAGAATTTTGGCAGCTTGCATGTTGAGTGAGTTACTCGTGTGTTAGCAGCATGAAATGTCATTCACTGGTAAATTGCCTTTCTCAAGGTTACTTTTGAGAACCAAATCCTGATACCCAGAGCTCTGCAAGGACCGTGAGGTACTGCAAGTCAGAGTTGCTTAATTTTCTGAAGATGTTCTATAACCAGTAAAAAAAACAACCTAGGAAGGAATGTGGAGGTGAGAACTAGGCTGTAGTGGTAGACACGGTTTATGATGAAAAGGACAATGTTGGGGCTGGGAGATCTGGCCCATTGAATCAGTGGATTGGTGTGCTGTACTCCTAATTGCTTTTTGAGCGTTTATTGAGAGTGTGACCCACCCAAACCCCATCATTCTGCTAAACTCATGAAATTACTGAATGCTTTTATGTTCCAAGCTCTTGCCTGTCTGTGGAGCTCTCATAACACTTCAGTGCTGGATCCAAAGCTCTGCCTGCAGAGTTCTTTCTGTTGTTGTCACGTCGGGGAGGGTTTTTAATTCATATGCAAATCATAGCGTTCTTATTGTGATGGTGATTCTCCGGGGTAAGTCTGACATATGTCTCTGATAGGAAAGCATTAAAAGCTTTTCTGTAGGCCTGGAGTAAAGGCAGTGGCCAAAAATCAGAGAACCCCAGCAAGTCCTGCAGCAGTGGCAGCTCTGTGTTCTGTGGTGAGTGATGCCCTCACCCTGAGTTAGCAGTTCATGGAACAGGAGAATCTTCCCTTGTGGACTGAAGGCACTCCAGCCATCATTGCAGTTCATCTTAAATGGCAGGATGAAAACGTTTAATCATCCCTCATGGGAGTGCAGCAGTCTCTGCTGAAGGAACTGATTGTTAGGAGCTTCTAGCTACCTGAGCTCTTCAAATCTGTGCCAGACTTTCAAATACTGAGTTTAATGCCAACCAGAAAGAAAAGAAGTTTGATCCCTATAATGCTGATGGAATTACCCCAGCTCCTCTGTGACATTCAAATCAAAGCTGCTGCTGATGTCAGTATTGCTCTCATATTATACACACTTTCAGAAATAGCAGATAGGAGGAAGTTTCATAATTTGAAATAAAATTTGATAGAACAATATGTTTATAACATTGCTATATGGAGTAAGTGCTCTCCCTGCCATAGGTAAACATATTCTTTTAATGAATATGGATAGTTTTCATGTTTTGAAGCATCATTAATTCAGCACCGTTTACAGCCTGTTATTCTTTCTAATTATACAGCTGATAAATATTCTAGTGCTATGACCCTGGGAACAGTGCTGCAAAGTACAGAACTGCTTTTTAAAGTTCACCTCCCCTTGTGTTTTACCAAAAGGATTCTTCTCCTTTACCAGGAAAGGGCTGTGAAGGAAATCTGTAGTCTTCTGAAACCCAGTGCCGTAGAAACCCACTTGAAGACAGCTTGATTTTATTTGCATTAGTGATTAGTAGTAGTGTAATAATACACTATTACCCATTTATCTTCCCCAAATCAGACATTTCTAGTCAAGGCTTGAAGGAGACATGCATTTGCACACTGGTTTTTGTGTATGTTGTCAAATCTCTATGCTCTGCTGGCCTGTAACTGTTCTGTAGTCCTCTACTTTAAAAAGGCAAGCCCATCTTCCTTTGCATTATTTTTTGAAGACTGCAAACACAGAAAGTAACGTTGATATCGATCTTGAGATGATATCCACCATTGTGTCCTAAGAATTAAACTTACTGGTCTTGATAGCACTCCAGTCTGTATTGATCATGAGCCACATTCAGTGAAAGGCTTCAGCATAAATAGAAGGAAAAAAAACCTAATCTCCCATTTTTGTCCAATTTGGAGTAAAACTGGAACCTGTTTTCAGTAGATCTTTCCACACTGTTGCCATGTCAGGTTTCCACTGGTGGCGTTCAGTGTGGTTTGCCTGTTGTGAGGCACTGCCCAGCTCAGGCTGGGAGCCTGCTCCAGTGGAGAGATAAATGGGCAGTCTGCCCCTGCTGAGCTGATGTTGGCACAGCTGGTCCCAGCGTCTGAAACGCCTGAAGTAACTGCAGTGAGCTGTGTCTGTTCCCTGGCTCTGGCCAGCATTTAAAAGCATCAGCATCCTTGGGTCGTGCAGCACGTTTTGCCCGCTCGTGGGAACATTTCAGGACCTGCAGTGTAGGGACCTGAGGAGAGGCATTTTGCTGAAGGAAAGCCTGTGGCAGTGTCTGAGCCTGCAGGACTGACTGCAGCGCTGCTGATGGATGGGTTTGTTCACCTGCTGCCAGCACCCTTCACACAGCAGCCCGTTTTCTCCTCCGTGCCACATCCCCTGGCTCACAGCGTGTTCCCCTGGCCTCCCTGGGGACAAAGCTCTCAGGAGGGGAAATCAGTCACTTCTGGAGCGCTCTTCAATCAGCAGCCTTGTCTTTTGCTTGGCAGTATGTCCTTTTTCTGGGCTTGGCATCATTTGGCAGTTGCCAGCTCTGCTGAGAACAAGAGCTTGCCACGACAGGCATGTCCCTTCCTGCAGAGCTGACAGTGACACCTGCACTTCTCCCACATGGAGCAGCTCAAGTTTAGCTTGCTGAAGTAAAAAATGCACCTACAATGCACTTAGCACAGGGTGTTTTTCCTTACTTCTGTTCAAACCTCACCTTGTTTCAGTTCCAGAAAACAGAAAGGCACAATGGCTTTCACCCTGCTTCTTGCCCAGCACCCTCATCTCACAGCACGGCACCGAGGTTTTGGCCAGCGGGAAGTTCTGTTCTAAGATGTGGTGGCAGAGATATTTCAGCAAAAAAAAAGAGAAAAGCAATGGGCTGCTGTCCATATCTCATTTTCCTGGCCTTGGGGCGTTCACTTAAGAAGCAGAGATGGGCAACAAAGGATTTGATTGCAGGAGGTGGACGGCTCACATGCTGTTTGAGGCACCCCCAATTTCCATACCACAGTAATGGCTCCGCAGATAGAGTTACACAGATATTCTTGGCTCTGCTCCTGAATCATCAGCGAGGATTGTGGGCTTACTATTAAAAGAGTAAGTGTTTCTTTATAATCAAAACAGATTACTCTAAAGAAAGTGAAAATGACCAGAGCTCCAAGCCAGCCTGTCTTTCCCAGGATACCCATAGCTGGAAAAAAGCAGAGGTCATGGATCATGTTCTGTCACTTCACCCTATTGGTATTTTTCATGTTTCAGGCAGACATCCAAAATTGGATACTTTGCCATAAAGCAAAAGCAGCAGCAACAAAATGGCAATAATAACATGCCCATTCTCCATGGTTCCCACACCTACAATCTTGACACTGCACCCAGGAATCTGATGTGCACCTTTCCCTTTCTTCTACTCTTTGCCTCCATTAAGTCACCAGAGTATTTGTATTTCTTCATAGCACAGATGTATTTAGAATCCTTTATGATTATCCTGAAGTATCTAAAAAAAAATTGCTTTGCTTTATGTTATTACATTTTGAAAGGGAAGCAATGATGTTTTTCTAGATACTATCTAGGCAGGATCCAAGTACTCTCTGCGCTGGATCTGTGAGATTTTTGATATGCTGGTGGTTCAGTTAAAGCAAGCTAACTCTCTTGGACTGGACAAGGAACACCTGTGTAAACCCAGGGAGAAATTCCACCCACAGAAAGTCTGTTGTCCGAGCCCACTGTCCTGTCAGCTGGTGAGCAGTTCTGTCTGTTGGTACACACCTTTTCCTCTTGAGATACATGATTTTTCACATGTTTGAGACAGTGGCTTCAGCTGGGATCCTGACAATAAAGTTACTGGTATTTGAGTTCTGCAGCAGAACTCTTAAGTGCATTTGCAGCTTTATTTATTCCTGCTTTTCAGAGTTGCACACTGCCACAACATTGATGGTAGGTTCAAATCTTTGCAGAGGATTTTAAGTTTTGCAGGATAATAATGTAACTTGTTTGGTTTTGTTTTTTTTCAGACAAGAAGCCCTTCTTGCTGCCATTAGTGAAAAAGATGCCAACATTGCTCTGCTGGAGCTTTCATCCTCGAAGAAGAAGACTCAGGATGAAGTGGCTGCGCTGAAACGAGAGAAGGACCGTCTGGTGCAACAGCTCAAGCAGCAGGTGGGTACAGCAGGGCTGGGAAAAATCCAGGTAATAATGTGGTGTGGGATTGTTATCCTGAGTTAAGGAGCTGATAGTGTATAACCCTGTTGTGTGTTGGGACAGGAAGTGCAGAAACAACGATTTCAAACTGCTGCACTCAGCACTGAGGGAAGTGTCTTTGTGTCACTGCCTGAGCAGTAGATGTGTGACAGGATGTAGAGGAAGCTGGGAATGGAGAGGACATTGGTTATTATTCTCTACAAACAGTCACAGATGCAGGGAAAAGCAGTGATACTTCTCTTTTGGGGGTTTGCATTTGCTTTGTTGGGGGAGAAGCCTGTTTGGAAGAAACTTCTCCTAACTGAGAAGAATTCGAGCTCCTATCTCCTAGAGCTCAAATATGATGTAGCAGCACACAGCCCCTCCTGTGATTCCTGACTGCAGCAGGAGCACCCTGTGCCAGCTTCTAGAACAGGCTCTGGGAGGTCTCGTGCTTGGGAGGAGATTGGTCCCTTCCTATTTCTGGCCTCTCCCATTTCTGAGATCTTTCTGTGTTGGCATAACAATTAGAAAAATGTGTTTCTGTTCAAGCATTTAATATTATGTTTCAGTACTGAATGCAACGTGAAAAGTACACAGAAGAAGCAAAAGGCATCCCTGGCAGTAAAAGATTTAGGATCTGAAAAAATCCGTGTAGATTTTTCACTTCAGCACTTCTCTGGTGGGTTTTCCTGAGTTATTCCCTTGCCACATTCCTCATAAGAGCACAGATGCTGCTGCCAATCCAGTATCAACTTCTTCAGTGCCACCATTTCCACCTTCATAAAGTTTTATGTGCAGCATTTCCTCTGTCAGCCAGATGATTTCTGCTGCTGTCAGAGAACATGAGACAAACCCAGGGCATTGTGATAAGGGATTTCTGGGCTTCTTCCTCAGCAAACACAAGTAGGTTGTTGGCCATGTTGTTTATTTATGAATTATTTATGGTTTAATTTAGGAACAGTATTTTGGGGGTTTTATGTGCCAGCTTCAGAATGAGCAAGGAGTATGGATGACAGTCTGGTGTTATTTACTTTTGGGCAACAGTTGTAATTGCTCTGGTCAGGCAGGTGATCTGCTGAACCAGGAGTCACAAGTGCTCACAGCAATGTCAAGTGCTGGTTTTGTTTGTGTAATTGTTGATGCAGCAGCTGTAATTTATGGCACCACTCACTCCAAGGGAAATTAACACTTCTTGTTGTCCTGAGCTTAAATTCAGGGGCTTTCATGCCCCTTGCCCTTCCCAGTTTCCTTCTGACTATCTTCTGTGAGTAACTGGAGCAATCTGTAGTATTTTGTGGTGAGTTTTTTTTCTGCTGAAAATTTGTGTATACTTAATTAACGTGTTAATGTTGTGCTTGTCTGTAATGACTTAGGTTTCAGGAGACAATTTTTTTAAATATTGTTTTGGTTGTAAGTCTTCCAGTATCATAAACTCTTCCTAAAAAGACGTGGCCATTTCCCTTAAGGATGCCAGTTCCAAGTGCTTTTCTGTGTATGTGTGGGATGCTTAATTTCCCAAATAAAAGAAAACTGCAAAGGAGAATAATTTGACATTGTTCTTGGTATGTAGTGAGACCAATTGTGATGTGAGGTTAGAGCAATAGTCCTTTTTCAAACAACTCACTGGACTGTCGAAATGCCTTTGAACCTTCTGGTTCCAAAACTGCCATCAGCTATAAAGACTTGTCACGGTTTAAGATTGTTGAAGATTTTAATCTCAAAAATGGCGAAGAAAGCAGAAAGTAATCTCCTCAACACATGTGTGCTATGAGCAGTATAAATAAAAGTTTTACGTGTGGTGTAAGTGTAAAATCACAGGTATTCTTCAGTACATCCACAATCCCCAAGGTAGAATAAATGTTTACATATAAACCATCTAAACTGTATTTAAAGCACACCTGAGAAATATTTATGTGACCAAACAGAGATTGGACTCATCCTCCCTGAATTCTATCCTGTGTTTTAAGGATGTCACATCTTGTATCCCTTTTTTTTTTTGTGTGCAGCTTTCAACACATTGATAGAAAAAAAACTCCTCGTTGCTTATTCTAGGGAGTATTACTCACCACCTCTATGACTTCCAGAGAATCTAAAATTCCATTTATTTTTTCTTCAGTGCCAGTAGTTCTGGTATGTACTTTTTTTCTGAATAAATTCAAATCACACCAACTTTGACAGCTCCAGAAATAGGAGATGGGTCAGAAGAGATGGCTGTGAGATTTTACAGGATCCTCATTACTGATGTAGTCAGGGGGAATCTCATTTTTCTACATGCTTTGCAAATATTCTGTGTGCTTGGCCCTTGCACTCCTCTTCAGTTGTTCCAGGTCACCAGCCTCATATTTTCCAACAAAACAACTCTGCTGCTTCCTCAGTTCAAGCCTTCTCTACGTGAACCCTTTTCTGCATCTTAAGAACAAGGGTCCATCTGTGTTTGCCAGCTCCACGGAACCGTGTCACCTTCCAGGAACTTCCCAAAAGTTTAGCTGTAGTTCTTAAATGTGCAGCACAAATTGTGAATGGAAAACCTTGCAGATGTATTGAGCACAGCTGTTCAGGGAAGGCAGGTGATGCCACAAATCAAGATGTTCTGGAAGGCTTTGGAAAGCAGTTGTGGAACTCAGAAAGTTCATTCAACCCTTTGGCTTCAGAGCTGGGATCCTGACCTCAGCCATTCGTGTTTCAGAGCTGTGGAGCTCCCTGAGAAGGATTTGGCACTCCAGTCCAGCCCATTCCTAGGAAGTGCTTGGGCTTTGTGGTGGGACAGCAGCTCCTTCAGCTGGTGGTCAGACCCAGCTGAGTCAGAGATTCCCGTTCCCATGTGCGTGGGATGGGTCAGAAATGCTGAGCAATATGGGAAGGGTGCTTTGTGGCAAGAGCTGTGCATGCTGTGGTACCAGGGGCTGGGAAGAGCTGCCAGAGGGCTTTAGGAGAGCAGTTTCCTGCCTGTGCTGCAGTGGTGAGTGTGATGGATCCAAGGGTGTAGAACAGGATTTGGATCGTGATTTTGCCTTGCTTGTGCTGGTTACCATTGCCTGACTTGCTGATAATTGACCTTTCTCAGAGTGTGAATGGATCCAAGGCTGTAGAACAGGATTTGGATCATGACTTTTCCCTGTTTGTGCTGGTTACCATTGCCTGACTTGCTGTTAATTGACCTTTCCTAAAGTGTAGGAAGGTACACCACTCACGACACAAAAACCTGTTCCAACGGTTTCCTGTGATTTTTATTTATTTAATACCGTCAGTGAACACACAGAGGCTCATCCAGGGAAAGGCATCCAGACTCTGGAGGGCTCTGCTGTCATTCCTTTGCCAGCACTGTCACATTCCTGGTGGCTCACACGGGAAGGGTGAACTGCTGCACAGGGGAGGGAAGGGGTCCTGCCAAAGACATTTCGCTCCTTTAACTTCTCCAAGCATGTGCATTAAAGTCTGGATGAAGAGAAGCATTTTGGAAAGAGGATATGGCATCAATGTTGTTTCAATTTAGGGTTTCTAGGCTCTGAATTGCAGGAATGTGCCTCAGTATAAGAGCCCATTTCCTAATGAGGGAAGGCTCTCCAGTGAACGCAGCTGCCTGTTTCATACTGGTTGTCAGTTTGGATGAGGGATTTCCTCTGTCATCAGACAGGCAGGGCCATTGCAGGGCGAGGGTCACAGCCAATGTGGTCCCAATTTATTCCCTAGCCCAGGGCCCTGTGTCTCCGTGGGGAGCTCACGGGGGCTGCTGCAGGAGCAGGGAGCTGCAGTTGTGTAAGCAGGTCCAGATGTGGCGTGGGGAGGGCCCTGCTGGGGGTCCCAGGGCTCTCAGGGAGCTTGGGCTGCTGGGTGCAGGGAGCACAGCCACTGCTCAGCTGCTAGGACACAGCCTGCTGGCCATTCATCCCTTCACCCCTCAAGATAAGTTTTAATATCAGCTCCTATTTATTGTAGCAGAGCAAAGCACCACTCCGCAGTGTTGGGTGGTGAAGGGAAGGCAGATCTGAAGGGGCTGAGGTTTTCCTGTCTGTGGGCTTTGAGTCTTAACCAGCTGGGATTTCCTGCCAGGAGCTGTCTGTAGCAAAGACTGTCATTTTCTGTGTCTGTGCAGTGTGTGCCACAGTGGGTGCCTGACTTGAGCAGCGTCTCTGCCACTGCCATGCCAGAAATGTGAATTAATTTTGTTAAATTTTTTAGGAGGCTCTGAAGAGTATTAGTGTTTTCTGACAGCTTGGAGTATCATTCAAATCAATTGTTTGTAAATAGCCATATTATTAATACTTCTATTATGACATGATGTTTCATAGTTATTATTATAGCAGAAGTTACCAGGAATTGGGTTGACTCTGTTACTGATGACAGGATCTCAACGTTTTCATTTGAAATCAGGTTGGATTAATACTCCATATGTTTTATTCTGCTGCCTATGCCTAAACAAGGTGTTTTCAGATCAGTTCCTCGGTCTTTTAAGAACATGTTGAGTTTTCATTCTATACTTCAGCATGCTCAGGGAACCACCCAGCTTAAGCTTTCCCCATGTGTTTCATAAACAGACGTTTTCTTTTGTCCTGCAAGCTGTTAATGAGAAATAGTGAATAGTATGGCCTCAGGAGAGAGCTCTGCAACTGAGCTGATTCATCCAGTTAGAGCTGGAATTGTTCATAAAGACTTTGAGTGAAGGAGACCTTCAGTCCTGGGAAGTCTTTTTTATACCCTATCATTGTATGTGATGTTCCTTACTGCAATTTAAGCTCATAACTTTTTTTTTTTTCTACTAATATTTTCTTAATATTTTCTTAATAAAGGCAGATAAGAAGCCCCATGCTATTGTAAGTGTGGGTTTTGGAGTCAGCCTTGCCATCCAGAGGAAGCTTTAATACCTGTTGTTCCCTTCCATACCCTCATCAAGACTGTGCCTTCCTCTGTGGGCCAGCATGAATCTGAGGGGCTGTTATTTATTACCCACAAATTAAGAGGAATTATTTGGCAATGGTCAAATAACTGATAATTGACTGGTAATAATAGCATTTATGCAATATTGCATATACATTTCATCTAAGCAAGCAAGTACCAAACCTGGTTTTTCCTGGGCTACTTTGTGCCTCTTCCCTGGAAGATTTTGGCTGGCTTTCTTCATGAGGCCAAGTTACTGCAAGGACTGATTTCCCAAGTAAATGTGGTTCATGGGATCATGAGAAAAAGGAAAGAATTGTAGATTCCAGAGTAGCTTCTCACCCCCCAAAAATTATATTTTTCCACTGTTACTTGTTCCCCTGGAAACCCTGCACACTGACACCTGACACTCCTCTGCCGTGAACTTTTCCAAGCCGAAGTTCCACTGGCTGGAGTCATTTCAGTTTATAACAAGGGAATGTAAAACAGGTCAAAGGAGACTGACAGGCAAATGTTTTCCTCTTGCTGCTGTGGAGCTGTATCAGCATGACCACACTTCTGGCAGATTTAGTTACCTCCCTGATGAAATGATGCAGATTGGGAGGGTGTGCAGTCGCTCTTTGCTTTACCTCAGCTGCCCTGATTTGAAACCGTGGCCGATGAGAGTGATGATCCCTGTTAGCAAGAGAAATTCTTCTTCAGAAAACTTTGGTGATAAGAAAGTTAAGAACAGGCAGAGGAGTTTGAAGGTGCCATGTCAGAGGTTCCTTCATGAGCTGGGCAGAACAGAAGGTACTCTGAGTTCTGGTGTTCTCTCAATGCCAGCTTCACCAGTTTGAAGCAGATTAATAAGGAGCAAAGAGATTAATGTGCTTTGCCAGACATTTTCCAAGGAATAGTGAAGATTTCAAGGACTATGGTCACTTGCAGCGGACTTGTTAAAACACAGAGCAGTCTCAGCCTCACCTGTCCCTGCATCATCTGTAGAGCTGTTATTTATTAACCTTTTATTACGTTCTTGTACCACCAGTGTCTGCAGGGTCACTGCAGCTTTTCAGTTACTGGCTTTAACACACAAAGGTGCCAAAATCTCTGGTTCTTACAGTAGATTCTTGGCTGTGCTGGCAGAGATGTGAGCAGGCAGAAATCACTCCGTACACTTCCTCTACAGGAAGCTGCTGGACCTGAAACTGAAGAAACTTCTGGCTGAAGTGGATCTGTATCCACTAATTGGCTCTCATCAAGCCCTGCCAGCTGTCAAACTGGAGCACCGTGGCTTTTGTTCAGGCCTGTAAAGCGCCCAGATTCTCAGTCACAGCCCTGCTGGCTCTGCCAGCCTTTGCTCCTCAGTAATTGTTCCTGTCAAGGGGGAAATCTCTGCCAGGAGCAGAGCCCAGCACCCTGACAGCACAGAACGCACAGCACCAGGATAAAAGCAAGCTCCTTTCTCCCTGCCATGTGTTCCAGACTTTTTTCCCATCATTTTTAATCGCCTATTAGCACAGTAACAGCACTCAGTGCAGCGTCAGCAGTCTTTTCTGGGGCAGCATTTCATCTTTCCCTGGTGTTGCTTACACTCCTTCCCCTCTCCCTTCCTCCCTTAAACTTCTCCTTTGCCTCTTGCATGACTAAATAAAAATATATATTCAAGGCAGCCCTGGCTGTGTGTGGCTGCACCATGCCAGGGCAGGGAGCTGCTGGCAGTCTCAGTGCCTCTTCTTGTGCCTGTAGGAGCATGAAAACCTGTTTCATTCAATTAGAAATGTTCCTCCATTTATTTAATACGTTAAGATTTTCATGTTCTAGTTTCACAGTTTCTCAATTGGCTAAAAATTGGCACAAGTAAATTTCAATTAATTGGATAATTGCCAACAGCATTTAATGCCACATATAGACTAGATCTCATTCAAGGCTTATGAACTCTGATAGGAAGTTATTTAAGCAAGGTTGTCTCTCTCTAGAAAATCAGGATTGCTGGACAAGTCTAGGTTAGACCCTGTATCCCATTGCTGACCTTGATGGTGTTGGATATCAGGAAAATTGTTGGGAGAACCACACTGGTTGCATTAATTAAAGAGGTGAGAATGCTCACTTGGGCTTCCTCAGGAGGCTGCACTAGAAGATGTGATTTGGGCCTGGAAAATAATCACTCCTTGGGCTGTGAGTAGTCCTGGTGCAATGTAAAAATAGTCACAGTCCTCTGACATCACACTTGTACCATGTGGTGGTTTCCTGTAGTTCCTGTGGCCCAAACCACTGGTGTGATGCACAGTTTTCAGTGAAATGGAGAAGATGTTGGAACAGCTCTCAGTGATACATCCATTCAACAGAGGATTCATGGAATTCATTCTGTCTCTTTGCTACAGATATTCTGTTGAACACGGTTCCTGCCAATGTTTGTCTTAGCTGCTGAGTCATGAGATGATGGAGAATGTCAGAGTGTGGGTTAGAACAGCTCAGGATTCATTGAGGGAATGCAATTCTGGTACATCTTCCTTTCCTCCACTTCCCTGTGGGGTGCTGGGAAGGACCCAGCACGACTGGCTGCTGCTGCTCGTTGGCCAGTGGCAGGATGTGCCTCAGGGGTGAAGTATTTGAGACTTTCCAGCCGTAGGTCCCCGTGGCTGGCCTGGTTTGGCATCGTTCTTGCTGTTGGAACTGATGATGTCTGAAGGGTGACCAGAAAACACAGTGAGTTTATGATTACATTGAAATTGTATCCTTTAGACCCATTGTGTGGGGAACTCTGAAGCGTTGGTGACAGGGAGAATTCCACTTAAACACATGAAAAGTCTTGATGAGATTAATCCACAAATAGACTTTTTTTTTTTGGGAGGAAACGGAATTTTCACACCAAAATTTTGGATTCAGGAAGATTTTGAATTACTTGCTTGAACTTGGCAAGGAGGAGTGTGTAAGCATCCTTACAGGTATTTCAAGGACTGGATGCAGGTTTTTCTGTGCTAGATGATTCCTGCTCATCTGGGCTGTTTTACCTGACAGTGACAATTGTCCAGGAGACACATGTCCCTTTACCAAATCTCCCTTCAAAATGTGCTCATGTGGTACATTCTGCTTATCTCTTCCTGGATTTAATGCTATTATTCCTCAGGGAACACGCAGCACTGACTGGTTTAATTCTAAACTAGAAAGTAAAGCTTTATTTGGGGTTACCTGTCTTTGGATGAAAAGCCCAATGAACCAGTGACATTAACTATATTATATAAACAACAACTCACACGTCAATAATCATTTAAAACATAGTGGCAGAAAGCTGAAAGGCATTTTCCCAGCTTTAGTGTTGGTTTTAATTAGTGTAAAACCAGTAATTGGTGAGGTGATCGACGATTCAAGGTGTGTTCCAAAAACCTGTAAGGAGAAGGTGAAGTCAGAGATACGAGGTGACTGATTTGGGTTCATAAACTAAATATGCAGAAGGTTTCAAGCAGATTACAGATTAACAGTTGTGTGACTTAATGTGTTAGTGATGGGTTCTTTACTTGGAGGAGGAAGGAATGATGGAAAGAATTGTGCACCTAGAATATGTCACGAAAATTAGTGATCTGTAAGATAGAATATATCACATATTTGTGATTTTGCTCTGATATTTTGGGAGTAACATAATAAATCACTGGGGTTTTTTTCTTAAAAAGAGAGAAATGCATAGTTTGTAAAAGAGAATTTTAATCCCCACCATCTTAAAAATTGATAATGGAAAAAATTCAGGCTTATCTGCATGGAGTGAACTTCAGCTTCAGTAAACAGTGAACTCTTGATGATCTCAGGTGGTTTTGAGCTTATGCACTAAAATATCTCTGTCTACAGATTTTTTTTTCTCATCCACTGTATTAAGCTCATTAGATTCTGAAAAGAATTTCCATTTTTGAAACTGTTGGATTGGGTGTAGCAGTACACCATATCTCAGGTAAATGAATAGTTAAGGCAGGGGAAAATGCTGGTTTCATCTTGCAGTTGGAAATCTAAGACGCTGTCAGTTAGGAGTAGTTTCTTGATAAGATTCCTTTGTCAAACTTGGCTCTCCAAAGATTGCTGTCTGATTTTACCTGGCATGATCAAACATTTCTCATGTGGATATAAGAAAAATTTGCTGATTATGTACCCCCAGTTTCAAATCCAAGCCATTTACCTTTGCAATTACGTGTTGTAGATTTGTAGATTATCAGTAGTAGAGGTGAATGTTAGGCTCTCAACTTGTGTAAAGCTCCACTCCCCAAATTTGTGTTAAACTCTCATCCCAGGGCTGGTGTCTGGAGGAAGCAGAGGCCTTTTATGGTGGATAACCCTGGTTAAGGGGTAGCCATTTTATGAGAGCTTTTGTTCTCTTTTATTTGAGTACAATTTTACAGTCACAGAACCCGGTCCTTTGTTCTCTTTCTATTTGTTTACCACCAATGCCTGTCTGTCTGGGTGTGAATACAAATATTTCCTGGAGCTGAGTAAACAAAAAGTAAATGGAGGTCTCACAGCTGACTCCAGGCAAGTTTTCCCCCAGGATTTGAACAACCTGGGTATCTCTTTGTTTTTACAGTGGATTTTTGTTTGCGGTGGGAAACTTAATGTTTTTAAACATTCTGTTTCACCATTCTACCCCTCTTAATCCTTTTAATAGTTCAGAAGTTACTCTTCTCAGTGTTTTCATCTGGACATGAAGCATTACCATAATTTAAGACACCCAGCCAGTCCTCCATCCCCTAAACACCAGTAGAGGCACCCTTGGCTTCTCCTCCTTTATTACAGCCAGCAGCCCAAACTCTGCCAGCTGCTGACAGTAATGGTGCTGAAAAAATAAGAAAAGCAATCTAGTGATCCTTGGGAACACACACACTCACAGGTTGTTTAAAACTTGGAAGCCTGCACGAGTTTATTTGCTCTCTGGAAGTATTAAATACCTTCTCATTCTAGTTTTTCCCTGATTTTTTGTTTTGTTTTGTTTTTTTACCCTAAGGGGGAATGTATTTACTTATATGTACAGATCTTCAATCATCTTTCAAGTGTCTTCTCTGTCTCGTATGGAGGCATGCAAGATGTTGGTTTTCTGCCCTAAAAAATGCAAACTGCACAGATTTGGTGGGAAGGACCCACAGACTGGGATGTGCACTCTAAGACTAATTCCTCATTTTCCTAGACCTTTTTGTCACTATCAGATTACAAAAAGATTTTTCTTTTCCCCCCTTTCCTGATTACCAGAAGCAGCCAGTCCTTCTCCATTGTCAGCCACAGAGCTGGTTTGTGATGTAAAGGGGGCTTAAAAATATGAAGGCTTCCTGGTTTCCTCTGCTAATTGCAAATCAATCAGTCAAGGTTGCTCTTGTCCTTCTTTTCATCCTTTTCTGTTTCTTCCTCTGCTTTGTCAGGGCTCTTTAACAAGTGGAATCACCTATCTTAAGTTTAATGACATAGCAATAAAAGGATTGTTAAGAAAAACTCGCCAGAGGTACCAGTGCCCTTTTTTTTCTCATCTTGTTCCACAGATCTTTTTCTTTTCGTGGACCTGGAGCAGAGAGAATTATCTGAGATTTTCTTTTCTAAGCTTTACAGAGTGCTTTATGGTGCCCATTGGGTGGGCCTCTACTCATATGTAATGGCATCATATAATGTAAATCACAAAAAGACAAGAGATCAGGAGCAGAGCAGGCAAAGACAGGAATCCTGGAATGCAGACACCTTAGGGAAATCCAGCTGGCCAACTGGCACATCTCTACACACAGCGTGCCATCAATTTCGTAGAGAACAAGAGAATTTCTTCCCTTGGTAAGAATAATTTTGGCACAAATGCAGTAGAAAAACTGAGCGTTTTTTTCAGTCTCTCACAGCTTGATGCAGGTTTAATAGGAAAATTAAATTTTCTCTTGTTACTGCTGGAGTAACAAGAGAAAAAAAAGGGAAGTGTTGGTTTATTGTGGTTCTCCTGGGCTGTGTGGTGCAGGAGCAGGGGAAGGGCCAGGAATCCTCTGTGCAGCTGTGCCTGGGGCAGCAGTCCTGTCTGTGGGGCAGGCACAGGGACAGCGAGGACGGACAGGAATCCGTGTGTGCAGACCACACGCAGGTGGTGTGGACAGACAGGAATGTGATGTCTGTGTGGCTGCTGAGGCAGGGCACTGCTAGGTGCGTGTCAGACCTAATAATTGGCCATACAGGAAAAAATCCTGAACTTCTCTTCAGTTTGGGGTAGCTAAGCTCTGCTGGTTGTCAAAGGAAATGCCCTTTCGACTCTTCCCTCCAGCAGTTACCACGCAGGATTTTGCCTGGATTCAAAGATGAAAGAATAACACCCGGGTTCTTTTTCTTTACTACACACCAGCTTTTAAAATTAATTTCAGAACAGGCTCAAATAGTCTTGAGGTTTAGTTGTGTGCGTGTGTGTTTTTCAAAGTTGCTATCAACAGTGTTTATATCATGTAGACACAGATCCATTGGTGTATACAGGCAGAGCTGGGCTCTGGGCAGGCACAGACAGGCTGTGCTGGGATGATACTGAGCAGCTCACATCACTTGAGCATCCAGGAATTTGTATCTGTACATAACTCCTTTTTTTTTGCCAAGAACAGCATGTATAGAGGGGAGGGGGGGTTTGCCATTAACAACTCTTTGAAGCTGCAGGCAGATGCAGTCGAAGTGGTGAGTCACAGAACAATAAAAACACGTAACAATAAAAGGGCTGTGGTCAAAACACCGGCATATACTTCCCAAAATTAAAAGTTGCTGGATGAAAGAATGCTTTTACTATATTTATTGTAACAACACAATCATAATAGACAAAGATTGGAAGACTCCCAAATCACTTCAGCTACGAAAGGTGTGTGTAGATACACGTGAGCAGATGGCCCACAAATGATTTTGTTGAGCCAGGGGATCTTGACCAGCTTTTAAGATCTGGCAGTAGGATGCATCTTGTGTGTAAATTCCTGTATGAGATTTTGCCAGTTGGGGTTCACAGATACCACTGGACTGAGAAACTTTCTTGTTTCAGACCAGGAGAAGGACTGAGATGAAAGCAGAGCGACTGAAGTGGTCGTGGCAGGCAGCCTTGTGAAGCTGAGCGTATGCAAGTGGATTTGTTTTGGAAAGGAGAACCAAACAGAGTAACAAAGGAGAGGGGGACAGAGTAAGGTAGTTGAGGGTAAGCTGAGCAGGGTGTGGAGTGAAGCAGAAGTGAAAAGGGAAGGAGAAATTTCAGGCAAGTGGTCGTAACAAAACAGGAGTCCCATCAACGATGTCAAAGTTTGACTCACATGCTCTTCAAGGGTAGCCGTGCTGTCTGCAAAAGAAATCACTTCTTTGCTGATTAAAGAAGTAGTGAGGACATCACAGCAGTCCAAGAGTGGTTGTAGCAGCATAATTTAACAAAAAACCCAGTTATTAAGCTAATTTAAAGCAATTAGGCTTTTCTGTTTTAAGGGTGTGTGGCAGCAAAAGATGTTGATCTTATATTGTCTCCTGCAGCAAGACCCTTCTCTTCCATGGCACGGGATCAAGGTCAGATTTGCCCTAACACTGCACCACGGGGCAGGCTCATCACCCCAAAAATACCTGCTGATTTGAAACCTAGAGGTTTTATCTGCTCAAAACTGTGAACATAACCAGTTCTCTTACTTTACCTTAAGAATTAAAAACAGCAGCTCATTTTGTTCGCTCTTCTGTCTTCAGATCAATTTCAGTCAATGATTTCTTGGGTTTTTCTGTGGTGTGAGAGCTCCAGGATTCTTTGAGGATGTTGTTGTGGGTTGCCATTTGTCCTGCTGATCCTGCCTGGATGCAGTTTCTTGATGCACAGCCCATCCCTTCTCTACAAATCCATTTTACTGTGTGGTTGTAAGTGTCCTCAGACTGCTTCACCTGCTCAGTGAGATACAGGAAGCCACACCTTAATGATATTTCTGCTGAAGTCCCTTACATGCAGGGGAAAGATGCCAAAGAAATAACATGCTTGGGTTACTCCTGAGGAGTTAATCTTGACAGGAGGTATTTTTTATGTTTAGTTTCCTTTCAAACCTGTGACTGGGCAGGTTCCAGCTTTTGTGGAGCAAGTAATTGAGAAAGGCAGTTCTGTTACCACTGGTCTTAAACACATCTTGAGGTACCTCTACAGAGAGTAAAAGGGAGCTAAAGGAACATACACTGTAATGATTCTATGGTATAACACAAAAAGGAATCCCAAATACAGATTCGATTGGGATTTTTTGGTGTGTCACTGGTTTCATACAGGAATCAGAGCAATGGATTCCAATAAACTTTGTCACTGGGCAATTCCCTGGTTAGTCTGTTCATCTCCTGAGGAGATGTTCCAAGAGGCACATTCCTGCAGAGGGAAAATTTCAGTTCCACGTTCATTTTTACTCCCATCCACATACGTCTACATATGTCAAGTGTCCCAGAGCGTGCCGTATCTAGAGGATCTGCCTCCTTTAGTTTAGTTCAAAGCCTTGTAGAGTATGAATTGTTCAGGATGAAGCTTCTCAGTAATTATCACGTGTGGGGAGATGAACAGGAAAACGACATCTCTAAACACAGAAATGAGCTGATAACGTCACTTCATAAAGTAACACTGTTGGAGCATTGCCAGCAGGCAGTGCAGAAGGCAGCAGCTCAGGTAGAGCTGTGCTGAATCCTGCAGGCTTTCACAAACCCCAGCAGCTGCTCTTTGCTGTGCTCACACAACCACAGGCTCCAGCACGTACAGAAATGCAGTGACAGGAATGGGTTCATGTCTGTGAAGCTGAAATTTGTGCTGCTCCGCTGCTAATAGAGAAATCTCAAGTTGCTAATCTTAAACTTGGCCAAAAGGGAAGCCAGACCCAACTAATGATGTGTCTGTTAAACCTTACAAAGGTGGCACCTCAGCATGTGCCATCTTTACAAATTGGAGAAATGTCTCCCATTTCATTAAATATCCTGAGTGGGGAGGGGGCACAGAGTTAAATACTTGAACAATCATTCAGAGTCCTAATGCTCTGGGTAGGTGTAGATATACTCAAGGTAGTTATGCAGGGCACCATATTTGAATAACAGGTAATAACAACAGGGATTATTCTTTCTGTGTTTCTAACAAGTAGAAAAGAACTATCTGAAAGGCTCCACAAGTGGATAATTGTCATAGATACTGAATTTGGCCCACACTTGGAAAGAAAAATCACCTGAGCTTTTCAATTCTATTTCTGTATTATTAGTGACAAAAAATGTTTCTAAACTGTTGCTTTTGCATGTGCTTCCAGTGAAGCATTGAACTCAGATTAAAATGGGATGACTCCTTGAATGCACCGACACTCTGCCTCCACCACAAACTCATTTGTCACAAGTTACAGTCATTAGATTAATATTTACTTAACGTGGGGTTTTCTAAACTCTACATTAAAGGATTAATAAAGCTTGTTTAGACTGCTTAGCAAAACCAAAATTACCCCACGCAAATATTCTCCAGAAAAATCAGAGAGTGGTCGCTGATGTCATGGTTTGTGCTGTTTTGTGGTGGAGGAACAGACCCGATGCAAATTCTTTGAGGAAGCTGCTGCAATGAGCAAATGAAGCAGACTGGATTGATAGAGAGCACACAGCTCGTGAGCTGCTCTCTGCTGTATCTTAGGGAGCTTCTCTAGAGATACAGAAATGCGTGTTTCAAAAGCTTTCCAGGGTAATGGTTACCAGAACCATTAGCTGTCCTGCAGAAATGCTTAGGGAAGGTATGTGCTCTCATTAGAACACACAACTTGGTGCAAGCTTTCAAAGAAAAACATTCTGTAAAATGTATTACAAACAATGTCTGGAGTTAAACGTGTGGGTTTCCAATTTATGCGTGGGATTGCACAATGAAGAGTTTGTCAGACGTGGGCAGCACTCCTCCAGGCTTCACCAGCTGTATTCCAGAGTACGTCTCTGATTTTCCCCTAAACTTCGTGCATCAGCGTCAGTTCTGGTTTTTCTCATGCATTAATTTAACTGTGATAAAACCTATTAATTTGCTCTTTAGTGTTGAGGTGCACAAGCCAAGTGTGGCCTGCAATAAACATCAAATAACTTAATTTTTGGAGCCTACAGGTGCTTTGAAGCAGTGCCTCCATGAACGAGGAACTGAGTGATTTTTTAAAAATGAACTATGGCTGCAGTTTGGGCAGGTAAAATAGGGTACATGTGCAGTTTGCAATGGAAGCTTTCAGGCGTTGGTTATGTTAGAAACAGTTTAACCCTGGTAATTTCCTTGTTTACCATTTAGTGATTATAGAACACAGGCAGAAGTGAACTATATGGTACCCAGGAAATAAAAAGTCATGAAAATACAGTGAGATCATGGCAGGACCATGAAACAACCAAAGGGAGCACGTTTGGAGAAGTTCTGATGCTGATTATTCACATTTGTGATTAAATCAGGTTTATCTCGTGTTTTCTCCTGGTGCTTCTTTTCTTTCAATACAACTGCCTGCTGTAGCAAGGGATGAGGGAAGAAGGACGACACAAATAGTGACAGGAAGTAAAAAAGGCTTTAACAATAAGTGTATCAAAGAGGCAAAAGGATAATGGCAGAAATTCTGGGGTGCAAAAAGGGAGGGGTGGCTGAGATCTGATATTTCTAAAGTCTAATATATGACCAGGGGAAGCTGAGGTTTTTTAGATGCAGTACCCTTACATGTGTTCTGCTCTAGGCCTGCAGTTCTGAATTCCAATTTAGACCAGTTCAGACTCTGGTCTGCAGAGCCTCCACAGTCACTCCTGGCTTTCAGTTAGGAGCTGGAAGAGTGTGTGGTGGCTCTGGAGTAATTTGGAGAATTTACACCAGTCTGAAGGGTTGGGACTGTCCTTTTGCATGGTGACTGTTGGAAAAAAAGAAGAGCATTGTTAAGGGCTTTGACAAACTCTGGGGGCTTTGGGGAAGGTGTAAGTGGAGAGCCAGGAGTAATTTCATGAAATCTGTCCCAAAAAAGAAGTGAAAAGAAGGTACCTTCTGGAAAAAAACACCCACAAAACCTGTTGGGTTGTGGAGTTTTATCCCGTTTTCTTCACTCCAGGATTTGCATGGAGAAGGTACCTGTCAGGGCACAGGGTATTTTTTTCTAAGCAAAATTTGAATCTGACATCAGGTTCCTATCATTGCTAGCCCTGCTCGCAGCTCTGGAGGTTTCAGACAAAAGCACTCCCGACACAACTGGTTTGTCTACACCGCTCATTTATTTTCTCCCAGGACCCCGTGGTTAAACCACTTTGTTGTTCATGCTTTTCACAGTGATGTAGAAACGCTTGCCCCAGGATCTGAGCCATAACCTCCCGAGGTGGGAGAGGATTGTATAATAGCACCGTGACAAACCAGCTCAGGACTGCGGGATGTTGGGGTGGTTCCCCACAGAAAAGCAAACGGTTTGGTTTTAAATCACTGCAGCAGCCATTTGCTCTAGAAATTTCCATCCTTTTGGACTTTTTTTTTTTTTCTCGTGGAGGAGCAACAGGAGAGACACTCAGTTCATGTGTTTAGAGTTATTTTCAAAATTTCTAAGTAAAAGTTTGTAATTAGTAGTCCAGTCCTAAGCAGAGGCTTTTTATTTCTGTGTTTGATAGAAAAAGAATTATGGAAATATTACAATATTATATATTTTATTTGCAACACCGCTTGGACAGGAGTGCTAGGAGGAATTCTGGAACTTGTCTCCCTCTTCTTCTTCTGAAAAGTTGAACTTTGAAACTCTCAAGTGATCTGATGAGAATTCCAAATAAGAATTGCAGCGTATCTAAGGTTGGAGGAGACCTCTGTGTCCAACCACCTGCTGAGAACATCACAGAGTAGAGCAGCTTGCTCAAGGCCTTGTCCAGCTGCATTTTCAGTATCCTCAAGGATGGAGATGCCACAGTCTCCTGGCAGCCTGTTCTGGCATTTGGTGCACCTCATGATGAAAAGAATTTTCCTGATCTCTAATCAGAATTTTCCATGTTCCATTTTTACATCTGTCATCTCCTGTCCTATCCCCTCCAACGGCTTCCTCTTCTCTATTTCCTCCTATCAAGTAATTTTAAAAACCCTTCTCTTCTTCAGGCTAAACCAGCCCAATTCCATCAGGCACTTCTCAACATCTGCTGCCAAGTATTAACAGTGGGTTGTTCTACTTGAATTTAAGTGCCAGAACACATGACCTCTTCATGTGACTTCAGTTTGACTGACCAGACCCATCCAGGGTGAGGGACATCACCAAGAAACTTACCCTGGTGCAGCCACTGATTGTGACCCTCTTAAGGTTTTCTGAGTGGGCATCAACAAAGTCCCTGCAGAAAGGATAAGGACAACAAGGAGGGCCCTCAGAGCCCTGGGAAAACTGGCCAGGGGGTCTGGAGCACAGGCTGTGTTCTCTCCCGTGCTGCCAGCTGCAGGGAGTGATGGAGCAAGAAGCAGGAAAGTCATGCAGATGAACACCTGGCTACAAGACTGCTGTAAACAGCAGCATTTTGTGGGTTTTGGTCATGGCTCAGTTTATACAACACTGAGCTTGCTGGCAGCAAACGGGCTCCACCTGTATCACAAGGGAAAAGGGATCTCAGGACTCGGCAGGGCTCCTTGAGGGCTTTAAACTACATCTGAAGTGGGACAGGGACACAGCCAGGCTCGGCAGAGATAAGGTGTGGGAACCTGCTGGAAAGCAGCTCTGAGGAGAAGGTCCTGGAGGACAACAAGCTGTCCATGAGCCAGCAGCCTGTCCTGGAAGGCAGGATGGCCAGTGCTGTCCTGGGGTGCCTGAGGAAGAGCACTGCCAGCAGGATGGGGTGATCCTGCCCCTCTGCTCTGACCTGGGCTGTCACACCCCTGCTGTGTGCAGCTCTGGGCTCCTCAGGACAGGAGGGACACAGAGCTCCTGCTGAGGGGCCAGTGGAGAGTGACAAAGGTAGTGGAAGGACTGGAGCATCTCTTGCCAGGACAGGCTGAGGGAGCTGGACTGTTGAGCCTCGAGAAGAGAAAAATGAGAGGGGAAATTATCAATGCCTAAGTGTCTGCAAGGAGGATGGAGCCAGGTTTTGGTGGTGCCAGGAAACAGGACAAAAGGGCAGACACTGATGCCCAGCGACTCCACCTGAACATGAGGAAGAATTCCTCTCCTGTGCAGTGACCATGCACTGAACACATTGTGCAGAGGTGTGCAGTCTCCCTCCCTGGGGATGTTCAGAGCCCTCTGGGGGCAGTGCTGGGCCAGGTGACCACTGTGGGCCCTTCCAGCCTGGGATTCTGTGCACTGTTTATACTCTTCTCTACCTCTACCTAATTGTTTGTTTAGGTTTGGGGTTTTTTTTCACATCATATAAACCATGCTGCCTCTAGCTGAGAAGAGCTCCGTTTTCTCTCAGGAAAGTTAATGTGCTGTACTGGCATTCTGCTGAACATCTGGGTTTCAATAGATTTTCTCTGCACACACACTGTAAGAATTTATTATTTATTATCAAAACAAGAAATTTCCAAGGAAATTTGAAATGGTTTAAAATCAATTGTTCTCGTCGCAAAGAAGAAACTTGTGGAAGAGACGACCTGAAATATAATAATAAATATTAAGAAAGTGCCTTTGCAATAAGCTGGTTGTTTAAGGATTAATGTGGCATGTTTTCAAGCAGTGATTTATGAATGATGAGTCAGACTTGGAATTCAGAACTCGCTTGACAAAGCAGAGCGAACAATATAAAAAATCTCGCATGATTAAATTGCTTATTGCTTAAGCCCAATTTACTGTTAGCTTTTGTTAAATTATTCCAAAGCAAAATCAAATCCAGATTCAAGCCCTGGACCTTCCCTCTCATGATCTGAATAGAGACAAGTAGAATGTGCGTTCTCCAGCCTCGAGGTGCTCGTTAAACTCGGAGTTTCCAGTGAGAAACCATGGAGTTATGGAGGGATTGAATCAACAGCTGGCGTTTCTGTGAGCTTTGAGCTTTCATTTAGGGCATTTAATTTCAGTGCACGTCTGATGATTTCAATGCCTAGCTGTAGATAGGTTGCTGCGTATCGTATCTAACGTAGGTCAGGGTAGCATTTGGATTTGCTGAGAGTGTACAGGGATTTCACAAAGCTCAGAGTGGGGCTCTTGCTGCCTTCTCCAGGGGTCAGTTGTGGGTGAATTCCCCACGACCCTGGCACCCAGAGATGCCCAGGGAGGCAGCACTTGGCTTTGCAAGGCCCTCACCCAGCTCTTCTGGCTCCCACAGAGTGTCTCTGCTGCCTGAATGGCCTTTGTGCTCGTTCTTCCAGGTGCATTCCTCCCCTGATTTGTGTGTGTTTGTAGGGCTTTATCCCACTTACACTCTCCTTTGCAGACACAGCCAGGTAATGTGTTTATTTTAATGTTCTTTGCCATTGCTTACCTAGAATGGTGTTGTTCAAGTCAGCTATTCCATTTATTCTTACACCATTTATTTTCCAGCGTGTGTTTTTAAAAATCCTGTCTCCTCTGGAACTTGAGATTTCCTAAGAAGGTGAAGAAAAACAAAGAAACTTGTTTCATACTTTGCTAATTCTTTACTTGACCGTGTCCAGGTTTTAATTTTATAAGCCTTTATTATGACACTTCTTCTTGCCCAATATCTGTTTATTAACTTGATAATTTCCTTCATTGCAAATCTAATTTAGCCTCAAAGGGAGCAGGTTGGGATGTGTCCCCACAGTTTGTACCAGTTCTCTGTGGCAATACCAGCTGATGTCCAGGCGTGTGTCTTGTTTTTTTCCCAGGCAGGGATTTTGGATGTGCAGTTGTATAAATGCCCTGTTCCCTTTAGTCCCCGTGGTAACTTTAAAGGTAGACTGAGATCCTTTTTTCTTGCTTTTTTTCACAGACTCAGAACCGTATGAAGCTGATGGCTGACAACTATGAGGATGACCACCTCAAATCCTCATCCCATTCCAACCAAACCAACCACAAGCCCTCCCCTGACCAGGTAATGTCTCTCTCTTTTTTGTTTTTAAAGCATTTTTTACTGTGAGGGCTGATGATTTTGTGTCACAAGTAGTTTTCCCTGACATGCTTGCAGTGCCTTGGAACAAAAGCAGCATTCCAGAATGCAGTTAGAAAGCAGAAGTGGATGTTGCTGTTGTGTGGGCTTTGTGTAAAGCTCCTGAAATGTGTAGGAATGGTTCCTGGTGCCAAGATGTTGTTAGTGGATGGAGAGGAGGAGGGATATTGAAAAGAAACAAAAACTTCACTCTCCTAAAACACCAGACCCGAATCCTGTGTGACATATTCACATTTGAGCAGCTCAGGTTTACTGCTGAGTGTGGAGTGTCCAGGAGTGTTCCTTGTGTTCAGTAGCAGGAAATCCTGCTCCAGGATCAGCTTTCTGACCTGTGCATTGCATGGGAGCAGTTCCCTCGTTTCCCCCGAGGACAGCCCGGTGCCAAACGAGCACAGGCTGCTCCCTCACAGGCTCAATGGGCCGTGACCTGATGGAAAATCAATTTCCCATCTCCAGAGCACTGAGCAGCCTCCTGTGGCATCCACAGAGCACAGCCCTGTGCTCAGGACTATTAGAGAGATTAACCATCCCTTGGGCTGCACAGAAAATGCCAACGTAATTGCACATCCCAGGTTGTAATCTCATCCGCTGCAGTTTAATTAAAATATTGGCCATCGTTAATCACTGCCTGAGCAGAGTGAAGGAATGCTTCTCTGGGCCCTCTGACTCAGGCAGAAATTGGTGACATCTGAAGGGAAGCATCTCACTCTCTAGACCTTTAAGTGCCAGCCTAGTGACACACAGAAATGATGAGTAAGGTACGGGAAGAAAATGGCAAAAGCCAATTATTTATTCACCCTGCAGAAATGGAGCTTGAAAAATCTCCTTTCATGTCTGCATCAGAAAAAAAGGAGGAGTGTATACAAAGAAACAAACAGAAAAAAATCTCATTTTCAAGGGAACTTCCCTTTGCATCTAAATTTAATACCTTCCTCCGCTGTGTTGACTGGCTTGAATTTTGTGCAGTGCTTTTGGAAGGTGTCGGTGTTTCACTCTCCTTTTTCAGGAGAGCGAAATTGTTAGTACTGAAAATTAAATTAAATTTCCTAATCTTAATTTGGTGCAAATGTTAGAATATCTGTTGTTCCTGCAATGAAGCCTGCAGAGAGCCGAAGCCATTTCCCAGCATGTAACTTTAGTACATGCCTGCAAATGAGTGCAGCCTAGCATTGACAGATGAAATGAAAAGATAACATGGAAAAACAAAGTAAAATTCAGACATTTTCAGAAATTCTTGCAGAGGCCCTGTGGGGAAGGGCAGTAGGGCAGAGAGGGGGTGGGAGGGGGCTCTGGTTCACACTTCTCTTTGCAGAGGGGCATTTTGAGAGCTGACAAAGCCTGTAAGGGGGGCAAAGCAAGCTCAGAATACCGTGTGAGGGGTTGAAAGGCTTTGTACTGCTGTTTGTACTTCCATGTGTGCTGTAAATACTAACCAGCTCTTTATTTCATTCCCATGCTGCCCGGGGCTTCCCTCCCACTGCCACCTGTGCACCTGTAGGATGAGGAGGAGGGTATTTGGGCATAACCAGTCAGATGCTCTTAGCTCAGCCATTTTGTTCAGAACGGTGAGCACCAACCTGTCCTGCCAACAGAAAAGTTCCTGGCAGTCACTCCCTCACCTCGCTCTGTGAAATCCTCTGTGAATCCTCTGTGAATCCTCTGTGAAACCTCTGCTCCCTCCCCTGGCTCTGCATGAGGGTGTTTTGTTGTGTGTTCGTGTGCACTTTGTGATTTTCTTCTTCCAATCATCCCATCACCATTCCACCGTCTTGTGGGGAGAACTTCCCAGGGCGTGTAATCGAGTTTCTGTGCGAGTTCGAGGGAACAGGAAATGGCTTTGCTATCATTTATCATCGACTTCATGGAGGAAATGTTTTCAGTTGGATTCTTTTTCAAAGCGGCCTGTGCCGCAGCCAAACCTGCGGGTGCTTTTTCAATTCTGGTTTGTAAAGGATGTGCTCGGAGATAATGTTCCTCCTGAAGGTAATGTTCCTCCTGAAGATCATGTTCCTCCTGAAGGTTTTAAGCATGTTGAGATCTGCTGCCCTTGCACACTGACCTAACTCGTCACGGATATTTATCAACTCACAATGCAGGATTCTCCAGGTGGACCAGGAGTATGAATTGTCTGTAAATGTGAAGGCAAAGAGGAATATCCCCTTAACTTTCCTCTCTCCCTTCCATCTCCCTCATTCTTTCAAAACAATGGGGGAGAAATTAGGAGCTGTTTTTCATTTAAAGCACATTTTGTTTCTCTTGAGTCCATGTCCACAGTTTTTTTTCTTTTCTGCTGTCAAATTGTCCCCACAACAATTCCCATTTCCAAAAGGGGGGACAGTGCTGAGGACACTCTTTCTCCTCACACCTGTTCTTTAGCAAAAAAATCCTCTTACTGGCCAGGAGTGTAATATTGATTATTACACTGCAATACACAGGATTCATTTATACCTTGGAGTATCAGTTTTAAAGCAGAATTCATTTCTCTGAAGTACTTGAAGTATTTTAAAGAACTGATGACAATATTTTAAAAACCTATATGAAATTTCTTCCTTCTTCACTTACCCTTTTAAGAAAAAAATATTTCACGTGACTTTCTGTGCACTTTTGTATAAGAATTTGGTTTGTTCTTTTTTCCATATCAGTTATTTGAAAGAAAACTGAAAATTTCTGTGGAAATCTTGGACCCTCGCATTTCTGAAAATTACTGCTTGGTGTTAGATTTGTAAAACATTCATGAGAGAATAAGGCACTCTCCCCTCTTCAATTAACTACAAACTCACAGTCTGTCTGGCTGTGTAGATCAAATCCCTCTTTTCAAGCTGAAAAATGTGATCCACCTGTGGCAGTGTCAAACTTGAATTTCATGCCTTGGGGTTTGAACTGAGAGAATCTCTCCAGTGGACAAATTGATGAAGTGCTTCATTAATTCCCACTCGCTGTTGGTTTCACACTGTCTTTGAGTCACTGCTCTTGCAATGGTTGTGTGAAAAGTTGTAGGGATGATGCTTGTAGAGATCAGCTGGAGCACAGAAAGTGAGCAGGGGAAAGCAGGTAAGTAAATGAGGAAAAGGAAGAGGACACCCACTGTGAAGGTAGGAATGATTCTGGTTTTCCTTCTGGAGCAAACACGGAGTTTGTGTAGAGAACACTGAGAGAAAGATCTCTGTTTCATTTAAGAATGCAACTAAGAGTATGGCTTTTCTTAGTTTTCTGAATTAATGGCTGGTTGACATTAAATACAGCTTATCTCTCCAGCTTGAGGCACTTTCCTCAGGAAAGCTCTTACAGAGTATCCCAGTCAAAATAATGAGTCATGCAGCAGCCTTGCCTTCCACACATCTCATCCCAGAAACTTGTCAGCCCCAGGATTGCCATGCATACATCAGCAGGGGAAGCATAAAGGTGATGGATGCTCCCCAAGCCAGTTATTCCCAGCAGAGTACATGTTTTTACTGTGATACTCCGTGTTCATTAAAAAAAAAAAAATCCTTATTCTCTTTGTAAAAGCTGAGATGATGTAAGTCACAGAGCCCCTAACCTCCGTGTGTTAAATTAAATTTATGTATTACAATGATAAAATGTAATTAATAGCTCAGGACTTGGCAATGAGTTTGTTTTTCGAAGTTCCTCCAGGTCTGTGGATGCAATCACCTCCAGTCAATACTGAAGGATAAATGGAGACCAAAATGCTTTGTACAATAGTTAACTCCTTTAGTTTATTTTTATGGTTTAGGTCTTAAAGGCTTTTCCCCTCCAGCATTCTGGAATTGACTGGATTGAATATTTAATTACGCCAAGTCTGTACATGACAGCATTATCAGATAGAGCTTCCCTGAAATGGAGCTCTGTTCATAAACATGTGCACCCTCCCTGTAATTTCTGAGGCTGGCAGTTTACGTTGCAGTTTATAGTTCAATGTAAATACCATCTTTCATCCTGAAATAGGCTTTCCTAGAATTTTTCACTAGGCTGGTTTTCTTTGCTGTGTGAGTTTCTTACGACTCCTTCTATTCCCCAGATGGAGCTCTATCCTCCTCTGCACCCAAGTCAGTTCCAGTCTGATTTCACATGAGGATGCCCTTCAGTTTATTTCAAATGCTGAAGTGCTCTGGCCAGTGGCTTAATTAGTTATTACTCACTTTTATCAAGAATAATATGAATTTACACCTTAAGAGATCTAATAGATGCAAAAGGATGGGGGAGTGTGTGTGGTGTGTATCTTCTTGTGAATCTGTGCCAGGTGTGTCCACGGTGGGGAAGGAGAAGCAAAGCTTCCCAACAGAAATTCCCCAGCACCTCAATTCATCCAGGTGTCTTGTGAAGCACAGCTGTGCTCCCTAAAATGGGTGTGTTTTCATTAATTGAAAATTATTATTATTATTATGCTGATTAGAGCAACAGTGGAATGGTCAAAGAGCTGGCGTGGAACTGGAGTGCATAAAAATGGGGATGTTTCAAGATGGTGAAAATTGGAGTAGAAATTCAGAAATAGGAATTGGCAATTCCTGTTACTGGAAAAGATTGTAGGACAAAAAGGCTCTTCTTTGTGACATTTTTCTTTAGTACTCAAGTTTGACAGGTTTTATCACAGAAGCAGTTTAAAGCATGGTGAGCTGAGCACTGAGGGCACTCACAAAATTGAACACTTCAGCTTTCAGAGGAGATGTCTGTGGTGGAAAGAGGGGGTAAGTCATTACAGGAAGACATTTGGCTCATCTCAAGGTTTAGGATAACCTTTACCAGAGCAGTCAAACCACGTGAAGTTTTCCCTGGGATCACTACAACACTAAAAGCGTCAATACTTTGGGAAATTTGAGGAGAACATTGATTTATTTTTTTTTCTACATTATTTGATGCTGATTTCTTTTAAGTAAATAGTTTTCCATGTTTAAATTACACAGGCATTCATTCACTACATAAATGTGATCTTCTCTCCACAAAACACATTTTGTACAGAGCTGCTCGTCCTGCTGTCACACTTCTGAGCTTCTCAGTATTGTCACTCACTACTCTGTGACCTCATAAGCCTTTTGACTAGATTTATTTTCAATATGGTCTTTTTAATTGTTAGATCATGCAAAATGGTCAAAACCAGCAAGCCTTCGTGCCTGACTCGTGTTACACTGTAATTTACTGGACACAGTACTAGACCACGATTCAGAAGATAAATTCTTTCCTGGCGTTGTCTCCAACCACTCACTTGTTCTCTTTCTCCCTGTCTCAAGTTCTCTAATTGTAAAATGAGCAGAAGTTTTTGTAAAAGTGCAAGTTCTGCTTGGGAAAAGTGCTTTATAAGTGTATTACTGGGCAATATTTGGAAATTGTCTCGTTAAAGTGATATGATGGTGATTCTAATAACTCATTTGGAAATTGTTCCCTAAATTATGTTAGATTTGTATTTGACTTTATTGCTACTTTTTTTTTTTTCCCTCCAAGATCCTATTCCTTCCCAAGAAAAGGGAAAATAACCCATGTTTTCAAGGAGCTACCCTTCCAGCATGCTGGACAAAGTTCTTTAGACCACTGTGTCCTGTTCTTTGCTGTCATCTCTTGTCTTCTGAACAGTCATTTCTTCCCCTCTCTAAAAATCTACAACCTAATTGTGTAATATAATGATGGTACTGTTACAATTCTTCATCCAGGTGTGTAAAAGCATTGTGGAAGTGTCTTGTGCTTGCCTTGGAGACATACCCTGTGCAAAATTTGATGGCAGCTACATGAGAGAATCTTACAGGGCTTGAACTTGTCCTGACAGAGAGAGAGAGGCCAGATTTGTTTTGTCCTGTTGGTGACAGTCAGGGTTCTTCACTCCTCCTTTTTGGATGGGTTCTCACCTTTTAGTAAGAGCTCTAATGTGATGCACTCAAATGAGATGATGTAACTAATTTCTCCTTAGGAGGGCTAGAGAAGAATGCTTTCCTTGAGACAAAGTCAGCTTCCACTCCTGGTCCTTTTCTGTCCTGACAGAACAATTCTTCCACTAGCTTCTTTTTCTTTTCTTTTCTTTTCTTTTTTTTTTTTAACCCTATTATTTTGCTGTTTAATTACTAATTTCTGTCAGAAGAACGTATTCTCTGTCCAAGAGTGTTTTACATCTATCTGTGAGCACAAAGGAACTGATCTTGATACAGTGGTCATATTCTTTCTGATCTCAGAATGATAAAACCGAGATTTCCAGATGGAATTCTGTAATCTGCAGCTCTGGGATGAATTAAACACTCACAGCAGAGGTGTAACTGGACTGTATCACTGTCTTCCTATTATTCTTACAGATCAAAGAAGAGCACAAGTAGATGCTTAGAGTCTAAAACATTCAAAACAGATGGCTGGTTTCTTTTCGTGGAGATTTGTGCTTTTCAGCAAAACAATTGCAAAAAGGCCATCATTCATTTCTGCCAGATGAGATTGTGCCACGTCTGTGTCTTATTTTCCCTTTTGATTTGCAGCTGAACATAATCTTCTACCAGTGGCTTGGTCTTTGTAGCAAGTAGGAAATCTGCACTCAAACGTTTTTGTTTCTGGGCACTTCCAGGAGAGTTGTTCTTGCAGTTTGTGTGATAGTCTGTACTATCTATGACAGTATCTACTATATTATTAGTATATTATAGTATCTACTACACTACTGATTCTGCAATCTCCCAGCTATTCTGGCTCTCCTAGACAGGACACTGGGAGGCAGAGGATGAGCAGCTGCAGCCAAGCCCTTTGAGTTGTCAGGAGGAAAGAGAATGAGGGAGAGGGGACATGAGCGACGTTAGGAAAAGAATCAAGCCCAAACCTGCTTTCCAGTGTATGAACTATGAAAATAAGCTCCAGAGAATGGTAACTAAAATCAAGGGCATGTGGCCAATCTAGAGACTGCATTTTCCTGGCTGGGAAAGTTCACAGTGACTGATGGACGTGTCGGGATTTGCAGCTCCATCCCACAGTGGCCTCACTACGGGCTCTCCAGCTACATCTGATAAAGTAACTTTTAGATAAGGACTACTGTATATACACCTATAAATAAGTGTATTTATTCGTGGGATTTTGCATTTGAATGTAGAGCAAGCAACTCCAAAAAGACTTCCTAAAGACAGGTAGACCTTCACAAATCTTTGCTTTGAACGTGTCCTTCAGCAGGTAGAGAGCTGCAACAGCAGAATGAACACCCTGAGCTAGAGAAGGGCATACAGTGGATCACCTGCAGCCAGGGAGGTTACAGTTCACCTGAACAGGAAAAGCACTGCCTGTGTTCTCTGGGAGACTGCTTAGGGCATCCCTCCTGGTTTGCATCAGCAGTGGGACAGAGAGCACAGCCCTGATCCTTCAGCACTGCCGTGGACACTGTCCCGGTGCCTTGCTGCCCTGTTCTGCTCTCAGGACACGGGTGAGACACAGTTTCCTTTTATCCCTTGGCACAGGAAGAAGCAACAGACAAAACAGAGCACAGCAAGAAATGTGTGTGCTTTCTTGTTCACTCCAGTGCAGACAGCAAGTGCTAGAAAGCTGGAATGCATTAAAAATATTAGCAGGTTGTTCTTATTCTCAAGCTGCTGTATATTTGTAGAGAAGAAATCAGCATAAAATCTGACTGATTTTGTGAAATCAAAACTTGCCCAGTTACACCTACAAAAGTTTGATCAGGACAATGCTGTTCAAATCCACAGTGTTGTGCACAAGCTGCAAAGAGTTGTTAAACTATCTTTGCTTACTTCTTTTTTCCTTGATGGTAATTGTCAGCATCATCACTCTGACTACCCAGTTTCACAGCTTTCTGTAATTTAATGTATTAGGCAAAATTTTAACCTGGGAACTTAACTCACAGGGGAGAAGTGTTCAAATGAAGGAGATTTTAATAATGAAGAGGTGTGCACAGTGCAGGGTTTATTTAGGGGTAGGAGATTGAGTGAATGCCCTTGCTTTTGAAAGGAAGGGACTGAGGGAACAGGTAAAATTCAATTTGTGTGCAAACACCCCTTCAGCTCTGCTGAGGTATCTCATTGCTGAAAGTTCATTTTCCCCTCACATCAGAATTTCAGTTCTGGTCTCCAGCAGTCCCTGCTGTTCCTCACCTGCTTCCCTGCCAGCTCTGCTCCACAGCCCACACCAGTGGAAGTTGCCAGTGTCATGGAAAGCACTTCTGCATTTGTTATGTATGAAAATATTTTAGAACTGCTTTTGGAGTGCTTTAGGAACCCTACCAACCCAATCTGCAATTCTCTGCCTCACCTACAGGATGGGGGAAAGGATTTTATTGAAACAGAGGGAGCTAATGACAAAACTCCTTTCCCTGTTTTGTTTTTTTTCTGTTATTTTTTTCTGGTCTGGAGTTTTCCCAAGGTGAAGAGGGTGAACTCTGGAAATCATTAATCCATGGGATTTGTTCATGGTGTATAAAAATTTCAAAAATAATTTGCTGTATAAAAATGATTTTCCTAATTGATTCTGTCAGAAGGGAACTGAGTAAGACAGCTGTGTCAAAATAGCCAGAATCTCTTTTAGCTCCTCACGTATGTTGCTCTGGTTTATGAGGAGGAAATGATGAAGGTTAGAGTTAAATCTCTTTTTTTGTCTTTAAAACAAATTTGAAGAGTACTGAGCCTGTCCTTGAGCTTTTGTGTGGGGGTCTTCTGGAAAAACCAAGTGTCTGTGTGTATCAGTGAACTGAGCTGAACTGAACTGAGGTCAAGATGTGTCTTTTTGAGAACTTTCTTCTGTTTCCATTTAAAATAATGAAGGGAAGACATCAGTGATAAATTGCTCTGAATTTGGGAAAGCTTTGCACATTTCTGAGCCAAGTTCATGCCTCATAAAACCCCATTGCATTCAGTGGTTACAATATTATTGTTGAACCCTCGTGTTTGTTGCCAAACAAACACAAATGGTCCGAGCAAGGAGGCATAATTCAATTTGCCATGCAAATACTTCCAGCCCGTGTCACTCACTATCTCAGTTCCTTTTCATATCTCCCAATAAAAGATATTTAGCTGCAGAGGCAAAATATCCTTGCCTGGCAATATCTATAATAAACCCCAGATACAGGGAGGTATACAGAGATTGGTCAGGTCCTTTTGGAATAATTCCTTTTTTAACAAACAATATGTGCTTGCACAATCTTTGGCCCCATCTTCTCCTGTGCAGTGGTGGTTTGGGAAGTGGATTTTGTTGGGTAGCGTTGTTGCAACTGGATGTAACAGATTTGGAAAATAAGTTTCCACACTCAAATGATATGGATGTGGTTGGTGGGAGATAAAGGACTACCTGCACCGTGTTTCCAGACAGATTTGTCATGTCCAGGCTGAAGTTTTGAGGAGATGTTTGGTGGTGCTTCTGCGTGGATTTTTTTTCAGAATTCCTTCTTTTTTTTGTGCTGTGCAGGATTTACAATGAGCACTCGTGGTGTGTAGGTCAGGCTGGCAAGCTAGATCATTTCTCAAATTACTTAATTCCTTGGAAACCTTCTGATTTATTCCACCTACACTTGTTTGTAGCACTTTGAATACAAAAACACTGTATTCTTTACACTGTACAAAAACACTTCCTAGCACTTTCGATGCAAAAACATTTTTACCTCACATTGTTTACTTTGACACCTGAGATTGCTTGTCGGTCCTATTTTATTTTCTTCTTGATGGTAGCTCTGCTTCCAGGGAGGTTTTTTTGTCTCTCAGATATTTGGAGATTTAGGGGTAACTTAAGGAAAATTACTGAATGATTTGATTGGACATTTGCTGGTTTTCTTTTCCAAATAACCACCTATGTATTTTTGGCATATTTCCAGTAGACACTGCTGTGCATATATAGGTATTTAAATGCAGAGACTTAGCATATAAAACTTCAAAATCAGTTACCCATGTTTCAGTTGACCATTGTCCAGCAACAGTAGGACTACCAGTGAAGAAGCAGGATCATTTCATTCTAAAGCTTTTTTGCCCCAATGACTTTTAAAACGATAGCTAGATTCACATTTGTCTCAGTAAAGGATTTTTTTTTAATGTATGGAATCTTGAAAACCCTGTTTCCAAGCTGAATTTGGAATATGTTCACAAGCATCTTTATTAGTTGGTTCGGGTTTGCGTGAGAGATTTGTCAGGCCTTTCACATTTCTGCCTCAGAGCTGTAGCCATTGCCTTTTTCAGTGAAGTGTTGTCAAACTTCGCTGGCCATTAGCAATATTGGGAAGTCGAGGGTACATTAAGCAGACTCCATTCCACGCATTGATGAGGATGGCCTAAACCTATCAGGGCAATTAATGAACGAGGGCTGTTCAGCAGATATCCCTGGGGTTGGTCTGTTTACCCGCCGCATTCCTGGAAAGCTCCGAGCTGCTCATGAGAACACGACTGTGGGTTATGAACCCAGCACTGCCCTGCTTTTCCACTTAGCAAACGCTCTTCCACCCTCTTGAGATAAGGCAGGGCAGCTGTGCCCTGTGGGAAGCACTGCTGCTAAGCGGCCAGTGCAAATCAGACCCGGCAGGAAGGCAGATAGGAGGGCACTTCCATTGACTGGCAGCGTTTGATGGATCCCAAGTGAGGGCAGTGATTGCTCTGTGAACAGCTCCGGGAGGGCTGCTGCCTAAGAACTTTCACACGCCTCATTTGGCCTCTCTCCAGCTCGAGGTAGAAGGGGGAAGGGTGCAGGAGGAATGTGCTTCGAAAGGGGATTTATCCCTGAGCAGTCACATTCGACTGTTGTATGAAAACCTTCCGTTCTTACTTGGTGGATAGCTCTGCCTTCTCTGCATCAGGGAGGGCTTCTGTTCACAAAGAACGGCCAGGAAGGTTGTCCAGACAGATTATCTTCAGACTGGAATCTGTGCATCTGATGGATGTTAAAGAGACTGTGGTATCTGGAAACAATACCAGGCAACTACTGCATTGATTGGACTAGTTATTACCTAGTTATTAGACATTGACTATTGCGTTTTTATAGAATGGTGTTTTCTTAAGATGTGACAGTCCATCATTTTACCCTCTGTGGGCAAACCTTCTCTGCAGAGCTGCTTCCCAGCAGGTCAGCCCCAGCCTGTGATGGTACATGGGGTTATTCCTCCCCCTCTCAGTCACCTTTGCTGAATTTCTGATACTTCTTCCCTGCCCACCTCTCCAAGCTGTCCAGGTCCCTCTGAAGGCCTGCACAGCTCTCTGGGGGATTGGCCTCTCCTGCCAGCTTTGTGTCATCAGTGAGCTTGCTGAGGAGGCATCTGCCCCTTCATCCAAGTCATTGATGAGCAAGTTAAACAATACTGGGCCCAGTACTGACCCTTGGAGAACACCACTAGTGACAGGCCTCCAGCTGGACCCAGGGCCACTAATTACACCCCCCTGGGATCTGCCCTTCAGCCAGTTCTCCATCCTGTCCACTCATCCCACCCTGCTATTACAAAGCATTATTTTTGTATGTGTGTTTCTCTCTGCAAACAGAGGTTGCCCCAAGGCTGCACAGGTTTGTACTAAAGCACATGAGCTCACTCTCTCCCTTGCAGGTTTCTTGCCTGTCTCCTCTCCCTGTGGCAGTGGCAGCACCCAGATGTGCTGGTGGGGGCTGCTGAGCTGGGCAGGACACTGAGCCTGACATTGGCTGCTCAGCCATGCCTCCCAGATCCCCACACTCCACAGAAACTAATCCCTGTAAAACAGTGTCAGAAACAAAATAAGTGAGCCCTGACAGCCTTATTAAAAGGGGTCAGAGCCCGAGTCTTTGTTGAAAGTAATGCCAGCAGCCTGTTTTGTTGTCTCAGAGATTATCTCGCTCCTTACTCGTTAGCAGGGTCAGAGGTGTCCCATAGAAAAGATATCCCCGGATATCCCCAGCCCAGTAACAAACAGCAGGTGCAGCCTCTGCCTCAGAGCACCAAGAGGAGTTGCCAGGGCTTTGGCAAGGCTGCCCAGCTCTCTCTGCCCAGCACCTACCTCATTTTATGGAAAGGAGCCATAATTCTTCCCTAATTTTTCATCAGCTACAAACCTTGGAGGTTTGCATTACTTCAGTTTGAATATGTGCCCGCAGACATCTAGAACAAATGAAGCAGTATTCTTGTGGGAGGTCACAGCAAAGGATGCCCCGTAGGTGTTTATGCACTCGAGCTCTATATTTCTGTTAAAAAATGGCTTTTCAGATAGTTTTTGTGGGAACTGGATGGCTCTAGTTTGGATTGCATTGAGGAACGATTAGATTCAGATTGGGTGAAGTATAATGAAATACAATAGTGCTTTATTAAAGTCCTTTGATTTCAGCTTTTTAGTTTGTTATATAGAGTCTGGGCTGTTTGATAAAAGTCATTGCCTTTTCAAAACTGTAGAAGACTACACCTTAACTATGTAAAACATTATAAGGAATGAAAGTTTAACTGTCTGGTGAAGATATGTGTCTATCCAGTTTCTACAGTAGAGATGCAATCGTCTTAGAATCGTCGTGTTTTGGCATAATTTGAAACTATTCTCTTTGGAACACGTTTATTGCATACTTAATTCACAATGAAATGTTTGTTGGCAAAACGAGCTAAAAATGTATATTGATACTGCCTTTGGACAAGGTGTGGACGGACACCTTTTATCAGAAAAATCTCTTTTTTTTTGGAGTAGTTCAACTGAAGTACTGTTGGATAATCAGTAGCGTAATATTGTTTCATTTTCCACCCATGCCATCATCATTTCCCAGTCTAATCACACAGCAGTCACCAGTGCACCCTCTCCCCAGTGCCCTTGGTGTCTTATGGTACGTTATGGACCAGGAGGGAACGAGCGCTCAGGGTTCTTCCCCTGCAAAGCCGGACAAGATCGTGACTTAGAGGCTGGTCTTTGCCTTCATCGGGCTGTCCTCACGTCTCTGCTCTCCCGTTGCAGATAATTCAGCCCCTGTTAGAACTGGACCAGAACCGCAGCAAGTTGAAGTTGTACATCGGCCATCTGACGGCGCTGTGCCACGAGCGCGACCCGCTGATCCTGCGCGGGCTCACCCCGCCCGCCTCCTACCACCTGCAGGGGGACCAGGCAGCCTGGGAGAGGGGGCTGCACGCCATGACCCACGAGCAGGTGAGCCCGTGGCCTCAGGTGTGAAAAAGGACGTCAGCTCGCTGCTTTAGGCTTTGCTGGTGTGCCACACCAAGGTGGTCAAACCGTGTTGTGAGCGGGGAAAGCAGGTACCAAAGGTGAACTCCTCAGTTGATGAAAGGAGGCAATAATTCTTTTTTATCGTTTATTATTTGGGGACATTGGGTCAGAACTGACCCAAAGGGACATTTTCCACCACAGGAAGAATTTAATGGCACGGTTCTGAGCACTTTAGATTCTTTGCTGTCCACAGCTTAGTGTAGTATATTATTTTAGATTAGGTCTTGAGACACCATAAACTCGTAAGTACTGCCTTCAGTTCTTCATTACAGATGGACCAGAATTTTAGTACAGTAAGTCAGCCTTACAGAATGTCTTTGATAAAAGACAATGTCTTTGAAAAAAGGCTATTTATTATTTATTATGGAATTTTATCTGCTGTTTTATGCATACTTGGGGCCATGCATCTCCACACTCACGGGAAATCAAACTGCAAGACAACATTTTTGCCATGTTTTAACTGTTAACAAACTTTAGCTGCCCTCTATAATTCAATGCAGTCATCAAGATCCTAAATATTACTTTAATTATATAAACCATTTACATTTTAATTGACACATTTTCATGAGTCTCTTTATATAAATGAGTGCAGTGTCTTTACCTGCTGCTACAGAACATTCTCCCAGTAATTTCTACTGCTTACCCACCTTAGCTGCATACCTGAATCAGGACTGGACTCAGTGTGCTGGATGTGATACCCCCATGCTTCTATACACACACAGAGTGACTTCAGAAACCCAACTGTGTATTTCCAGGGGTTTTGGAATACAGAACTGAAAGGGTTTAATAAGAGTTTGTTGGATGAAGTCTCCTCCACAAGAGGCTGTCAGTCAAGTTATAAATCATCTACTGAAATAATTTTCTTTTCTCCCAGCTCTGATAATGTCTTGCCTTCCTTAATCCCTTCATTGGCAGTTTTTTATCTCTTGTTTCTGGACTATAATTCACTATTCCTTACAACCTTTTTCCTAATTTGTTCCTATTTCTCTTTTCAATTTCTTTTTACTTCACTACTCTAGTCCTATATTACTGAATGCCTTTTTTTTGTTTTTGTTTTTAATTAATTACTGCAAGGAGCTTGTACCAGAACTAGATGTGACTAGTTTTGTCTTTTCAACCCTGACTTTGAATTATAATTCCAAGTCTTTCACCATTCACTTTCATATGTTTTGTACCAGACTCTATCCAGTGTGCACACCAGTGTAAGGCCTAGACAGTTAAAAGGGGATTTATGGCTCAGTGAACATCTCTGGACCCCATCTTGAACACTTCAGCTCTGATTTTCTTCCTTTGGTGATTTTAAAACTAATTTCCTTCAGAACTTCTGATTTCTGATTTTTGATTGAAAAATTGGAGAGAGCAGCCAAATTGAAGGAAAGCAACAGAAACACGTCTGGAAATTCAGAAAGAGCAGAGCTCTGGAGATAAATGTGCCTGTAACAGAGATGGTACAAGGCAGTCAGGCTCTCTTTCTGTACCTGTCTTCAGACATTTACTGATTCAGCATGTGCAAGTTTGGATATCACTGAAATAAATTGCCTCAGTAATTACAGCTGTGGTGGTCTTCATATATAATCTGGATCTGTGGGGTGGTTTTTTGGTTTTTTGATCAAGGGATGTGGGTAAAGAAAATAGGAAAGGCTTTCTTTGTCAAGTTCTTCTGAGTAGTTTGCCCAAAAATAATATTTCCCATTAAAACTTTGCTAGTCCATTAGCAACGTGTATGGGTTACACAGTGAAGAAAGCATTGTGAGGAATTGTGAGAAAAAGGAGTTACCTGACTTGTTCTGGAGAGAGAAAAGAGTTCTTTTTTCTATCCTCTCACATTATTGTCTTAATTCTGCACTGCTGTCACCACAGTTGTTTAAAGTTGCTTCTCCATTCACAGTTCCCAAGCATAAATAATGTCAGCTAAAATAAAATGTGGCTGTCTCTTCTGCTTTCCCATACTCACTCAGATGGTATTTAAGGAGCTTCAGTTGCAAAACACAAGCTAATGATGTATTTCAATTTACAAAGCAGACTTTCCATTTAAGCCATGGGGCTTTTCTGTTTCTATCTGCACAGTTTCCTTTGTGCTTTAAGTATTCCCATGGGGGGTGGGAATCAGCTCTCCAGATTTGCAGAAGCCCATCACAGAACACCCATTTTTGCATCTTTGGAATTTTAATGAGTTTTGTAAATGGCTTCAAATCCAGTGCATTAAATTCACTCCTGTCCCTTCCAATATGATCTTCTGTAGATAATGCTTTACAAGCCTCAGTGGGAAAAAATTAATCCTCTTGAATGTTAAGAAGTGCTAACATGATTAGGGAGGATACATTTAACCAGCACCAATAGTATTTTAAGCATGATGCCAACGTATCCACTTCTCACCAATGAGATTACCTAGTTTGGTTTGGTTGTTTTGGGGGTTTTTTTATAAATAGTTAAGAATTCGTTTTTGTACTGCTGCTTTTGGAGCTGTTATTTCCCACTGCAGCAATTTCCATTGGCAAAGGTTGGTTCATCATAGCCAATAATCTTGGTAGAGCTTTCACACCTGCTGGGGAGGCTCAGGTACAAACAGCAGGAGTTTCCTGTGGCTTCTTTTGGTAGATAAAACTGGTACATGAAGTGGATTTCACCTTTCCACTCTTCCAGTGCATCTGACCCACAGACACTAACGTACAAATAGTTGTTGGAGAAGCATCTGCCAGCATCAACACCATGGATCTCAGGGGAATTTGTTGGCACATAAATAATTCTGTAGCCTCAAAGTTTGACTGATAATTGGTGCCTCTTACCCATAATAGTGTCTTGACACTACCATTGAGTTCAGTGATAGTCCTTGGTGACTTCAACTGATGACAGAATATGCTGAGTTGGGGAGGACCCACAAGGATCATCGAGTCCAACTCTTATCCCTGTGCAAGACATTCCCAGGAATCCCAGCAGGTGCCTGAGAGCATTATCCAAACACTTCTTGAGCTCTGTCAGGCCTGGGGCTGTGACCACATCCCTGGGGGAGGTTGATTGTAATCAAGCTGTGGGGCCAAAACACTGTATCATTCTTTGCTGGCATTTTATCAAAGGCATTTTGTAAGGCTGACTTAAAATGTTGGTCCATTTGTAATGAAGAACTGAAGGCAGTACTTAGGAGGATATGGTGTCTCAAAGGCTAATCTAAAATAATATACTAGACTAAGCTGTGGAGGGTAAAGAATCTGAAATGCTCAGAGCTGTGCCATTAAATTGTTCCTGTGGTGGAAAATGTCCCTTTGGGTCAGTTCTGACCCAGTGTCCCCACATAAGCCACCCAGTACTGTTTCTGGAGCTGTCATCCTTCAACCAGTCCGTGTCCTACTTGACTTCTCTTATTAAAGAACTGAAGTTACCAGAAGGAAAGAGGAATGTTCCACGTCTAAGGACACTAAGAAATAAAAATTCCATTCATTCATTAGAAATAATTGCATTATCCCAGCAATTTCTATTAAATCCCATATTTTCTTTCCCTTTGTCCTAGAGGTATCATTATGTTAATATCCTTGAGCTCTGTAGAACGACTGCTGTGTTTCACATTTCAGATAGTTGCCTGCAAGTGGGGGATTTTAGTCCTCTCTGAAAGGAAAGGGCATTAAGAACATAATTACATGGCCCCCACTTTGATTTACAGTTTGGGTTTTGTTTTTGCTCTTATCTGTACAAAAGAAAAGAATGGAGTAGAAACTGGGATTTGCTGAAAATCCTCACTTCAGTGTGTCAGAGGTGGTGCAGTGCTCTGGGGCTGAGAGGCAGCAGTGTGAGGAAGTGAAAAGAGCCAAGGGAACAGAGCAACCAGGTATGAGAAGTAGGTGATGCCCTGGGAAGGCTGAGCTGGAACAGAGACTGGACAGAGCCAGAGAACAAAGCAGGGATTTATTGAAAGGCCTCCAGGATCCACCTTGGGCAGGACAAGAGCCTGGCCAGGGCTGTACCCAGAGTGGGCCCAAAATGGTCCCAAAATGGACAAACAGTCATGAGGTCTCACACTTTGATAAGTTTTGGTCCATTTGCATCTTGGGGTTTAATTGTCCAATTCCAGCTCCAGGCTGTGAGGTCCCATCCTGCTTGTCCCTCCCTCCAGCCCACCCTTGTTTGTGCCTTTGGGGCTGAGAGTTGTCCTTGGTGTGCAGCAGGAAAAGGATTTGTTTTGTGTCCCTGCTGTGTGCAGAGCTGAGTGACACTGACTGTGAGCTCAGAGCTGCACCCCTGGGCTCCACAGAACCTGAAATACATGGAAGATAAAACTTAAGGCATCATGGGCAGCAGTGTTTGATTTGTTAATAGCTTAAGGACTATCAGCAGTGTTTCTTAGCATCTCAAATCCAGCTGTAAATGTGCAGAATCTTGTATTACGTGGAATTTCTTATTTTCAGTAGGTCCTGCAGTGATACTTGGAAGAAATACCTCTTCCAACAGAAGATCTATACAATTAAAACAATTGTGTTAACCCCAGGAGTAGGAGGCATCTTTCCCCCTGGCTCCCTGCCCTCAGAGGCTCTTTGCAGCCACGTCCAACCCATCCTGGCCTCCTCAGGCTGCTGGGAGCCAGTTCCTGCTGGTCCCCAAGCCAAGCCCCAGTTTGTTCCCTGCACACTCAGCCTCTCCCTCCTTCCCCAGAGGGGTTCCTGGCAGCATGTGCCCTGTGACCTGGGCACCAGCAGCAGTCTTGGAGCCCTGGGCACCAGCAGCAGTCTTGGAGCCCTGGGCAGGGGCATTTCCATCAGAGGCTCTCCCTGAAGTCACCTGCTGTGGGAGCTTTAGTCACCCCACTCCCCAGGGTTGTACCTGTGGCTGCTCTGCTGTGAGTGAGGCACTCCTGAACGGTCTTTATGATCATCAAAGAGCCTTCCCTGTGCAGGAAGGTTGTCTCCCCTCTCCCTGTGCACCAGCTTCAGCCACAGCACAGACCCTCCAGGCGTTCCTGCTTGCTAATCCTCTCCCAAGAAATCAGGAATGCCTTCTGTGCTCAGCTGCCCGCAGCAGAGGAAGGGAAAAGGTGATAATGTCACTTCACTGCAGCAGTCACAACCTGCCGGGTCAGCTGAACAGCCATGGCTTGGTTCCAAGGAGCACCACTTACCTTGCACTTCATCCTCATTTCAGTCTCCACAGAGCAAGGGGAAGCTTCTTGTGCAAAAGGACACCAAACCTCATACCTGTAGCTGTCAAATTTCGTTTTGAAACTGCACATCTGATTGCTAAATTCTGAAAATATTCGACACGTCTTTTGATTTGTTATACAAACAGCACTGCAAGTGGGATAAACTTTACTCCAAATGACAAACAGCCATTTTATAAACATCCTGTGTACTTTGTTCAGATTCTGCTTGTGTTCTTCGGTGTCATCTGTGAGGAATTACTCAACTTACTTAGTTTCTGTAAAGAAATTACTCTGCTGTGATTTGCATTTAGTCATTCTAAATTACTCTATTACTTCAGAGTTTACCCTTGTCTTCCTTCCCTTACTGCTCTTCTATTAGCTTGTTATCTTCCCCCACTTGATTTATGTCATTTATTTTTAATTTGTAATCTTATGGGAATGCATAATGTATTTTAAAGTTAAACAGTCCACTTCTGGTCTCTGTTAGAAATTAGAAGGAATAATTGCAACAATTTATATCCTTCTGCATGTGCAAATCTACTTCCTGAGTTTGATGTTTTCTTCCTCTTGGAAGAAAAGTTCTGATGCTGAGCTGTGGATTCTGCCTGGCTTCATACCTCTTTTCAAGTTAGGAACAGTTAATGTTAATGACTGGCAGTAGATATTTTGATGAAAATTAATAATTCCATGCACAAATAAAAACAGGCATTGTGGGTATTATTTAAAAAGACAAGACTGTTTCATTTGAAATCTTAGTTGAATTTTTAAGTGAATGTTTTTTAAAAATTTTGAAAGAGCTGACATAAACCCCAAATTTCCAGATAGGGCAGAAATATTAAAGGGTTTACATTAAAATTTTTCCCTTTTTTGTTTTTGAAATTTGTCAGGCTGGATTTCCATCTTCGTACCCCTTTTTTTGGCTCTTTTATAGGTGTATAGTTGAGAAAGAAAGGTTTATATGTAATTGGCTCTCACTGCATCAAACACACAGATTTATACTGGTTTGTCTGGGTAGATGCAAAAGCTCTTGACCATTTGCCTGAGCTACAGTGAAGTTTAACTGGAGACAAAACAAAGGCTTAGATTAAATCAGTGTAATTTCCTAGTGATGCTTACTTGTGTTACTTTAAGCTCTAAATGTAATTTTCAGACTAACCAGAACCTGATCCAGAAACACTTGATCTTTGGAGAAATATAATTCTGTATCCTGATATTGTATCCTTACAGAAGTTCTTCACTAACTTTCTTTTTGTGCTGCTCTACAAGCTCTTGATATTCTGTGTTCAGGTTTCTGTCCATAGCCCCAGGTGAGATGCCAGTTTATCCGTGTTTGCCTTTTTTTCCAATCACTGTTTCTGTGGCATTGTTAATGAGGCAAAAACCACACTGGGGAGTAGAAATAAGTTGTAAAGAATCTTTGCTTAATTTTTGCCTTGTTTGCACTGTGGGAAAAGCAGAGGCCACCGAGGTCCTGCAGAGCAGCAGCACAATTCACCCAGAGTGCAAATAAAACCAGAGCATGCTATTTCTTCACCATGAAGTTATCTTCATGTGTGCCATTCACATGAGTCTGCATGTCAACTCAACTTTCAATAAGTTCAGAAATATCTTGGAACAGAGAAGATGAGTTCATGATGAATTGTTAGAGATTTTTATTTTTTTTCTGTGATGGAGTTTAACTATAAATGGAAAATTATTCCTGTCATGACTTGCTCTAAAGCCAGGAAGGAAGGAAGGCAGCAGTGCTGAAAAGTGTCTGAATCTATTGCAGATTATCTGCAAGCTTGCTTTCCCCTGAGATGCTGAAGGCCATTTCTGTTCTTCTGTCCAAAGATAAATACTGTGGAGCACTTCTGGGGTCCTTGCTGTCCTTTTCTTTCTGAGCTGTCTAATCTTACTTGTCATCCACGAGACAAAAAGCATACCTGGCTTTGCCTCCTCGTTTTTGGTCATTTCAGTGAGGCAAGCCTGTGAATCTCCTCATATCCTCAATTGGGAATGCCAGCAAAAAAAGGATTGTTCACATTTCTTAATTTTCATAGAAAAACAGCATGGGGAAGATAACACCAGGTCAGCTTGCATTCACAAGAACAATCTAGGAAACCAGGAGCAGAACTGGTGTTAATCCTTTGAGAGAAACTTCCCTAAAAAGTGGACTTGCAGACCCCCAGGTGAATCCAGTTATGCCACTGAGAACTGGATGTTCCCCTGCCTGATGGAGGGGTGACGTCAGTGGAGATGAGATCCCTGGGCTGGAAGTGCTGCCACCAGCCATCGAGTCAATTAAGATTGTCTTTGCTGCAGTAGGAATCACGTTATTAAATCTAGCTGTTCTGGAGCTAGCAAGCTCGACTCGAGGCTGTCATTGCTGTTTTTCCAAAGACGTTTCACCACAGACATCTGCCAGCCAGCTGTGTAGACTTTCTGTCTGTGCTAATTTGTAAAGTATTCTTGCTGGCCTTCAGCATTCAGAGCCCATCTCCTTTTGGGCTCTTGCTGGTCAAAAACTGTCTTCTTGGAAATGTTTTCTTCCTCTGGTTAGGTTGGTTACTTTTGTTTGGTTGCCTTCGATTTATTAGCTTTGGCGTGAGCTTATTTTGTTGGGCTTATCTTGATTTTTTTAAGGCATCTTATAAATACATAAATGCTGCCTAGTAGGGCAAGAAACTGAGACTTCACTGATGTTGCAGTATTGCCCCACTGAAGACAACATCCTACAGAATTCTCCCTTGCCCACCAACCCTCTGAAGTTCAGTCTCTTGCAGGTGCTTTTATATTTCATTCAGTCAATTGGTTTGTGCTTTCCTGGAGCCTCACCTGGAGGGTTTGGCTGGCAGGCCAGGAGGAAGGATGCTGGCTGGGCAGGTGGTGGTGGTGCAGGACCTTTCCTGGTCCAGGACCTGCTTTCCCTGCTAACACTGCCCTCTCCTGGCTCTCCTCCCGTGCACCCAGAGCTCAGGACCCTTGCAGGTGTCAGATAAGAAAAGGACAGTGATAACTTTGGCTGTTTGTCCTGTTGCTTGCTCTCCCCCAGCTCCAAGGCCTCCCATCCTTTGGTGGATGGTCCTGTGCAGTCTTTGTGCTGGCCCAGGGAGGCACAAGGCAGCCCTGACTGAGTTCAGGGCTCAGAGCATTCCCCGGGGGGCACCAGGGCTGGGAGGTTTGCAGGGGCTGCCCGATCTCACCAGGCTCACATCCCCAGCCTCAGAGGCTCTCCCTGAATCCCAGTCCCCTGGATTTTAATCTCCAGCACCACTCCTGCCTGCTTCTTCTCACCCTCTCAATCCTGCTGGACCTTTCCTAGGCTCCTCCATCCATTGCAAGCTCCTGACTGACCCCTCTGTCGGGCTGCTGGAAGCAGCTCATCACCCATGCCCTTCCTGAGCCCTTCTGGGTTCCTGAGCCCCCCTTCTCCCCCAGAGCCTGCCCCAGCCCAGAGTGCTCCCCCCTGTCTCTCCCCACTTCCAGCTGGTGTCAGTCCGCAGGGCGGGATCAGGTTGCCTTTGCACTGTGATTGTTGGCAGGAGCCCCTCTGGATGGCTGTGGCTGCTCTGTGAGTGCAGCAGCCAGTGGGAACAAAGCACATGAGAGCACATTAAACCAACATTCAGCACGCAAAGCCCCAGTAATTTACTAGTTGCTACCCTGCCTGGTAAAGGGAGCAGTGCAGCGCGCTTGCCCTTTTAATTTCCTTTCTCACACTTTTGTCTCCAGAAGCCTGCACCATAACTTCCTTAAAAAGCATTTTTATTTATTCCACAGTCCTTCTTATGCTGTTTGTTTTTAAGGAGTGTTCCTTTGCAGAAACTATTTGCTGTGCTTTGCTTGATACCATCACTAAACAGAGACCTGCTGTTGGATCTGATTAGAATTTTAATTGTAGAAATCTAACCTTTGCCACTGCATTGTGCTCTTAAAGTGGTAAAATGATCCCTGCTGTGCTGCTGCCTGAGAGTTCTCTCCTTTTAAAACCTGCAGTGAGCAGTGTTACCGAAGATCAAGAAATTTGTATCCTGATGGAACAGTTACCCCTTCAGGCATGACAAATGCCAGTTTGACATTCTTTCCATGTCATGTGTTAACAGAGTAGAGTTCCATTAAAAATACTAATCAGTTAGCAATAAGAGATGTTACAGAACTGACAGATAATATTAGATTTTTAAAAAACCACACAAAATTTAAAAGAAGGTTCAAATAAGATAGTTGCTCACAGGGGCTCAAAATGACAAAGAACTTTGGCTTCAGACGCTGGAAATAAGCTTCAGAATCCATCTTCAGTGTCTGTACCTGCTACATATATGCTTGTCTTTTATTCACAGGGAATATGAAAATTAGAAGAAGAAAATCCTATCACTAAAGAAATGTAAGAGCTTTTTGGTGTATAGTATAGGGCAGTCTGTCTATCCATATCTTCTGACCTTGTGAGGGATGTGCTGCTCCTTGTTCTCTGAGGTCCTTAGACCACTGTGAGTACAGGAATCCCTAAAATGCTTGCACCAATTACAGCCTTCCTTGGGATTTTGCACAGTTCACAGGCCAGCATGGACTTTATCAATTGCTGGGCAGCTGAACAGGTTACTGGAGGCAGATGTTTCCTGCTCTTTATTAAGACTCTGTTGGCCCCTAAATCTGGCAATGGCATTAGGCTCAAAGCTAAAAGCTGTGTTTGCATATGTTGTGTGACATGGTTTGGGACACCACTTGTCGGAGAAACTGTTTATAAACTGTGGACAGAGTGAAGGATACAAAGTTTGAAATCCTGTGTCCCGTTCTGAGCCAGTTATAGTGATCTGAAGAACGAATGGCCCAACAGGAAATGCAGAGTTAGTAAACAGAAACCGTGTATGTTCCACTGCAATTGTGTGCAGTCATCTTCTGACTGGGTTAGGAAAGGGAGTTCCTGAAAATCACTAATTCCTCAGGAGAAACAGAATTCTGGTTAACTCTGGGTGTATTATAACAATTATGTGACATTCCTCTTGATTTCATATCAGGAGTAATTCTCAGGTAATGACCTAGGAAACATCCCATTGTTCCTGAACAAAAGCCAAGCTATTTAAAGCAACCCACTAACAAGCTGCTGGATTGCCCCTGGAATATGGTTGCCTTCAGAAAAACATCCCACAGAAGAAGTTTTTCTTATATTTACCATAGGACAGTGTATTCAGGAGTAGTTAAGTGACGTGGATATGGTGTTTGCTGGGAAGGTGACAGACCTGGTCCTGTAGAAGGAGGAGGTGAACTAAAGAGGATGGAGAGGTGGCAGGCGAGGCAGTCCCTGAGGGAAGCTGTGGGTGCTGGCAGTGCCCAGCACGTGTCACCTCTGTCAGTCCCCTCCTGGAGCGTGGTGCAGGCGAGGCTGCTGGGCAGGGCTGTCCCCAGGGACGTGTCAGAGCAGGGCTGACCGTGTCTCTGTGTCCCCGCAGCTGCACCAGGAGCTGGAGAAGGGCGAGCAGGAGAGCGCGGAGCTGCAGGGCTTCGCCAACGCCGTCCTGCAGCAGATCGCCGACCACTGCCCCGACATCCTGGAGATGGTGGTCAACGCCCTGGAGGAGTCCTCCTGACCCCACCACCAGCACCAGCAGCACAGGGGCCAGGCCCAGCCAGTCCACGGAGCCGGGGGAGCGACAGCAACGTGAAAGACACGACACGGAGCAGAAACTTCTGGTGCACCTTTTGACAGAGAGAACAAAGGCAAAGGAACCCTTCTGAAAACTACACGCTCTCTAGGTTCTTCCAGTCTATGATTTATCAGCCATTTTTGTATTCATCTTCTCACTGCCTTTCTACTCTAGAATCCGGTTTCCCCGTTGACTTTGTTGGTGGTGACTTTTGGATGCAGCTAAGCAGAGCTCTTCCAAGTCTACTGAGCAAAGAAGAGGGGATCCGCTGAACACGAGCAGCTCTAGTTCTCCACGAGGTTGCAGAAGAGTAGCCCTCGCCTTTCATTCATATATTGCTTTCCCCTTCTTATCCTCTTTCCTTCTTCCTGGTTTTTTATTTTCATGAAAGCTAAAAGCCTGAATTTCATAGTGCTAAAACCAAACCTGAGCGTGCTCTGGTTCTGGCTCATGGCTGGCCAGCATCAGCCGGCTCAGGTCTTGCTGCCTGTCTCAATGCTTCTTATGTTCTTAAATAACAGAGTGAGGAAAGGAACGTTTCCCTACTTGCTCCTGTTAGTCATTTCATCTAGCAGCTGGGGAAAAAAGGTAGGCATGCTGGTACTTTCTGTTTACTTCACTTGGATCCTTGTTGTTCACTGGTCTGATTCGGAAGTGCTAGATGGGGCATTTTTTTGAGGTAACTGTTTTCATCTGTTGATTTTGGGGGGGGGGGTTTAGATGAGGTTTCTCATCATAGGTCTGTGTCTCCTAAGTTCTTACTTTATAGAGAGCTCTCTCCCTTGGAGCAGGTGTGGTCAACAGGTCAGTTCCCAGCTTTAACTTGTATAGTTTGTCCAATTTTTCAGGCCATGACGTTGTGAACACTAGCTGTCGTCAGAATAGGCGTTCTGTAAATGAGAAACTTGCATCATTTAGCTTAAAAGTATAATTTCAAAGCTAAGTTAGGTCAATCAGTAGCACAGTCCTTACGATAATTATAATTTAATTTATTTTGGTTTAGCTTACGTTGATGAGGAATGAGTTTTTGAGTTCAGAGCAATAACCCTTATGAAGAGGAGCATCTCTGCTGGAGTTGGCACCCAGCTGAGTAGATGGGTGTAAAATCACAGCTTTACTTAAACCAGTGCAATTCTTCTGTGCATGTGAGAGGCCTTAGTTTTATTCCCATCCACCTCTGACACTCGTTCCAGCTCCTGCTGATAGGAAATGATGGCCTGAAGTCCCAGGTCGGTTTGTCGTGGTGGTAGCAAGGCAGAAATCCTGTTTTATGAGCGGGGCTCGGGTGTTCACTCTTGGACTATGCATTAATGGGGAGACACGTTTTTTTCCTGGCTGCCAGTGGCTGTGTGTGTCCGGGGGCATCTGCAGGACACAGCCCTGTAACACGTCCCCGGGTGCTCCTCAAAGGAGCTGCTCCCCTTGGCTGGCTCACATTACTGCAGAGAGCCAGGGGAAGGCAAAAGGAGACCAAACAGCACCACGGCAGTGGAGGGAATCTTGGTTTTCTAGTCGCTAGCTAATTCTGAATCCTCTCAGTAAAACCTCCCATTCAGAGCCTGCAGTTTAATTCCATGTGGCTTATTGCATTTTGAGCTTAATCACTAAGCTGTTACACTAAGGAAAATGTTCCAGGCCCTTTCAAGAAAACTGCATTTCTTAAGTCCCTCAGATCCACAGCCCAGCTGCCTGAAGCTCTGTCACACCTTGTTTTTATCTTCAGAAGTGACCAATTGCTTCCAGCAGAAAGGAGATCAGCAAAAGTTTGAGTAAGGGAAGTTGTTTCCAAACAAACAGTTTTTCCCTGAAAACTGGGAAAACCTGAGACCTTATGTACCTGTAGACTCTGTTGAAAACCAGCTAATTTAAAATAAATCACATCCCCATTGATTCCACCGTACTAATTCAGCAGAAGGAGCTGCATTCACAGCCAGGGTGTCCAGGAAGAAGTAAGTCTCAAAAGAAGAAGAGGTGAATCACTCCTTTTGCAGCTTGGGAATTGCCAGTGCTTTACGAATCAGGAGAACCAGCTTTAGTTCTTCCTGTAATAGCAGCCCGTGTCCGCAGCTCTTGTTTTGTGTGTTGTGTGAGGAGGGTAATGGGAAGGTGACCGTGGAAGGGGGATGGCGGAAGGGCAGCAGACAGTGACTGTCCCCACCGCTGGGCCCTGCCCCGTCCCACAGCCACCCCTCTGTCCCATCGCTTGAGTCAGCGCCTTTCCACTGGAGCTGTTGTTCGGAAATCTCTCCCCCCTCGCTTTTTCTTCATCGCCCCTAATTGCCCACCCGAGGAATTTAATGCTGCCTGTAAAAGCATCAGAGCCATCAGCCCGGCATCCCCGGCCACCGCCGCCCCCCGGCTCTCTGGTTAACTTATATGGTCACATCTCCAGCTGCCCTGCTTCCCCGCTGTAAAACAATCCTTCCTCTGTGAGAAGCTGTGGAATTTCCCTTATCGATGGTTCAAATGACTCCTGCTTGTAAACCTCTTACTGAGATGTTCCTTGATAGCGGTTTGTGCTGGAGGCAGGGACAGGGGGAGGGGATGGCAGCCAGGGGCCATCACTCCGGGTTGTTATTTCAGTTCCCTGGCTGTGCTGCCGCTTCTTCAGCATCTCCAGCTCAGCTCCTGGCTGCGTTTCTGCGGTTCCAAGTGCCCCAGCCAAAGGCCTGGTGCTGTCGGGGCAGCGTGTGCAGGGTCTGTGCCCGGGCAGCCAGGTGAAGCTCACTGTTTACACATCTCCCAGCCTCTTCCCAGGGAGGATTTGTCAAGCCTGGCCATTTGGTCCTTTATCTGCCAGCCACACACCTGCTGTTCCTTCCATCTCAATCGGTGGGCCCTGGTGATTTTTCTGGTTAACCACTGTTATCTCCTAGGTCTTGTAGCCTTCCCATCTTAAAGGTTGATCTTAGACCTCTGTAAAGTGCTTTCAGGGCGGGAGCAGATCTCATTTAGGAACAGTCTTGATCTGACTTGATCTCCATTGAAGTGTTCCGGGTAATCTCTCTGATCCTGTGTCGACAGAGATCCCGTGGTGAATAGCTTGAGGAGCTTTGGGAGGTGCTGCTGGCCACGATTTAACGCTGAATGTGACCACTGAGAGCTTTTTCTTTTCACTCGTATGGAGTGCCACACCGTTGGCCTTAAGGCAACAAAGGGATTTTTATTCTCCTAACCCATCGTGGGATGGCACATGGGATGGGAGAAGGGCCCTATGTGGCAAACCCTGCAGTGCTCATCCAGTTGCCTAACCCACCACTGCTCTTTTAAGGTTTAATTCCCAAATGTCAGCAGTTGGGCAGATGCAGTTTCCTGCCACAGTGGCCCTGCAGTGCAGCAGCTCTAGGAAATCGGGGGCCCTTCCCAGGGACCCTGGGGAAATTTGCTTTTTTCTTCTCCTGTTGAATGAAGTTCCATTTGCTACAGGAGCAGGGAAAGTCTTAACCGCTTTAATGTGACTTTTTTTTCTCTTCGGAGCTGTCATTTGCAGAGAAGCTGAGAGATGTAAGGACTCAAGGAGCTGTTGGTAGAAAATGAAGTAGGTCGTTTTGGCAGGGTTTGGGCTGAAAAATAACCGAAGCCTGAAGCCCAAGTAAAAGCTGACACTGCAACCACACTTGATGACATCCACGAGTCCAAGTCCGTATTTTCCTCAGAACCCAACCTCACGTAAAACACTAAAAGGACATAACACTAGAATTGCGGGGTGAGGACACGAGCACTGTTTGCCATTGGAAGAAGAATTACCTGGCGTGCTCCCAGATGAAGCTCTGAGCTTCCTCTGAGTCTTCTCTCTCTCGTTCTGACTGCCTTTAACCAGCTTTCACTCCAGAAAACGCCAAACCCTCTTTGGAGTGTCCAGTTTTTGCCAAGTCCTGGGGACAGGAGGCGAAGGCCCGACGTGACGCGCCGTTTCCCGCTGCACGGCTGGGATGTCCCTTCCCTAGAACACTTCCTGGTACTTCAGGGCTCTGCCATTTGCACAAGGGAGCATAAATGTCATAAACCTTGTAGAGATCACCCTGGTTTTTAAACCAAAGGGGCGCCTCTTTTTTCGTTTGCCCTGTGATTCCCACCCGTTCTGCTGCTAAGTGCTCGATCTGTTGGGGAACTTTTAGGGAATTTTTACACCTGCTGAGGGTTGACAGGGTTGAGTCCCCAGCCCTGTGCCGATTGCCAATCGCTGCCACTGCAGGGGTCTTTAAAAAAGACGTGGAGTCGTGCACTGATACCGTTTTGAAGCAAAACCGTCACTGCGAACGTGACCCGTGCATCCCTCCAATGACTCCAGTGGAACGCTGAAGGGAAGGAGCACAATCAAGGCACCTGGTAGTGAAAGGAAGAGCCTCTCCTCAGCGGCACCCCGTGCTGGAGGAGGGCCTGGAGAGGCCGTGGAAGGCTGTGGATCACCAACACTGCCCCAGAGGGGTCGGGCACGCGGCATCGGGGGCGTCGCGCCCGGCGAGGCCAGCTCTGCTGACCCCTCTCGTCTGCCTGGGGAGCAAGAGGAGCGTCAGGGGTTGGTTTTTTTTTTAAACAAAACCGTGTTTTTAATTGTTTTTTCCGCATCGATGGAAGGAACCTTACGCAACAGCAGATCCTTCTGAACAAAATGGCTGCGTCCGCTGACTGTTTTTAAAATTTAAAAAAAAAAAAAGAAAAAAGAAAAAAAAGGAGAGAAAAACTGTTTCAAAACTTTTTAGTGTCAAAAAAAAGCATAAACTCAGAAATCCTGACTTTTTCCAGTGTGTGTGGTGAGTGCTGTAACCCTGTCATCAGTATCTCCCCTGACTTTTTCAGGGGTGTTTTTTTTTCCCTGTTTTGTTTTCTGCTTGTCGATATTGTCTGTGTGGTCCTAAGGCTGGGGCAGTTACCAACAATGTGTGTCTGTTGTCGGATTGAAAAACAAGATAGTAGTAGAACTGAAAAAAGATGTGTTTTAAAAAAAAAAATATATAAAAATAAATTTCATTAAAAGGAATTCAAGTAAAGAAGCAACAAAGCCGTGACTCCTCCTCTCGGGATTGTATGGAAAAGGATTTGTGGGCTTAATTATAACCAGTTGCCTTTCACAGGCTTTTGAGGTCCAAGGCAGCTTGGCCTCTTAGGAGATGTTACAAACCCTGTATAAATTCCTGCTTTCCCAGGTTTATACTGTACATGTGTAAGACAGAAATGGGCAGAATGAAACAGTAATTTGGAAGTCAACCTTTCCTGGTAACAGTTACCAACACCAGGTGTCCCCTAAGACGGGAGCCACTGATGTGGCCAGATTTGCTGTTTTCTCCATCCCACCCCTGATGGCAGGGACACGAGCCATGCAGATGAGCTGGTGCAGGTAGTTGTGTGTAGGTTCATTATCAGAGTTGTATTTCTTTGCCTCTGGGGCTGCTCACGTTCCCAAGCACGTTATGGGGCAGGGAAGGACCAGCAGCCACTTTCTGCTCTGGTTGCATCAGAGACTTGCATTGCTTGAAAGGAACAGCATGAGGCTAAACTGGTGTGTAAGGTTAACCAAAAAAACCCTGACAAATTGCTTTACCTATGAACATCGGTAAAGAATTTCATTGAGGGCATGTATTTTTATTATCGAACTTAACCGTGTGCTGTTTGCCCCCATTTTGCAAGCTTAGCTCAGATCTTGAAAATCAAGTCAATGTGGTTTGCTTTGGAGTAGATATTCCCATCAGGCTCTTGGTGCTTTGGTGGGGCTTTTTGTTCAAAACATTGGTTTCTTTCACTTGGAAACCTGCAAAAAATGGGTCTATTGGTCAGGTATCCTCTTATTTGTTATAAAATGTTGTTATTTTAAAAGCCAAATTTTAAAAGTAGACATTTTTCCTTTTATCTGCCCCATATTCCCAGCTCTCTATGGACAAGGCCAAGCCCTCCCTCCCTCCCTGCCCAGAGGTGGCTGCATTTGGCCCCTCATTACACACTCATGACAGTATAACTGGGGAGCCTTTAGTGTAAGATGCCTTTACTTGTTCAGAGGCCGGAGGAGGACGAATCCCATGGGACCACAAACAGGGGAATAACTTCTGTGCTAGCCCAACATGCTGCTCCAAGCCCACCAGAACAGTTCATTGCCGTTTCCTCCCACGGCAGCGAGTGAGGAGAGCTGCACACCGAGCTCACAGACCCTCCGTGGAGCTGAGCTCTGCGGGGTGCTCCACCCACCCCACAGACACAGATCCCTCGTTTGCTGTGGAAGAGACCTGTTGCACTTTAGTGGAGGGGGAGGCAGGCTTTAGGGACGGGATCTAGTGTACTTGAATTCCTTTTGGAAGTGACAGCAGCGGGAGACATTGGTGTCCGTGATGCAAGTGCACACGCTGCCTTCAACTCGTATGTGTTTTATTGCTGGAGTCATGTTACTGACAGGATAATGACATTGCAAAGAAAATGTGTTATATTCAACTTTGCCTTGATAATATAAACACTTTGTTCTTTTTTTTTTTTCTTCTTCTTCTTTTTTTATTCACAGACTAAGTTCATCAGGAAATTATAAAATTATTTAAAAACTCTGTGCCGCGTCTTTATTTCAGCTTGCTTGTGGTGCTTGGTGTCCTCTCCTGTGTGCCCAGGGTGGGAGGGCAGGGAGGAGGCTGCACCCCTGAATGGCTGCAGGGCTGTTCCCTGAGGTCCCAGCTGTTGCCCACCTGCACCAGTGGGACAAGGCTGCTGGGATTTGGCTGCACCCAAATGCTCCTGGACACAGCTGGGGCTGCCTGCAAGGTGAAGGGGAGGGGCTGGGGGTGTCCCAGATACCCCTGCAGCTCACAGCTCAGGTGAGTGGAGATAAAACAGCTGCTCAGCTGTCCCCTTTGTCTCTCCTGCCTGTTCCCCAAGTCAGTGATTTCAGCGTTGCTAATGGGTGACTGAATTCCAGATGTGCATCCCGTGTTGAGTCACTGTCGGGATCACATCTTGCAGAGCAACGTGCCTGGAAAGCCTGGCTGTGGAGAGGCCAGCAGCTGTCCCTCTGAACGTGTTCCTGGTGAAACCTGGCTGTGGGTGCTGTCCCCGAGGAGCAGAGGAGTCCTGGCTTTGTGCCACAGGATGGGTGAGCTGTGCTCCCTGCAGCGCTGGTGGAAACGGGCTCCGGCCAGTGTCCAGAGTCCTGATGGGTTTTGATGACATGGGAAATCGCCTGAGTAATGTCGCTGTAAAAATCTCATTTTTCTGGGGTTTTAGACTGTTGTAAAGAGAATAGCATTGCAACACTGGGTCCCACTGATAGAACAATGTCCATGCTAAACACGCTCCACCAGATTCTCCGCAGCTATCCTGAAGCCCTGACAGCACAGACCTCCCCAAGCTGGGACACTTTCTAACCCTTTTCTCTCCCTTTCTTCCTCCTTATGTCGGTCTGTACAGCCAATTTTTCTCTGGGCTTTCTTGCTGGCCTTGTCCCTTCTGCTTTTCCTCGATTCATCATTTCATGAGGCTCTTGACTTGTTGTTTCAGCACAAGTGACCACGTTTGTAACAGGAACAGGCATCCTGATCTCAGTGCCTGGACCTTCCCTTTCCCTTTGCTGCTTGGATTTCAATCACTTGGGCTTCAACCAGGCATGCAGAGCAGCGTGTGGAAGAAGGATGCGTGGGGATTAAGGGTCTCAGGAGCTTTGGAAGGAAGAGTCAGCTTCCCTCGGCCCCTTGCTTCCCAGTCTGGTTTCTGTTCGCTCCAGCGTCTTTGGCTGAGGAGGGGAGCCGTGATTGCTGTCAGGCCAGGGTGTGCCTGGCTCCTGCAGCACAGGCCAGATCAGCTGAGTGAAACCACATGCCACACGGGTTTAACCACTTAGGGCACGGCGAGGCGCCCAGCGGGCTGACAATGGCACAGACACCATTTCTTGTCCTTTTCAGAGGAGTAGCGCAAGGGCAAGGAGCCGCAGGCAGCCCCAGCAGGGCAGCACATCTGCAGGGACGGCAGCACATCTGCAGGGACGGCAGCACATCTGCCGGAGAGCTGAGCTGAGCCCCGCAGCCCACGCTGGCTGTGCTCTCGGTGAGCCGCAGGGCTGTGTCCCCGCGGGCTGACTCATGTTTTGGATGGCCCGTAACAACGCTGTTCGCGCTGAAAAGAGATGCCAAGCGCCTTTTGTGCCGTTATCAGGTTACAATTTCGTGCGTTGTGCGGTGAAACGCGAGGCATCTGAACAGAATTGTCCTGTGACGCTGAACGGGCAAGGCGGCGGGGGAAACAGCAAATGGTCAGCCCTGGGGTCGGGCACACACAGATTTGAAACATCTTCCTTTGCAGACAGGTTCGTAGGGCTGTGCACAGCCCCTGTGTTGCCCACGCTCCTGATTAAACATGGCCCTGCTGCAGTACTCCAGCCAGGATGAGTTGGGAAAACCTGCTTTACTAAATCACACCGGTCAGGGAAACTGCTGAAACCACATCTGCAATCCACGGGGAGAAGCTGCATATTTAGGGTCTCCTGTTTCTGACAGGATCTGCTCTGCTTGTGCTGCAGATGCCTTTTGCTTGTGTGGATTGAAGCTGTAGGGGTGCCTCAGCCAGCCCAAAGATTACCCCAAAACAGTAATTAAAGCAAATCACCCGTGCTAATGATCTGTATGTGGCTAGTGACCTTTAGACTGGGATTTTGAGACATCAGGTAGGTGTTCTCACCGGGCTTCAGGATGTTTAGAAACCTCAGGCAAATAGCCAAAGTCCTCTCTCTTTAATGTCTTTAAAAAGCCTCAAACTCAAGGGCATATGACCTGGGAAAGCAAATGTTTTGTAGGTGGATATACTAAAATTAGGTGCAGACAACTTTTTTGCATATCAGGCAAACAGAGCCATACACCTTGTGTTGGTGGACCTTATTTCTGAATATCCTGGTGCTGTGTAATAAAACATAAGTGGAACAGCTGGGGCCAGCTTGGGTGTAGCTGTGGGCTTACAGCAAGTGATTCTCAGGGTGTGGGCTTGAATTCCGTCTGGTTTTAAGTACATGAGCAGTAGCTTCTCCCAGTGTTTACAGCTGCAGACGTTAAAACTGTTCTAGAAGGTTGACTAAGAAGTTAAATATTTAGGCCCAGGTACTGCAGCCCGTTTGTGTGAAGTTGTCACTTACTTCCGTGGGAATTCAGCTCCCCAAATGTCTGTGGACACCGACCTTGTGACGAGGCAAGTTACAAAACCCTTTGGCTTCTTCATGTATTGGTAAAAAGGATGGATGGCTGCTGTAGCTGCAGACCCGTCCTAGAAGGATTTTTGTTCAGCTTGAGTAAACCCTTCATTTTCTGTGAGGGCACACCATTTCGGGGAACCACAAGTGCTGGAATGTTTGTGAACGCTCTGAACCTTTCTCCTCTAATGCACAGAGGCTGGTTTTGGCCCTGAGCAGTGTGTCCTCCTGCAGCCCAAGGCACTGAAGAGCACGTAGGCATAGACGTGTCTGTGCCCATCTGTGTGACCGTGGATAAACACACAGAGCTGCCCACTGGAAACCACGCTTCAAAAATGCCAAACCTGCAATGGCAAAGGTCTGGAAATTAGAGAAGCTACACGACTTACTTCATGCCTAATATGTCCATGATGCAATTTTCAGTGAGGTACTTATGTATCTGGGTTTTTTTTGTCAGATGCTTCCTTCATTAAGTGTGCGGGATGAAGTGATTTCTTCAAACTGGTAATTGTACAAACCCTGCCACTGCTGCCATCCAGGACCACCAGTTCTCTGTCACCAGCCTCTCATTACTTTGGTTCTTTAAATTGTCCCTCGTGCTAGTGGTAGCTTGGACATCAGGAGGGCTGCTCCTCTTTGTGCTGTTGCTCCCTGGGCATTCCTGCACTTCCCTGTGCCCATATCCCTGACCTGTAACTGCCCCCACTTATTCCTGGTGGGTTTGACAATCCAACCCTTCCCCTAGCAAGGAGGAGTTCTGTTCCTTCAGCCACAGAGCTGAGCAGTGACTGTGATCAGACACCACAGACTGCCTGAGGCTTGTCAGGAATTCAAAGACTTGGAGATGTGATTTGACATCTCAGTGGAGGCAAATGGATGTTCTTCCTCTGTTCTTCCTTGTCTACAAAGCACATTGGCTTTCCCAGCCAGGCCATTCCTGGCAGACACACAAGCCTTTCCCAAAGTCCCAGCTGAAATATTTGAGACTACCTGGCAGCTGAAGTGACTGACAGTCACAGAAGGGACACATCTTTGCAGACACTTGCAGGCTGCAGTTGCAAAAAGCTCCAAAACGCTGCCTTGGGTACTCAGTGACTGGAGAATGTGCAATACATGCACGTGGGATTTAAAGGCTGAGTGCAAAGTGCAGAAGGAGGTAGATTTAATTTCAGCATCTCATTTTTTTAGTCCCCACATGACTTCAATCAGCAGTTCATGCCATTCATGTGAGATTTAATTAATTTAGCATTAATAGTTACTATGAGTTTGGTGGTGGTGGGAGTCATCAAAGTTTGAAAAAGTTCCTTTTAAGGATGTTTTGAACTGTTGCCACTTTTGCTGATATCCTTCATTATAAAGTAGCATATTTTGGATGCAGGTATGTTTTCCCAGTCCAGGTGGTGGCTGTGTAAGGTGGTTTTCAGAGAGAGCTGGGGCTCAGCAGCAGGAGCAGCCAGGGAACTTCCAGGGGCTCTTGGCACCTACCAAAGGCAGGGAGGTTCAGCTGTAGCACAGCATCACAGGTGAGTGTCTGCACTGCTGCTGTGTCACCCCATCTACTCCTGAGTGACTCCTCGATAATTTTGGCTCTATAATAACAGATAATACCAAGGATAAAGATAATACCAAGGAGTTTATTTGGGGAGCTACTCTCTTGTGTGTAAATCCACAAGAATGATGCTTGTACAGGATATCCTCTTCTCCCTTTTTCTTTTTGAATTTTGTTTAAGCATTTTGAGCAGAAGTAGTAACCAAGCTCTTACCAGGTTTGTGCAGAGCCTGGCTCTGCTCCCAGGGTCCCTCTTTGCTGCACCAGGCACAGCTGGAGAACACTCATGTGTCTTTACAGACCCTTGGGGCTCCAGAGATGTGGAGTGAACCAGTATGAGTGGGAATTCATCTCATCTCCTGTCTGCATCAGAGGAGGCCCTACAGCAGGGTTTTGTATGGCAAACCAAGACTCTCCACTGAGGGTGATGCATGACCATGGAAGGTCTTTCTGCTGCTCAGCAAGGCCAGGGGGGACAGTGGCAGCTGGCAGCCACTGTGCCATCCTCAGGTGTGTGTGGGGCCAGGAGCACGCTGCCTGCCCACTGCCAGGGCTCAGCTCACTCGCAGCAATCTGCTCAGCAGCAGTGACTCCGTTGTGTCCTCAGGTGACAAACCAGCAAAACGCTCTGCACCAGCAGCACCCAAGTTTTCAGCTCTGCCGACTCTCTGCGTGCCTCAGAAAGCAGCACCCACCTCTGTCATCTTTGGTTTTTAGTCCAAAGTGGTTACACACCACACACAGTGGTTCCAGCAATGGTTTCCTGGTTGCTTTGGACAGCCAAAGATACCTGGCAGGCAAAGACAAGAAGTGCTACCCCAAAGCACTTGGTGCTGCTGCTCCTTGGGAGGAGATGGGAACAAGTTGGTGTCTCCTCCAAACTCCTTTGTGACCATAGCACAATACTGTAGGATGCCTCTTTTTCCTGCCCCAGTGATGTGAGAAGTGTGAAACACTGTCTTGAGGACAGATGAAAGAAAGATAAAAAACTCTTTCCCCTTGTGCATCCAAAACCGTCCATCACTGCAGTGATACTGCCCACCACAGGTTGTGCTTCCTACCAGTGCCCTCTGAAGGGTCTTCTCCTGTTGGTTTGGCAGCGACATGACACCTTGCATCCAAAACAGAGCCCTCACCAGACCCTGGAGGAGCCCAGAGGAAACGAGAAGACTGGGATTTGTCAGCAAAATGTAATGCAGGCTCACATCTCCCGTCAGGGATCCGTGTGCACAGCCGTCCCTGCTGTGGCAGGGAGGGATTGACACTCGTCACCCCCGGTTCCTCACGGCCCTGAGGAGGGTCTGGCTGCTCACCCAGCCCACAAACCTGCTGTGCTGTGCCAGGGACAGGCAGCAGCTGCTGGGGTCACACCAAACTGCGGGGACAAGGCGGTGGATGTTGGGGATGTGTGCACCCAGCGCACGGCAGCCCTTGCAGCCCAAGCCGGGCACGGTAACTTCAGGTGCCAGGGAAGGGCTGCTCCTCACCCTGGTGGTTGGAGTCCCCAGTTCCCCCCGTTAATTAATGAGGAGGTGACTCCTGACAACGGGAGTGGCCATGCAATTGTTGGTGCTCCTCTGCCAGAAGAGCAGATCAAAGCCGCCCGCGGAGCCGCAGACAAATGTCACCAGGGATGAGCCAGAGGTACCCCCGCTGCGGGTGACAGTGCCATGAGCTCACTGTGAAAGCAGTCCTGGTACTGACGCTGAGGCAGAGCTTTGCTCGGTGACAGGGGCTCGGGAGGTGACGCCAGCCTTCCCTGGGTTTGTTGTTCCGCCAGAGCCCTTGCTCAGCACGGGCTCTGCTCATCCTGGGGTGTGCAACCTCCAGATGGTATCTGGGCAAGTCCAGGCAGGAGCCTGGGGGCTGTGTGCCTGTGCTGGTGCAGCCAGGCTGCCGTGGGTCCTTGGGGAAGATGTGTGGATGTGTGAGGAGTCAGTGACAGCCACACTTCATGCCCAGCTTGGAGCCAGTGTCCTGAGGCACACCCTCACTGCAGCACCAGCTCCACTGACTGCTGACACCCTCCCTGCATGGAAGAGCTGAGGAGATACAAGAAAATCCAGAGCAAATCAGCCAAAGATGTGCCAAAGGGCAGCTCCCCCTGCTCTGTCTGCATGTTCAGGGCAGTTCTGGCCTCTAAACGGAGCTCTGCTGCCTGGGGCTTTGGGTGCCCTGTGCCCTTAACTCACTGATAATGAATGATGTGGTCCCCCCTAAAAACCAATTTTACATCCTCATGAAGGCCCACAAGAGGCGGATCTGGGCCCTCTGAGCCTCACAGAAGCTCGTTTGCTCTCCACAGTTATTCCTGCTGCTGTAAAAGGGATTCTATACAGGCCATGTCTTGAAGGGTGGCAAAACACGAGGTGACAACCTTCCGTGACATTTGGCTCTTCCAAACACAGCCCCCGAAGCCCTGTGATGGAAAGGGTGTCCTCATCTGCATTTACCAAGAAAAGGAAACCCAAATAAAGAATTTCAGCTCTCATTGCTGGAGGGAAACAAAGAGAAATGTAGCTTCAGTGAGCAGGAAAGGCTCCGAAACAAGAATCAAATCCACAAAAAATCTCCTCCCAGAGTGAAAAACAAGATCTTAAGCACATGAGCAAATATGTTTTGGGGCATGAATCATGGTGTCTTCTGGTTTTGTGGGCTTCTTTGGGTTTAGGGGATTTTTTTTTTTTGCTTTGGGTTTTTTGGGGAGTTTTTCTTTGGTTTTTTTGCAGGTGTGTGTAATTACAGTCCCAGGATGTGATGAAACATCCAGTGATCTGGTGTGACTCCAGCTGCCACAAGTGGTGTTAGCAGGTAGGTGCTGTGCACATCCCGGAAAATCCGTGTCCCGGGCTGAAAACTCGGAGTCATCACTTGGGGATGTCAGCCACAGAAAACACGGAATGCACTCACAACTGCACTTAAATTACATGGGGGAGCTCTGATGTCTTTAATTTCACCTTTGCCACAGGACATGGCAGGGTTCTGAGCTAGAGCCCATCTTTATTTTCCTGCATGTGTAAAATACATACAGACACACACTTTTTTCCATGAACAAGCCCTGGAGATGTGCCAAGGGCTGCCTGTGCCACGGGAGCATCAGAATCCACCCCTGGTGTGGTGCCTGGGCCCCAGGACCATATTCATGACAACATCTGAGTGCCTTAGAAGAAAACCATCTCTCCCCATGTGGTTCCTTCCTTTTTTGTACCTTGTGACTGCACTGGTGCTTTGGTGGTTGCAGTTTCCATCTCTGCCTGCTTGGAGTGTTTCAGTGCTGGGGTTTGTGTAACCCTGTCCATTACCCATGCTATGTATTTATGTATTTATTTATTTAGAAGTGTCCAGGGATTATATTTGTGTTCCCTTCAGCTCTCACTGTGAAGGTGGGACTATTAAGCAAAGGCATTTGTCACCCAAGGGCACTTTGGAGCCTCCAGAACACGGTGGGGTTTGTACAAAGCCTTTCTTGTCACCAGGTTGGTTTGCACAGCCAGCAGCTGCAGAGCTGACACTCTCCACTTGGTCCCTGGGATTTGTGGGACCCAGGAATAAAAACAGGAAATGTGCTGTGGCTTCCCTAGCTGTAAATAGTGCCTGTCCCCAGGCTGTGTGACATCCCTCCCAGGCAGCAGCAGCAATCCCACTCCTGGCAGACACACACTACATCACATATCTCACCTCCCTGTGCAGCCCCACGGTCCTAACCCCCCCTAACACTGTCCTCTTCTGCACAGGGACGTTCCCAGTTCCTCAGCTGCCTGGTGGCACTGGTGGCACTGGTGGCGCTGGTCGCACCCTCCTGGCTTGGTGTCTCAGCACATTTCATTTCCTTCCCTTCCACCTGCCGGGCCCCAGAGAACGTGCCACCCTCCCCAGAAGCCAGCTGTGTCACCTGGGTGTCCCCAGGGCCAGCAGGGCGTGGGGCTGGCCGGGAGTGCCCAAGCCAGCAGGGACGCAGGGAGTGGCTCAGCCCAGGGTTGGGCTTCGTGGGGCTCTGCCCTCTGTGACCAAGGAAGGAAGGAAGGAAGGAAGGAGGGAGGGAAGGAAGGAAGGACACACATCCCCTCCCAGCCCTGCACCCTGAGCAGCCACAGGCTCCAGGAGAAGGGGATGCTGGGGCTCATCTGTCTCTGCCAGATCCCGGTTGGAGCCTTGTGCTCCCTTTCCCCAAAACCACCTGTGGATGCTCAGCTGCTGGGAGACATCTTCCGGAGAGATCTGTGGGACTTCAGCATCGCTGCTGGGGGGGAGAGGGCTGAAGTGTCCCCTTTGTGTTCCATCACCTTGTGCCCAGCACTGGGGCTGGGAGCAGGCAGGGCTGCACTCTCACCTCTCTGCACACACACACACACAGGCTCTGCTGCACACCCACGGTCTGTGGCCCCTGCTGCAGCCCATCCCACAGCCCAGGCCGTGTTTAATTACACTGCAGAGCTCGTTACCGCAGGAAGCAGGGGAGGCCAGGAGCCAAGGCTTTGGAGCGGGATCGGCCACTCCAACGGACAATAAGGATATCCAGGGTTGTCATAATTCATGCTGATAACGATTTTGGAAAGGATGCACAACTCTTCACCTCGGGGTTGCAGCCAAGCAGAAGAGCCTGAGGGCCTGGGTCGGAGAGGAGGGGAGGTGAGGGGCAGATTACCTCACTGTCTGGCTATGGCCGTGGCCCTGTGCCTCCCCGGGCCACGGAGCTGTGCTGGGTGAGGGCAAGGCACAGGGTTTGGGACCCAGGGCCACCTCCTGTCCCCCCTGCCCGGCAGTGCCATGGCACAGGTGATGCTGGTCTGTCCCTAGCAGGGAGGGATGGGGCAGCTCTCCCAGCGCCATGGAACAAAACCTGACAGAGCCCTCTCCATCCTGGGCCATCCCGGGATGCAGAGCAGCTCTCCCCCAGCAGCTGGGCTGGGGCTGGCCCTGGCAGCCAGCACGGGGGGCTGGGGGGGCTCTGGAGCCAGGGATCCTGGTGGGGGCAGTTACACTTTAACTCAGCCAGCCCACAGAGCCCGCTCCCGGGAGGGCCTGACTAATGATTAAAGGGCTAAATGAGGAGAGCTGAACGCTCTGTGCTCTCCCCAGCCTTGCTGCCAGCTTACCTGGAGACAGCCAAGCCAGGGCCTCACCCCATGGCAGCTGCCAGGTCAGCCTGGGCGCTGCTGCATCCTTGAAACCCTGGAGTCTCCACAAGGGCTTCTGGTTCTTCCATCTCTGGGTTTTCCAAAGGCAGCGAATGCCTTGGCTCACCCCTCTACACCAGGACTGCAGAGGAAGAGCATGGAGAGGCAAGGAGGAGAGCTGCAGCCCTGGGAGAGCCATTCCTGGCTGCCCTCCGCCCTGTGGGAACACAGCTCCAGACACTGAGTCCCTTGATGGGCTCCCAGATCTGCCTGGAGGAGCAGGAGGGCAGGGGCAGACTGGGCAGAGTTTCAGTAGCCATGGAATGTGGGGAGGTAGCCTGGCCCTGGCAGGGCTGCACACATCAGCCAGCACTGCAGGCTGGAGCAGCCCCCAGCCAGCAGGACCACCCAAACAGGGAGATCAACCCCGGGGACCCTCCTGGTGCCTCACTGAGGTGAGGAAAGGTGTTTGCACATCACACAGCTGCTGCGTTTCCCTCTGTGCTGGCAGAAGGGAAGGGAATACTTGGAGATGTCCACCTCTAAAGGCAGCAGCTTCTGCCTGTCCCACAGGATGACCATCCCCTGTCTGGCTCCTGTCTTTCCTCAGCAGGATGTCCCTGAGCCCAGGATGGATTTCTCTTGGTGATGTCAAGCCAGATGAATCCTGGTTTAATTGACCGTGAGTGAAATCGTGCTTTGATGGTTAATGTTATACTTGGGGCTGGGAAAACTACTGCAAAATCACAGCAATTAGAGCTGGAAATGATTCAAGGCATCTAATTTATTTCCTCTCCCCCCTCGCTGTCTCTCCCTGGCACAGGGGCGGTGAGGTTCCCAACAAAACCTCTCCCCTGCGTTGTCGGGTCCTGCCTCTCTGACTCAGGGGCCGGAGCATCCACGTGTCCCTGGGGAGACAATCCCATCATTTGGAAGACGTCAACGTGAGAAAATGTTTCAGAAGCTTAGCCCGTGTTTCCTTTTGTGGAGTGCCACGGATTCTCAGGTGGTGAGCTCTACGCCCCAAGGAAGCTGCAGCTTCCCACGAGGTGCTTTCCTCTGGGGCTGTGCAGGGCAGGTGGGGAATGTGGGGTGGGACAATGAAGGTTTTCACACCTGCAAGGCAGGTCAGATCAGGTAGCTTGTCTGCAACGAGCTCTCCTTTGGCAGGAGCTCAAGATTTACCTTTTTTTCCCCCCCCTCCATTTCCAGACTTTTATTCCGTGAATTCCATCTTGACTCATAACAATCTCACTGCTGGAAACGTGTCCAGCTCCTCACAAATTCACTTCCTTTCACTTGCTTCTACTACAGGTAGTAATCCCACCACAGGGATTGCCCCCACCAGGGGTAAGTGGTAAAGGACAGAAAAGGGTCCATGTCAATGAAAGAGGCACATGGAATATTCCTTCTCCTTGAAAGCTGTCCCAGGACAGGCCCCACCTCTGCCTCAGCTCTGCCCTGGATGCAGAGAGCACACAGGACCAGCTGACCAGGAGGAAGATGATCCTGCAGGTGTAAGAGGGGTGGAAGAAACTTCCCAGGAGATCAGAGCACCACAGCACTGCTGGACTGGGCTATGCCTGCGTTAAGAGAAGCTGGAGCCACGTGGGTGAGTTTCTAGTGATAAGGTCTCCTGCTCCTCAGTGTATTCTGCAGGGTCCTGCCCTTAATTGAGAGGGATTTATATTCCTTAATACATTTTAAATTGCTCTTCTCCTCTGCAGAGTGAGCTTAATATTTCCACATCTCAGATAGTTTGAGCACTTCCCCACCCTCTTCCTGCTCACTGGTAGCAGACACCAGTGAGGGGAGAGACACAAGATGATCCACTGCTGTAGTAGAAGAGAAGGAGGAGCATGAGGACAACTGGGGCCACAGGAATGTTCCAGTGAGATGGAGAGAAATGAAACAGCTTGTGCTGCCCTGGAAGCTGCATGGGTTAAGCTGCTTTCTGCAATGGAGCAGATGGAACATCTTCCCCGGGTGTGCTGTGCAGTGTCTCCCACCAACATTAGTCACATCCCAGACTCTGGCCATGGACTGGAGTCCACATCCTGCCCAGATCCAGCTGGGGATGCTGCCCATTATTCAATCAGAGAGGCTTAATCATATTGGGACATGTAAGAACACATGGACAGCACCTTTGGGAGCTGAGAGGAGACAGGAGCCCCTCCTCACCGGTGTCCCCCTTCCCAACACCTCGTAAGGGTCACCCCTGGCAGGATACAAGTGCCCTCCTCTTATCTGCCCTGCTCTGAGGATGGAGGAATAGGGTTATGACATCCACAGGGTGCTGTTCTAGTGGAGGATAAAGCAATCTTGTGGGGCAGACTAGGATGAAAGAGGGCAATCAACTCTGTTTCCTTCCAGGAAGAAAACACAGACATTTCAGCAGAGAGGACACAGTGAGGTCAAGCAATTGGTGGGTCTCCCGTCATCACCCACCCACACCAACACCACGGCCTGTTGGTGGTCCAGGAGCTCTGCCTTCCCTGTCTGCTCCCTCTAACCCTGCTGTACGACACCATCCCTGGGTGTGAGCAGTGCCAGCCCCAGAGGATTCCTGCGAGGACAGATGAGGATCTCTGGCCTGCTGACCTGTGTGGCCAGCTGTCCCTTACAGCACCAAAAGTGGAAAAGCACTCTACAGACCAAGCCATTTATTACTGAGCCTCAGTTCTGTGACACTGCCCCTCACACCTCCAGGTGCCCAGGAGGGGTCCCTGCTGTTTGCTGGGTCCCCAAAGCAGCATCCTGCTGTTTTTTGGGTCCCCTGCCTCTCCTCTGTGCAGCCTGGACATGCAAGTTAGAAGCTGGACAGACAAGCAGCCCATATGGTAAACACGTTTTACCTCAGAGCAAAAAAGCTGGCACCTAAAAGTTCCTGCAGCCAGCTGCAATTTCAAGACCTCCTTTGCCCTCTAATTGTTGGCACTTGCTGTACCAACTATTATCTTTCTAGTTACACAGCGCTGAGGACAACAGCTTCTTATTTCCTGCCACAAACCCTGGGTTAGTCTTTACCTCTAGATGTTCCTCCTCTGTCTCCTATTCCCATTAAAAGGAAGGGTCATTAATGACTGCAGTGATGGGAAACGCTGGCGCAGTTGGTCATAAATTAAGACAGTTGGAGCCTTCAATTACTTGTAGCGTGCAGCCTGTATTCAAACACTCACCTGCTCCTCTAAAAACGCTCAGGTATTTCCACCCTGAGCCCAAAGGGATGCTCAGAGCTGTTTGAAACAAGATGCTCGTGTCAGGGTGGGTGTCTCAAGCTGCGTTTTGTCCCAAGCCAGCACAAATTTGAGGAGCTCCAGGGGGCCAAATGCCTCCCCGATGTAATCTCTCTGCAATCCTTACACGTGTGAGTGTGTGTAGGTGCTCTTTGCACTGCGTGTGAGGCTCTGCAGCCACCGCTGTGTGGGGACTTTGGATGCCTGACGATGTGGGGCCCAGAGATGGGGACCTGGACACAGCAAGTGTAACTTCTGGCTGCTGCAGAGCTCGGAGAGTGAATCTCGGCATGTGAATCCTGTCCCGGTGCACTGAGCTGCCCAGCAGTGCCGGGGCCAGGCACAGCTCGCAGTTACACCGACATAAATCTGCGGTGATCCTGCTAATGCCTGTGCAGCTACTCCCTGCCTCTGCCAGGAGAAGTGAGAACGGGGTCTGGCTGTGAATCTACGGAGTTTTATGGGAAGGAGGGTGGGGGACAGCCCACGGTGTGATTCCTGGTGTTGCAGGCAAGGGATGGATGTGCCTGTTGAGTGCCAGCCCCGCCAAGAGCTCCGTGCGCCGTCTGCTCTGCCAAACTTTGCCAGTCTGCTTTACACGGCATCCCCGCACCGGGCTGTGCCTCATCCGCACCTTCACCGCAACCCGGCCGCGCACCGCCCCGGGGCACAGACGCCAAAAACCCCTGCTGAGCTGAAGCAGCGGGTCACCGGGTGAAAAGCCCTGGGCTGGCGGGGGCCAGGACCCCGCTGCCCGCACCGGAGGGGTTCTGGCTCCCGGCACGTTGTGTCCCGGGCCCGCAGCCCCAAGAGCAGGGTGCCCCTGAGCCCCCACGGCGAGAAGTGCAGGGCGCGGGGCGGGCCGGACACTGACAGCTCCAGGGACGGAGCGGGGCAGGGATGCGCCGGGAGCCACACACGAGTGTCCCCGCGGGGCAGGGAGCCAGCCCGGCCGCCTCCAGCGCCGGGCACCGCGCCGCTGTGCCCCGTCCCCCCCATCTC